>CM071931.1:30728745-31328745 GCA_016081115.2 Rehmannia glutinosa | reverse complement strand
TATTCTTTCCTTCACTGAATGTGTTGGATCGAGTTCCTTCGATTTTAGGCTTGAGGAATATCTTAGAAAGCTTGAGAGAATATTTGTAGGTTTACTTGCTTGATTGCTTGTAAAAACTCTTAGAATTCGTCATTCTTGGTTACCTTCTCTCACTTGCTTCTTCAACCTTTTATAGTGAGGATCCAAAAATATGTCCATTGAAGAGATAGACATAAAATTTAAATCCCACTAGTAGGTTGTTGGCATGTCTTGTCCTTGCAGCATTAATGGGGATCGTACCATGTCTTTAATGCTCTGCAGTCTTCCCTTGGTCTCTGCATGTTTTCAGGTACATCCTATTGGTTCATTACTTTTTGCATTTTTTCAGCAAAACAACTTTATTGTTGTTAGCCTGACACATGCTTATTTTCAGCAAAGACTTGATTGGTGTAGATAACGGATCTCTATCAGCTTTCTTCAAGTCTTGTCTGCTGCAAACCCCATTGACATCGATTACAATCATTATGGAATGACTTAGCTGTCAGTCAGCTGATTGAGACAGCTTTTCTGTCATTTGACTGATTCTTCACTTGGCTTCACACAGCTGACACATAGCTGAGTCTTCACTTCGGTCTTCAGTCGACTCTTGTATACTTCAACATAGCTGACTTCACTCTGCAGTCCTATCTATTACAAATAGAAATACAAGAAAAATGGAGTGCCAACTTCCTATTCTAAGTTTTACATGGTATCATCAAAATCTAATTATAAATTTCCTAACAATGAGTCGGGATACCTACAACTGTTTGTGGGGAGTCATTCAATTCATAGATCTTTTGGGAGTTAATAATAGTTGTAACGTATCGGGAGATCTACAATTGTTATTAGTCTACTGTTTATTTATCTCCCGGGAGGGAAAATAAACTAACTAAGGAATTGAACCCATATAATTGCATGAATTGGTTTTGTTAAACATTAATTGGATTTAATAATTAAGAAACATGTTGAGATTATGTGCCTAAGGTTGCTTCCGTGGTTGTTGAAAATACTTGTGGGGTTCGCAAATTTATTTTGTTTTCTTTTTATTTTCGATTTTATAAACACATGAGATTTGGTCGCTTCAATAAAATTGGAATGCGATGTTATTATAGCCTAAGTATTTCGTAGTCGATCCCTAAGGAATACGACCTTGCTCGCCATTATTCTATAAACTATATTGTACACTTGCAGTTGTAAGATCCAAAATAGTTTTGGCGAATATAAATTATTACAAGACTACATTATTTCTCAATAAAGAGTAAAAACTGCTTCGTAGGAGAAAAATACAGTTATATTTTTATATTAGCAATAAAGTGGACATATTATATTCTTAATATATTTGTTTTCTCGCCACAAAATAACTTGTATTCAGTAACTAAATATAAAAAAGCTAAAAAAAAAGCGATAACTTTTTAATTTCATATTTGATGGTGGCGCTTAGGGGTGGCCGATTGTTCGTGTCTGGCCCGATAAATAACAACTCGACACGATAATCTTAAGCTTGAATACAATACAATAACCTTATTGGGCCTAAAATTTAAACCCAAATACGACGCGCTAAAAACACGAGAAACATGGTACGTCACAATAAACACAATTAGCAAAACTGTTAAATTGATTTAGTTAGGATCGTTAACCCACATATGATTTCCTTAATATATTTGATACCTAGATACATATTTTAATAAATTACCAATACAAATAGTCAAATATAATTTAAAAGTAATGACATAATAAGTATACAAATGATAAATAAGGATCACAAAAAAACACTAAAAATGACAAATATATTAAATATAACTTCAATCTCATGATAACACAAAAGTTTTATATTCTTCATTCTTGATTTTTAAATTGAGTATAGATTTTGGGTGGACTTAAGTTTTTGCATTTAATTTTGGGGTGGGCTAATTTTGAATATTGTAGAAATTATAATACTAAAATAGAGTTTTTGAGAATTGGTTTGAGCCAATGTTGACCCCATGTGTCTACGCCTCTGAGTTATGGTAATTAGTTCAATTAATCGTCATAGGAACTCCAAAAGTCAAGGTAAATCTTTGTGAAGGGAACTAGACTACAACACGAACATAGAAAGTCATGAGGGCTTCGGGTTGTTCCAATAAAGCCCCTTCAGTACTTAAGTCAACAAATGTACAAGAAATAATAATCTAGAGCATAAAGGAAATTAAATATGTAAATTGTAGTTAACTTACAAATGAATATGGATGAACTATTTATATATGAGATTTTGGCTCACCAGCTTTGTGTAATTTGACAATAACTCGATCCAAATAATAATATTGCGGGTAAATAATAAATACCTAATTGAACAATACTAAGGGGTCGATTTTATCACTCATACTATCCCCATTTATTAAACCTTCGATCCAACTAGGCAATGACGAAGCCAGGAATTTCGGGTAGGGGGCCCAATTAATATTAATATGGATAGAGTTCATCGGATTTTTGGCAACTTTTCCAAAATAGTAACCATGTTTTTTTTAGTCATTTTTTTACTTCAAATCTTCACTGTCTTTTATCATTTCTATGGACCGAAATGTACATCATCAATTTTTGAAATATAATTAATCAAATACCTCACCAGAGAACACAAGAAGGGTATGACCGTGTCAAAATAGTTAAAAAATATATTTTCAAAAATTATGACTATTTTTTATTTTCACAAAATGTAAGTGGACAATTTGTCCATTACAACATATAAAAATGAAAAACAATACATCAAGTTTAAAATAAGTGGAAGTTTTGATAAGTCATTGTATTAATTCAATCACATCTTCAAAAATAAATAACAAAATACAATTACATCAATATACCAAAAAGGACAAATAGAGACACAAGAGAATAATGCAAAATTCAAGTTAAAGTTTATGGAAGAGCTTAAAAAATGTAAAAAAATTTACGAAAAGAGATAAAATGACTAAGATTCATATTTTTCAAGATTTACAAATCAAAATAGGAAAAAGGAAGGAAATATAATTGAAGATATTTTTTTCCATTTTTCTATTTTTTTATTCAATTTAAGATTAAAATGTGAAATGACCAAAATACCCCTACTTTTTTTTTCAAAATTTGAGGGCTCCCGTGCCCCTCTTGGCCCCTTAATAGCTTTGTCTATGCAACTAGGTGCACCTTCTAAATAGTGAGACCACCGTAAATTCATCGACAGATCCGAGATGGGGGTTCCTGGATTTTGGCCAACTTAAAAATGGTAGGTGATTAAAAAGTTTATATTTTTGTTTTTGGTTAATTAGTTTGAAATTATTAGCATCATAAATCATAATTAGGTGCATTAAGGCATGGTTGGCTCATTCTTATGTTTCACTAAGACAAAACATAGGATTCCTTGCAGATAAAAAGCAATCCAAGGTGATCGAGCAGCACAAAGATAATATATAATAACTAGTAGAAAACAAACCGATCAAAAAAAAAAAAAAAAAAACTAGTAGAAAACAGTGAAAAAATAAAATCCAGCAAGTTGCCTAGTGTCAGGACAACCACACGTTATCAAAGGGCAAAGACAAACCAAGTTCATGTGCCCCTAAGACCTAAACATGGCTGTAGCAGACCCCCACATAATATGTTGTCATAATATTGCATAATATTTTTTTTTGAAAATAAGTTGGCAGCAATGAATCATCAAAAAAAAAAAAAAAGTTGGCAGCAATGAAAGGAGGGAATAAATTAAAGAAACTGAAATACTCAGGATTTGAACTTGCTAAGGTTGAGAGTTACCACTTGAGTTACACGCTCGTGGTTTCATAATACTGCATATACCTATTATGATATTTGTTTTTATTAAAACTCATCTGTATTTTGATGGGATTTAATTAGGTGAATTCGTGTATATTAAGTTTAAATTAAGAATAAGAAGGGGGACATAATTGCATAAATCATCAGGGTTTAGATGATAATTAATTTGTATCAACTTTTTATGAATAGAGAAATATAAAAATTTGAAGTGCTAATTCATTGTACTTCAAACTTTGTGTGATTTTATGTTGAAACCCAATAATATCACCATTAAAGAATATTACCATAATTAAAATAAATAAATAAATAAAGTTGGGTGCAGCAGCTGATACGCAAGTTAATCCTTTTTTTCTGGTGATGATATATAAGATATCAAAATTGGGGGATTGTCTGCAGGATTCCCTCTGTATAGTGTACACCATCCAACATCATGTTATGTCTTGATTGCATTGTATGTCTCATATTCCAAAATGCAACAAAAATGGAAATCCATTTATCCTTTGATAAAGACATGTTTTGATATATAATTCAATGTTAAAGTTTTCTCGTGAACTGGTATGTATTAAAAAAATGTGACAGGTCGACGTCACAACAAAGTGTGATAGGCTAATTGAAAGCTACATCTACTACACGTTTGGGAAGATATGTCTATATCATGCATATATATATATATATATGTGCGTGTATTATACATATATTGTTTACACACATTTAACTACCAATATAATATGCAATTGATATATATTGCATATATATTATCCGTGTGACACAAGTGAATGATTGCTATAATACTAATTTTTTTTTTGAGAATGAAACCAGCTTTCTATTAATGCATCAAATGAGAAACCTCCCCCATAATCAAATCCGAAATGTTTTGAGGGATAATTCCAGAATCCGACTCAATAGGACTGAAAGAAAAAGCATGACGCGCTAGATGATGGGCAACACAGTTGCTCGATCGTCTTACCCAATTAAATGAAACAGACGAAAAATCAAGCAAAAGCTGCTGAATATCCTCAATGATATTTCCGAAATAGGAGAAATTCTTCTCGTTCCTAGCCAGAGCAGAGACGACGTTCATGTTGTCCAATTCCAACACCACGTTCCGAATTCCTTTTGCCAATGCGAGTTGAACCCCCTCCCGACAGGCCCATGCTTCCGCTTCGTCCACAGCCATGTTTATCGTCTGGAATTTTGATAAGGCACCTTGAACTTGCCCTT
The DNA here is from genome assembly GCA_016081115.2 of Rehmannia glutinosa. Taxonomy (NCBI): domain Eukaryota; kingdom Viridiplantae; phylum Streptophyta; class Magnoliopsida; order Lamiales; family Orobanchaceae; genus Rehmannia; species Rehmannia glutinosa. Next base: position 31,323,735 of record CM071931.1, on the reverse strand, counting down.
CATGATCCCTTAGAATTAATCCCATTCCCGTTCCGACCTCCGCCACTATGGATGCATCCGAATTGATTTTAATTGCTGGGAAATTTGGAGGTTCCCATTTTTCATTTTTCTCTACAGGCCTCTGTATGGGTACTCTTAGTCTTGTGTTGAGCACCGTATATTCCTCAAGCCTGCTAGCCGCCAACTCCAAACACCATATTTGATCCACCCTTTTTCCTTGAAAAATTTGCAGATTACGTCCACGCCACAAGCTCCATAGCAACATCACAAACATGCTGTGGGATTCATCATTTAGATTCTCTGCCATCCACACAATCCAATCCGCCAGGTCTCCCCTTCGCGCGTGTCTGTCAGTTTCAATTCTTAACGGGCTAATTTTCCATGCAAACGATACCCACGGGCAGTCCCTCAACGCGTGAACTGCTGTTTCTTCCTCTCCGCCGCATCGACTGCAAATTGTGTCCATTCCAATCCCTCTTCTGGCCAACGCACATTTTACAGGAAGGATGTTTTTTAAGCACTTCCACAAAAATATTTTGACTTCTGGAGGAATTTCCAATCGCCACATCCATCTCCAAATTTTACAGTCATTCCCCGAAGAGGAAGTTGAGTCGCACGACAGCCCTTGTGCTTGCTTCGCTACTCGGTACCCGGTTTTAACACTATAAATACCATTCTTCGTATAATGCCACATGATCTTGTCCTTCCGCGCATTAGAGACTAGAGGGATCGAAAGAATTGCCTCAACCTCATTCGACTGAACATCTCTCAACTTTGCAACATTCCATCCCGCATAATCCTCGTGTATCAACTCGCATATTCGGAGATCGTTCGGCCATACCCGAGGCGGTGTTAGAATCTGAAATTGGGAAGATCCGGCACCCAAGGGTCCTTCCAAGCCAACACATCCGTCCCATTCCCTATGTTCCATCGCATAGCCATAGTAATAATATTTCTGCCAGCTAGAATGCTTCTCCATGTATATATGATGGATTATGGTCAATCTTAGCCGACAAAAAATTATTGCTCGGATAGTATCTCGCCAGTAGGGAGCTATAATACTAATTTAGTTGTTATAAAATCGTACCTAGTTCACTTATGAAAAAGAATTTTCACTTCCTAGCTAATAATATATATAATATTCACAAACTTTACTCGATTTTTGTTATTGTGTCAATTCGAAAGAGATTATCAGTGTATAAGCAATCTTGTGAAAGTGGATTGTAGGATTATTTTTATCATTAAATGTATTTGAATGATATGAATTTGAGTCACAACTATTATTATCAAGGATAATTTCGTAAAATAAAAGGAAAGAAAAAAACCATCAAGATTCCGACCAGGGAAAATCGATCCCTTCTAACATTAAGATCAGGTGGTTTGTAATTCATAAATTATTACGACTTAAAACGTGTTTAAATATATTAATCTCTTTACCCTAAAAAAATATGTTAATCTCTTTATGAAATAAGGAGTCAACCAATCAAGTTATGACTTATGACCTAGATGGATTGGTCGTCAATTTTTTCCCTTCTTAGCTAGTCTACTTCGCTGTTTTATTATTAGTTATTTAATTATAATACTTGTATTATACTAATTAAATTGTTAGTAAACATATATATATATATAATATAATATATATAGAGCACTCTTAGAGCTAATTAATTGTTAGTAAACATTTATATAGAGAGAGAGAGAAAGAGAGAGGGTGAGAGAGAGAGAGAGAGTACTCCAAAAGCATCTCCAAGAAAATGTTCTATCTTCAATTTGGAGTAAAAACTTGCTCCAAACTTGCGCTAATTTTTTTCCTTGTTGTTTTTGTTTTAATTTAATGATTTTAGTGTATTCAAATATGCATTAAAATGAAATACTATGGAATACACATTTTTAGTGCAAAATTTAGTACAAGTTATTGGAGATATAGTGCAGCATTAACATAGTTTAGAATCTTCACTAAAATGGTACAAAGTGCTAGAGATGATCTTAGCAAACTACAACTCAACAACATGAGTTAACAAAACATATAAAATAAAACATAAATCTCTGATTGCTTCCTTGTAGATCTAAACCCCACAAACAATACATTATATGAAACAATTACGTTCACACAATTAAATGGCCGTTGAACAATGGAAAAAGTTAAATATTTCAATCAAAAAGGAAACTAAAGGGTAGGAGAATGAAATGAAGCTTAGAACTCGACATCCCCTCATGTCGATTCAAAATTCGTGGATCGATCTTTCTATAAACCTGCATAATGGAAAATAATAAAATTATATTATCATGAGCCAAATATCCATTTATAATAAATACAATTAATATACTGTTCCTAATAAAATTGCCTAAGAAACAGAAGCTGATTTGTTATTTTCTTCCTCAAACATGCATTGGTACATGTAAATCAATTTGAAAATCATGAAATAAATATTAAAGAAGCGCATACCAAGTGTAAAAGTTCGTTCACTCTTATTCCAAAATGCATATTTTGACTAAAATTGTGTAATTTTATCGAAAATCGCTAACTATGGCCGATCAAGTATGTACAGATATTGCTCATAGTTCGAGTGAATATTCCCCCCAATCCTTATCTAGAATAGCGAAAGGATTAGCTAGGATAGATCAACTAGAATTACCTTCCTTTAGAAAAAGTAAAAGGCCATGACAGCCGATGTAAACACATTTGTTTGTTCCGTCTTTAATGATTTCTAATAAAATTGGTTGGAGATCCCTAAATCCCTCACCCCAAATTAGGGGTGTTTATAGAAAGAAAAGAAAAAAGTACGTACGGATATGTAAAAAAATTTGAGATTTTGGTAATTTAGCGTAAAAATTGCCACCAAATCATTAAAATCCATACGTTTTGTGTGTTGTTTTTTGGTGATTGACGTCATTTTCGTGCCAAATCACCAAAATCTCTAAATTTTTAGGCACGTAAACACCCACCTGTCATAGTTAACAATTAATATATTACAGTAATATTATATAATTCTGGTCAAAGTCGGATTAAGTGTCCAAATTTTTGAAAGATAACTATGTACTTAGAGGACTAACCCTTCAAATAGTCCAAGTTACCGACCGAAACCATTATTTTCCCTTACTATTGTTTTTTCCCAAAAAAAAAAAGTTAGCAATACTATTAGAAACTTAGCTGACTTGCTTAATCATGGAAGATTATCCAGATTAAGTTCAATAATAAATTTTATCTTCAAATTATTAAAAAAATAAAACTTAACTAATTAATAATTAAAAAATATAATAATTTACTCAACTTGAATAATTTAGAGAGAGCAAGTGTAGCCAGGAGGTGGAGTCTTGCCACAGGTAACAAGAAGCTGTAGAGCAAGTGGGACAAATATATTCAGATTCAATGCTTTAATCTTAAGAGTAGTGCACAAACAAGCCGCGGCCTCAAGCTCCACAAGCCCAGATATTATTGGGCAGCACTCATTAGCAGCTGGGTCACCCAGCCCAATATGCACAAGTTTCAACGTGTCTATCGGACACGTGGCTTTAGCCGGCGGTGGGCACGGCTTCCCCGTCGGCGGATTTACCACCGGAGGCACCGTCACTGGTGGCAGAACAGGCACTTTCGGCACTGTTACCGGCGGAACTGGGACTTTAGGCACCGTGACCGGCGGCAGCGGTAATTTAGGCACAGGGGGAGGGTGGTGGGGGCTTAACAATGGGGGGAAGGCTAATGGGGGACTTGGGCTTTTGGGATGGGGTTTAGAACAGTAGCCACATTCAGGTTCGATAATGGAAGTGGCTGAGGAAATGGAGAGCATGGAAATTAGGAAAAGGGCTAAAATCTTGGAGGACTCCATTAAGTGTCTCTTGAAAAAAACTTATAAGGTTTTGGATTGGTGCAAAGGACTGGTAAAAACCCAGTGATTATATAGAGGGAGGTTTGAAGGTGGAAGAAGAGTACGAATGAAAACCCTAAGAAAACCGAAGCACGTGAACTTAAGGGAACTGCCAAAATTTGCTAGTTGTCAACTACCATGCAGATTTCTGAATTCTTTTTAAGGGATAATTACAAAAACACTCCTAAAGTTTGTGCTAATTACAAAACACCCCAAAATTTTTTGAAACTTACAAAAAATCCCTTGAGGTTTGGTTCCGTCTTACATTTTTTCCGGCGATTTTCAGAAATATTTCAAAAAACCCCCCAACATTTGTAAAATTATTACAATTACCCCTCTTAAATTTAAGACAAAACGAAACCTGAAGGAGTTTTTGTAATTTTGAAACATGTCTGTGTTTTTTTATAATTAACCCAAGCCTCAGGGGTGTTTTTGTAATTATCCCCTTCTTTAATTATTTTATTTTGTTTTTATTTTTGGTTTTCATGAATGTGTTTTTGTTTCTAATCTTGATGTTACTATAATTAGTTGTTCACTTGTTCGTGTTAAAGTGGGGATCGATTTTGTTTCTCACTCATGGTAACATATCCGGATCATTTAGTCAATACGGTATTTTGTTTCGTGTTTAAATACGCTATGTGAATGTCACGTGTACAACAGTAATACCATATATAGCATTGATCCAATATGAATTGAAACACGAGATGAAACACATTGAGATTAAATGATTGAATATGTTGTCAGTCCAGATCTTCCAGGGGTTCATTACATGCCATCCAAGTGGGTAGCTACCCCAAATGGGTTCATCACCCTTACATCAATGCATACATACACACCCATATATATGTGTGTGGAATCCAAAGGTGATGCACTCACTTGGGTAGCTATCCATTTGGGTGACATAAATCAAAATTATTCCATGATTAATATTTGTCATCTTTTTATACGTATTATTTTTTTTTAATAGTTGGGAGATTTAAGGGGGAGGGGAGGATAAATCCCAAAAAAACTGAAAGACTCGCATTGGAATTCTCATCAATACTCTTGCAAAGAGTGAACGATACCACATAATGAGCTACAAGCCCATTGTTTGTATATGTATGATGTGTCATTTGAAATGAGAAAATTTTACAGAAAATATAAATAAGTATTGTCATATGTCGAACAAATAAATGAATGGTCTCATTTAAGCTTTTTTGAGATTCCTCCATTTAGGATCATTTTTACGTTTTTGACTTGAATATTTCCACAAATATTATAACCTAGGCTTCTTAGTCAGGTTGTGATCGACGAATAAATGATTAGTTTGTTAGGATGTATTCGATTAACTATGTGGAGTTGTGGACTTACATATTTCGGACATTTATATTATGGGGTTATTTAATTAATTAGAGTCAATTAAGTCATCTAAGTTCCAGAAATATCTATTGAGTATGTACTAAGCAATAAGTAGATAATGGCTACAAGTCAAATTAGGATTTGATGGGTTTCTAATTTGGGCACTAACTATAGGACCGTATTACAGATCATTTTTCGTAAGACGGATTGCACCCGCCCAATCCGACCCTGTATATTTGGTTCAGTTTTTTACTTTTTTTTTTCCCATGTTGTTTTTCCTCGCTCTTCTTTTCCCTCTCTCCTCGATTTCTCTCTTAATCTCTATCTCTATCTCCCTGCATTTTTTTTGTTCCGCTCTCTCTGTCTATCTCTTACTTTTTCTCTGTGTATTTATTTATCTCTCTCTCTCTCTCTCTCTCTCTCTCTCTCTCTCTCTCTCTCTCTCTCTCTCTCTCTCTCTCTCTCTCTCTCTCTCTCTCTCTCTCTCTCTCTCTCTCTCTCTCTCTCTCTTTTGCTTTGTTTCTTGCCACTTGACTATGAAATTTGTATCAACTGAAAGCCCATGAAATTGGTGGTGGTAGATGTAAATTTTGAAGTGCTCTAACATGTTGAATGTTTTTTGTGAATGGTAGGGGCACATTGATTGTGTGCAGTCGGCAGGAGAGTGCCAGTGATAGAGGGGGCGGTGTTCCTGTTTTCTTAGTTGTTGTCACGATTACTTTTGGGTGTTGAAAATGCATAAATAATAACAGTATTAAAGGTGGTTCTGGCTGTAATTGATGATATAAAAAAGTATTACTTTTTTCTTCAAATGTATTACTTTTATCTAAAAATATCACATTTTCTTAATTGTCACTCAAAACTATTGACGATGCAGAAAAGAAAACGTAGAACCTTTTCCTATAAAAGTATTACTCTTTATTCAAAAAGTATCACTTTTCATTAGTTTTTCTATATAAACTTATATAATTGATGACTTACAAAAAAAATATTACTTTTTCCTTCAAAAGTATTACTGTATATTCAAAAAGTATCATTTTTATTATTATTAATTGTCACTTAAAGTTATGTAATGACATGTACGAAAAACATACAGTATTAAATTAAATTTTATCTCTTGTTCTTTTCGAAGATGGATAGATATATTGTGCTTCTAGAATTCTTCATGTATATTTGATTTGATTTGGTTAGAAAAAAGATTTGATCTTGATAAGGAAATATTTTATTATATATATATATATAGAATTTTTTTAGTTAATCTTGTTTCCTTCTTTATAGGATTTGATATTGATGTTGTATAGATAAGGTAGGTTTCTTTAATACTTATCTTGTTTCCTAACTTTAAGTGATTTACTTGTCATATACTTGCGTATATCTTGTTTCCATATCTTGTAGGTCTCTTAGGGCTCAAGGAACGCCACCTATATAAAGAGGAGCACGCCCTCTCATTCTACACAAGTCAGACACATGAAAATTGAGAGAAAAAAGTAAGACAGATTCAGTCAAGAAAACAAGAAGACGTTCAAAGTTGAAAAAGGAGTTTACTGAAGCAGATGTTATTCGAAGTGTCTCTGACATAGAGAATCAACATCATGTTCAGATTAGCGTCTTGTTGTTAGTTTTAATCCATATTATTTTATTCTTGGCGATAGTGGGTTATTCCATCATATTATTGGACGAGCTGATTTATAAAGTTACGATCTACTCGATAAAGGATTTTTCTAGACTAGTTGGTACTTTATAAGTGAGTTGTAAACAATATCTATTTCAACCAATTATTTCACCATACTAATACTTCTACAAATTTATATAACTTGTAGATAAATTTTATTTAATGTGTTTTTATTCCGCTGTGTGTTAGATGTTACTCTATATGTTTTAACATGTGGAGCGACATCTAACTTTGTGCACAAGAAACCTTGAAGTCCATGGCCTGCAAAAATTTCAATTGACATCAAGGGCCGACAGTTGACTGCACTAAGTGGTGACTTGCATTTAGGCAAGCAAATATGGAGTTTCAAGGTATTTCAATATTTCGATCCCAAACACTTGATGGCTTCAAATATTCATTGGAAGGTCAATTCGCGACCATACCCAACAACGTATGTACATCATGTACTGGTTATGGCCACCATGATAATCAATGTGCTAACACATTACAAAGGAGATGAGTGAATCTAAGTGTCAATTTGAGTGTGAGGAATTTGAGGAGGACAATACAGAGCATACAACAGATCTAACTACCTCCATGGTTGTCATCCAAGAAAAAAAAATCTCGATAGATCAACCCGTTGGGTGTTGCTCGAGATGTGATCCAAAATATTATACCATCTAACACGTCATTGATAGGTCTATATCTTCTGATTTTTAAAATTATGTTTGCTTTAGTTCTTCCTCTGAGTAATGTAGATGTACAAGATGAAGATGGTTCAGATGATGAAGAACTGGACTTGAAATAGACGTACTAAGAACTGCACCATGACTGGCTCAAACGGGTTCCACAGATTAAATGTCTCATGAAGGAAAACGTTCGTCTTTCTAAGAAGAATGATGAACAAAAGAGTATAGTTGCTCGACTGGAAATTTTACTCACCAACAGAGACAATGAATGTGATAAGGAGAAATTCGAACTAGACAAATATCTTGATACTTGTTCGACTGGTAAACACCTAAAATAAATCTAGCAACCCTCACATGATAACTAGATCAATCGTAGGGTAGCAAGTTGACCACAAGTCGTCTCCAAGGAAGACTTAGCCGGTAAATAATTATTATGCACATAATTGACATAAAATAAATCACAAACATTCTAACCAAATTTGTGATTTTAATAAATTAAAGAAAAATAAATAAAAAGACGAATTAAAACTAAACATGATTAAACTTGGAGAAAAAGATATGGATGAAAGTCTAGGATTTCGGAATCATCTCATCAAACTCGCAAGCAGAATATCAACTAATTGATCATGCGTTAACAAATATAACAAACATATAAAAACTAGGCCGAGATCTGAGAACTCACGTATTCACAAAATTAGGGTTTATCCCAAAATAATTTGCTATTTTCATTAAACATAGGTTAGATAATACATTTTTGATCATTTTATAATCAATCGCAACCTAAGTTGTTTTTTTCTAAAAAACAAAAAAAGAATAGACATGCATGCTAGTTGTGTTAGAGCTTGAAATAAATGAAAGACAATTTTGAGTGATCGAAGTTGGTTAACGTACGTTAAGAGAAAATAACCAAATTAGACTTAAGTATGAGACAACTAAAATTTTACTACTAAAAAAATTAATTAGATTTTAAATATAACTAATTTTTTTTTTTAATATGATGGAGGATAGTAGGGGATGGAATACACACTCGTACGTTAACAAACCAGGTTGATTACCCTTACAGCACAAACTTCTACCACTCGAATAAAAGATTGATCCCTTAAATATAATTAACTTTATCTAATCCCCTGAATAAATTTAGTCCAGGATTAATATCTTCTCTCGATCTCAATTATTCCCTCAAAGCAATCAAGAGTTGTCCAAACAATTAATCAACAAGTGAAACAATTCATCTAGGAAAGTAAATCAATTAGTCAATACTCATGCTTGTTTGTTTGAATCAAATCATCCTAACCCTAGAACAAAGAAAATAGCTCATGGAGAAATTCATCAATTCAATTAAACAAGATATAATAATCACAAACATCATCATGAAGCAATTAATATAAAAAAATTAAATAGATAAATAAAGGTGGAGAAGAGTTGCACTTTTTCAAGTTGAAAGGAGATCCCCAAAAGAAAACCTAACTTTAACGTGAAGAAGGAGAAAAAGAGAAAAGAGAGCAATCCAAATTTTGTATCTAGCTTGAATGTGTGAAAATCTAAAGCCTAGACTCCCCTTATATAGCCCAAAGGCCCTAACAACTTGGAAGAGTCCAAATCCTAAAAGAAGTCTACTAAAACTCGATGAAACCATGATTTATACGTTCAGTTTTTCTCGCCATGACGGTCACCGAACAACATGCTACTTCGCGAATGGCCAGGGAACGATCATCGAATGGCCACTCTTGAGAAGCCTTTTTGGGAACGGTCGTTCCTTACTCTCTTTTTCAAAAACGAACGACATCCTTCTTAGCGAACCAGGAGCGGGACATTCCCTTTATTTTTTCTAACATGAACGGCCATTGAACGACCGTTCGCCTAGTTTCTTCCTTATTCACTTTTCTTAGCCCACTCTTCGTTTCTTCTTTGTTCTACCTACATTCTTCCACCAGAAACAAGCATAACACACACAAAAATAGACTCAACAACAAAACACACAAACACACAAGCAAAAACATGAAATATACTATGAAAAATATAGAAATGAAATCAAAATAACCACACAAAATACTAACAAAAACACACAAAACAACTCCCCCACACTTAGCCTTTTGCTTGTCCTCAAGCAAATAATGTCGTCTATAAATCCAACAAGAAATATTATGTTCAATTTGAGAGTCAATTCATCCATCACACCATGTCCTATCCACCTCGGATTATCCTGCATTGATACCAAACCTTCACAACAGACTCACTTGGCTAAGGTTAATAGTTAGTTAAGGTGTTCGACCCTCTTTACTTGGTTTTAAATCCGTATAAAAAGTTGCAACCCTATCATACACACAAATCACGCAATTACTAGCTATGAACCATTTTTTTTTGCTAGAACTCTCGAGATATTCTTTCACTAGGTGTAAACTTCGGATTTTTTTCCAAAGGCTCCTAGGATGGTTTCCCATACTCATGTTTGAGTCACCGTTTTATGTAAAAGACAAACGTGGGGCTCATGAATGCTCCTAGTTACTAAGTGACTCAACCAACGGAGTATAATCTCGATTGCTCTATATTTTGTTCTTTGCTCTATTTTTTTGGCACACCTTTTTTTTCGATTAGGTGTTTTTCTTTTCTATTTTTTTCGTTCGCAAGGCTAGCAATAATGTGTACACACACAAATCAAAACGCATAGGATTTTAGCTTAATTCACATCGATGAAACTTCGTAATTCAAGCCCCACAACCTAAACTATCATTGAACCATCACCTTATTTGTCCATCACAAGGGTTGATTCACAATTTAGTCAAATCCTAAGTATCAAATTCACGGTGTTATTTTATAATCAAAACTCAAATTGCGACATCTATTTCAAGTTAGCTAAATAACACTATTATTAAGCTTAAACAATCAAAGAGTTAGTAAAAGAAATAACCACATGCAACTATAACACCTAAACAACAACCATCGCTCCACCACACTTAAATCACGCAATGACCTCAATGCGTAAAAATAAAAGAGAAGGGAAAAAGAGACGTCCCTGATAAATGCGATAATGGCAAAGTAGTTAAGTCCAAAAACGCATGCCGACAATCATGCAAAAGACATGTGAAGGAGAAAAAAAATACCCAAAAATATAAACTCTAATAAAAACAAAATAAAAATGCAGATTTTTCATTTTTTTTGGTGAACAGTATCGAACGGCCACCGAACGGCGTATCGACAGAGGCCGATGTTTGTCGAACGGGAGGTGAACGACGTGCAAGAGCTACGCACGGGCTAGGCCGACCGGGCACCGAACGGCGTTTAGGTGCTTAGCGAACGGCCGTTCGCCACTAATTCCTATTTTTTTAAAATAAATATTATATATATATTTATACAAAAAGAAAAAACTCAACCAAACCATTAGATACAGTTAGTTAAAAAAATATAAAAAGAAAAGAAAAATAAATACATAAAAAGAACTTGGGTTGCCTCCCAAAAAGCATTTATTTAACGTCTTTAGCTTGATGATGTCAACAGAGAGAGTCAAGGCGGATCATTGAGCAAGACCTCAATCACCACCTTAGAGTTTTTATTCGGTGGGTTGCGCTTCGAATTGTATTGTCTTCCTGCCATATGATATCTTTCATGAAAGATTCGGTGGAGTCAACAATAACATTATCATTCAAGACACATGCAGGACTACGAGCTATATCAAAAATTGAAAACGTTACAGTTTTTCCCAAGACATTCATACTCAGTTTTTTGACATCAATCAAGGGATTGGTTGTGGCCATGAATGGTCTACCCAATAGTATAGTATGATATTTAAGATTACCTTTATCCTTTTCCGTATCCAAGACCATAAAATAAGTGAGAATTTTAAAATCACCTACTTGGACTAAAATATCTTCAACAATGCCAGTAGGGTACCTAATGGATCTATCAGTAAGTTGCAAACATAACCCAGTAGACTTCAATTCCCCTAAATCATATTGTCTAAATATAGAATAATGCATAATGTTAATTCCAGCTCCAAGATCAAGCATACCTGCGACTTTCTTACCATTCCCAAAAGAAATATTAACAATGAAACCACCGGGAACTTGTTGCTTTGGAAGTGGGCTCAGGGATGTCATAGGAGATTTGTGGAAATTATCAGTTTCGTGTAATGGCAATTTCTTACTTGCCTCCATATTCCTTTTTTTCACTTGCATCGCCTTTCCTTTCTATTTTTGTGATACCTGCAGGGTTAGGCGAGACAGTGGAATAAGAAATCTCAATTTCATGATCAGAAATCTCACCAAATTCAAGAACGGTGATGGATTGAGCTTGCACTGGTTGACTAGGAAGTGTGTCCTGCTTGAAGACTTGTCGAGCTACCTCACCAACTTGAGTCGCCAATTGACCAACTTGAGTCTCAAGACGCTTAAACGAAGCTTCCATAGATTCAAACCGCCTATTGTTACCTTCTTGAGTTTGCTGACTAACCTGAGCAAAAGAATTCAAGCTTTTTCCAATAGATGGAGCTCTTAATTGGTTGATTGGCTGGCCTTGGATAGATATGAGAGGAATTTTGTGAATTGCCCCAACTAGAGTTTGGATGGTTCCGCCAACCTGAATTGTACATCTGAGAGATAGCATTACAAACATTGGCCCCATGACCAAATTCGCCACAATTCCTGCAAGACCCGGCAGAATGGGGGACAGGTGGATGCCCCCTTATAGCCAATAATTGTACTTGCTTAGTCAACTCAGTCAATTGTCTTGTCACATCGTAACTCGGGCTACTTCATTGACAATAGTCCGTTTGCCTCTGGCACTCTTTTGTTGTGAGTTGTCGCTCATCATCTCTAGAATATCATAGATTTCCTGGGCCGTATGTACACCCATGTCACCCCAGCGGCATTGTCAACCATATATTATAATTATGTAATAATCCATCATAGAAAAATTGGTTTAACAATTTCAATGGGTAGTGATGATGTGGGCATTTAATCTGTAGATCCTTAAAGCGATCACATGCCTCATGAAAAGGCTTGCCTTCCATTTGACTGAAAGTAGCTATCTTACCTAGCAGATCTGAAGTTTTCTGATGAGAGTAGTACCTGCCCATGAACTTTTTGTACACCGCCTCCCAATCAGTAAGAGAGTTACGAGGTAGAGACATAAGCCAAGTTTTCACCCGGTCCTTCAGAGTGTACGGAAAAAAGTGCATCCTAAGCTGATCCTCTTCCAAACCTTGTAGAGAAAAAGTTTGAATGACTGAATAGAATTCCCGAATGAAGTTAAGAGGATCTTCTTTGCGTATCCCATAGAATGACAACAACTAATTAAAGTGTATGGTTTTGAGCTCATAGTTCCATGTTGCTTGTCCCAAAGTGATGCAAGAGATTGCAGTCCTAATGACAGGGCGTGCAAACTCACGCATCGAAGGCTGGCGTGCACCATGTTGTTTCCGTTTTGATTATCACCCAGGTATGATTCGTCTTTTTGTTCTTCTTTTGGAACTAGGGATGGCAACGGGCCGAGTCTGGAATGGGTTTGGCCAAACCCGGGACCCGCCCCGCCAAGAGAAAATAAGACTCGGGACCAGCCCCGCCCCGCTTTAAAACTCGCCCTGCCCCGCCCCGCTATTAACCCGGACCCGCTGGGTCCAAAACCGTTAGACCCGCCAAGTTTGGTTATCCAGAAAATACTAGCTTCATCCTCAAAATTTGATTATATTCAACTTTTAGAGTGTTTGAGGCCAAGTCGAGAACCCGAAGATTAATTTATCAGCATGCAACACTTATTTGAACTAGTAAGAAACACGTGCATCGCACGTGATCCATATGACTTCACTAAATTTATTACATTATTTAATAATTTTGTTAACTAATATTAATATATTAAAATGTGCTTTACAAATAATAAACATTCATTCAATACTCAAATTATATGAATTGGAATATTTTAAAGTATTATAACATTTTTTTTTTCCTGAAAGTATAGATCGATAATGAATAGTCAAAAAAATATTTTAAGAACACACTCCAATAGAATTTTAAATTTATACAAAAACAATCCAAAAAACAAATTCTCATATGAGTGTAAGATCATCTTAATGCTAGTAATATTTTTTTAATTGATTTTAGAATTCTTTTAGCAATATATGTTTACAGATTGATAAATCAATTATCACATTAATGAAAACAATTAAAATTAATTAAATAACTTCTTTACAAAAATCAAGCAAAACATTAAATATTATTTATAATTTCTATTAATTGTAAATTTGAATTCCACTTAAATATTAATTTTATCCTGGAACTTCTTATGCTTACTTTTTTTCCAGTTTTGATCGCTTCTTTGATTAAAACAATGTATGTGATCAAATTTGCAATATATAGTATATGTAAAAAATACTTTTCAAATATTATTTCAATATTAATAAAAAAACTAAGTATTTTCATGATATTTAAACTCGTATATAGTTATTGCATTCCACCTGTTTCAAGTGTCGCATTTGAACATAACAAATTTTAACTAAATATATATGAAAATTAATATATTATTGTCATCAAGAGTCAACTCTGAAATAAAACTATAAAAATGTGATAAGTTGAGATATAAGTTTCGAAACTCTATTCAATTGCACACAATATATCTTCACTTAATAAATAACAAAACTAAATATAGTCTTAAAAAAGAAATAATAAGTTACCACTTTTCATATGAAGGCACTCTTCAATAATTAAATACAATATCACTAATTAACCTTTCTGTTTGAAAATTACTTTTAAAAAATTTGGTTTTCAGTCTTAAAAAAGAAATAATAAGTTATCACTTTTCATATGAAGGCACTCTTGAATAATTAAATACAATAACACTAATTAACCTTTATGTTTGAAAATTACTTTAAAAATTTGGATTTTCAGTCTTAAAACAGAAATAATAAGTTATCACTTTTCATATGAAGGCACTCTTCAATAATTAAATACAATAGCACTAATTAACCTTTATGTTTGAAAATTAATTTTAAAAATTTTGTTTTTTTATAATATTTAATAAAATAAAAATTTAGAAGTATTCAAGTCGAGCATTAAATTTGGGGACGTAAAACTCAAATAATATCACTATATAAGTATGAAATTTAAACTATAATATTATATTTTGTAAATGATAGTTTGAGATTTTTGGAAATTTCAAGTTATTTATTAAAATGACTTAAATATATAATTACATAAAATTTTAGAAAGATATTATATATTATTAGATATTGCAACCGTAATTGGATTTTGCTCTTTCAGTTTATTAGAACATTTTCGTAGCTGTAACCTTTTCATGTGAACCATATTGTTATAAGATTATAAATATTCTTAATATACTGAAATTAATCTAATTGTTATGTTGTTGAAGAGACTATAACATTTCAAATTTAAAAAATATATATTTTCTAAATATTATTATTTATTATAAAATAAAATATCAATACATTTTAAAAAGGGTAATGCTTTGTATTGAACAAAATGTATATAGCGATTTAATCTTTATTTTAATTTTCACTGAATTTTGGTTCAAATAAGAAATGAAACCCTAAAAATTATTTTTGAGTTCTCATCTAATTAATTTCACATATAACCTTTAATTTTTTCAATATTTTTTATATTAGTTTTCATTGTATATTGTTGTGTTTATTTAATTTCTCATTAATGTCATATTAGTATTTGGATTAATGTATAATTTAAGTAATGCATTACTTTCTCGGCAAATGTTTAATTATTTCTTATTAATTGAGTCACTAAGTTTTTCTTTTACGTCCATATCTGATCATTTAAGACTCAATCCAATTTTAGCTCTTGTTCCACTCTTTTACATAATTATATATAATTAAATTATTTTGAGTCCTAAGTTTTAATGTTAATGTCATGATGATATTTTAATTTATAGATATTTAAGGTGTACATTTCCAGCGATATTTGAGTTTTAAAATTATTTTTCCAGTTTGTCTTCCAAATATTTTACATTGCATATGTACTATTTTCATCTATCTATTTTTACACTTAATTCTTATTTTAATTTATATT
Organism: Rehmannia glutinosa; assembly: GCA_016081115.2. Classification (NCBI taxonomy): domain Eukaryota; kingdom Viridiplantae; phylum Streptophyta; class Magnoliopsida; order Lamiales; family Orobanchaceae; genus Rehmannia; species Rehmannia glutinosa. Next base: position 31,308,170 of record CM071931.1, on the reverse strand, counting down.
TTTTTTTTATTTTGTTAAATTAATAACATAGATTTAAGACTTCTAACAATATATATTCATGTAAGTTAGAGAGTAATTGAGAGATTGAAATCATAATACATTCTAAAAAATAGTAAATTAGAAACTAAAACTTAAAATGTTAGTTATAGAAAATTTTGTAAAAGTGATATTCACACATAGTTATAGAAAGTTTAAAAGGTTATATTTTTGTGTTGCAATAAAAACGTTTCAAATTCTCTTTTTTTATTTTTTTTATTCATTTTACTGTCTACTTCTTACTATCGATATGGCATATTAAAATAAAATATGCATGAACGTACAACAAAAATAAAATAAGTATATATTATTTTATATACCATTTATTTAACTACCATCAATAAAATTATTTTAAAATGCATATTATTAATTGAGGGAGAAGTTTCATTCCATATGTGAAAATTTGAAGAATAATTAATTTGCCTCTATTTTTTTTTATCAAGCATCAAAACCTTTAAATTTTTTTGTTTTTGTTTTCTCTTATGAACTTAAAATGGTTGAATTTTTCTCTTATATATGATTCATACATATGGTTAGAAAGCTCTAGAAATATAGATCAGTGTGATATTAATTTTATTTGTAAATTAAAAATATTTTAAGAGTTATAATAGTCTGAGAAATATTTTCGAAGTGTAGAATATAAAAGATCATTTGTTTTATAACTGAATAAATAAAAGATAAATAAATATAAAATTATTTTTCCTTAAAATTAACTATGTCAAAAGTTAATTTTATTTTAATTTTAATTCTAATACTTTAAGAAATATTCACGTTCGATTGTAATTAAATTTTTTTGTGTTCAGTTTCATTTAACTAAATCAAGTTATCTATTGATAACATAGATTTAAGATTCTTTAATAATGTAATTCCATATATATATATATATATATATATATATAAAAAAAATCATAATATGTTATGGATCAAAATTCAAATTTTGAAACTAAAAACTTATTAGCTACCATATAAATAATTCACGTGAAAAACAAAGTTAATCTATCTTGGGTTTAAAAGTGGGTTTCCCTTTTTTTTGTTTTTATTTTTATTTCTACTTCAATTTAATCTTTTTGTTTTATCTAAAAATACAACAGAGATATATCATTTGTTCATAAAGTATTATAAATTAGTACACGTTATGTATTGTATTAATCTTTAAAGGGCTATAGTTTTCCATATAAATTCCATATGTATGCTTATGAGATATGTTTGCAAAGCTATAAAATTCTATTTTAATATGAATTTAATTTTGTTTAAGAAAATCTTACTACTAGAAAAATTATGACATAAAAGACTTTTAGTATTTGAAAAAGAATTTGGTATATAAATGGACACTTGAAATTATATTTAAATTATATTATTAAAGATAAGTTCAATTATAACCCTTTCTCACACTATTTAATGCCTACTCATTAGGGTTATAATAGGTATATCAAAAGTTTCAAGAAACTTTTAGGTGATTCACACTTTTATAGATAATAAGTATAGATGACTTACTAAGTTGTACACCTCACACATGTACTGATTCTTCTAGTTTTCTGCAGCAAACTACAACCAGCTGCTTTGAGATTAGTTTCAATTTAAGTACTTATTCTTCAAGTTTCCTGCACCAGATTTGTTGTCTTTGGCAAAAAGACTAGTTTGCATGTTCCAGTTCTTAACAGCTAATTGCACAAAAAAATAAGAAATGTTTGGTTTGGGGCGAGGAAGCAACCAATAGATTATATAAGAATTTATATAATTACTAAGTAACACATGCGGGGCGGGTCTAGTCGGACCCGGTCGGGTTTTAAAAATTTAGACCCGTTACCCGCCCCGTTTCCTGCTTGACCGGGTTTGAACCCGCCCCGGCGGGGCGGGTTTATTGCGGGGTCGGGTTTAAACCCGCCCCATTGCCATCCTTATTTGGAACGTGATCGCGAGAATCCTCACTGCGATCTGTAGAATCGTCCCCTTCTTTCCTTGTTCGTCTTGCAACTCTATGGATATCGTCCCACGAGAGGCACAAGGCCCCGATTGAGATTTCTACGTCCTTGGATAAAGAACACGTAAAAAAACAGTCAAATGCACCAGTGGAATAAAGTAAAAATCAAAAGAAACAAAAAGAGTCCTAAACTAAAAACACGAAAAATAGATACAATAATTATTACGCCTAAAGCCTTTCCCAAATGGCACCAAAATTTTGGTCGACCGCTAAACACCTAAAATAAATCTAGCAATCCTCGCAAGAAGAATGAGATCAATCGTAGGATAGCAAGTTGACCACAAGTCGTCTCTCAAGGAAGACTTAGCCGGTAAATAATTATTATGCACGTAATTGACAAATAAATCCTAAACACTCTAATCAAATTTGTGATTTTAATAAATTAAAGGAAAATAATAAAAAAGATGAATTAAAACTAAACACGATTAAACTTAGAAAATAAGATATGGATGAAAGTCTAGGATTTCGGAATCATCTCATCAAACTCGCAAGCAGAATATCAACTAATTAATCATTCAGTTAACAAATATAACAAACATGTAAAAACTAAGCCTAGATCTGATAACTCACGTATTCATAAATTTAGGGTTTATCACAAAGGCCCTAACGGACTTGGAAGAGTCCAAAGGCCCTAACAACTTGGAAGAGTCCAAATCCTAGAAGAAGTGTACTAAAAATCGATGAAACCATGATTTATACGTTCAGTTTTTCTGTCACGAATGGTCACCGAATGGCATGCTATTTCGTGAACAGCCAGGGGAACGGTCATCGAACGGCCACTCTTCAGAGAAGCCTTTTTGGGAACGGCTAGGGAACAGTCATTTCTTTACTCTCTTTTTTTCAAAAACAATCGGCATCTTTCTTAGGGAACGACCAGGGAACGGCCGTTCCCTTTAATTTTTCTAACATGAACGGCCATTGAACGACCGTTTGTCGTTCATTCGCATAGCTTCTTCCTTGTTCACTTCTCTTAGCCCACTCTTCGTTTCTTCTTCGTTCTACCTACACTTTTCCATCAAAAAGAAGCGTAACACACATAAAAATAGACTCAACAACAAAATACGCAAACACACAAGCAAAAACACGAAATATACTATGAAAATATAGAAATAAAATCAAAATAACCATACAAAATACTAACAAAAATACACAAAATAATACTCTGAAAAGGCTGCACTCTAGTAAAACAAAAGTTGATGAAATTCTTTGTTTAGAATGTGAAAAAAATAAAATTGGACTTGGGTATAAAACTCTCGCATTTGTGAAGGCTAAATCAATTGGAGAATTTTTCTAATCATAAAAAGCCTTTTTTATGGAAGTTTAAGCCTAGGAAGCGTCGCCTTATTTGTCACCATTGTTTTACTCCTTGACACAAATCTTTTTGCCATAAACTGAAATCTGGTCTTCTGCGAAAAAAGGTGTCACACCAGATGCCTTCCAAAATATCACGACACTCTCACCATAACAATTCAAATAACACTAAGTTTATTTGAGTCTGAAAGTCTGTAATTAAATGTAATGTTGTTTATACTTCTTTGAGGACTAAAATTGCAGGTTCCTGGTAGTTTGATAGTAGGTATTCGCATCATATGACTGGAACCTTAAAATATTTGATGGACTATGAGTTATATGAATGTGGAAAGGTAACGTATAAAGGTGGAGCTCGTGGTAAGATTGTTGGTAAATGGATTTTGAATGTTAAGGGCCTTCCAAAGATCCAAACGTATTATACGTTGAGGGACTTATGACAAACCCTTATAAGCATATATAATCCAATTGTGCGATCACAATTTGCATGTTAGATTTGATAAAAATTCTTGTGAAGTTTTTGATGACTCTAACACTTGTGTTTTGGTTGGTCTGAGGTCCATGGAAAATTGCTATCATTTTAGTGAAAAACCAACATGTCACCATACACAAATGTCTAAAACTAATGATGAACCTGTAACTTAGCTTCAAGCCTTCAACACATATTTGACATTTATGATTAGGATCAAATTGTAAATTAGGCAATAAATTCAATTTTACCATTCTGCGAATAGATTTAAAATTTGCATGCCCTAATCTATAATGCCACAAACAAGAAGACTAAATAATATAAGCAGAACTAGTAGTAGCATGATTAGTGTTTGCTTTTGGTACACCAGTAAGGACGTTCGTCTTGAACATCCCATCACATAGGTAACTGTTTCCCACATAAGTATCATTTCATTTCCTGCAAGATTAATAATATCATTCTTATACAAAAACAATGATTTGAAATAGACATTGTAATCTAACAGAGACAATATATATATACGTTAATCTGTGTATATATATATATATATGTAATATCATCTGCCAACATGACATTAGATAATCAAATTTGACAATCACCAAAAATCATATATTGTCAAACAAATTGAAGAAACTTGAAACATATTATTGTACTTAAGTGGCAACATACATACATGAACACTAGCGCAAACACTTTCACAATAAATTAGTTTCAGAAAATTTTAAACCTTTCTAAACAGATTTGTGAAATTAAGAAACTAAACGCAATCTTTCAATTACCAAGTGCTAACTTAATTTACAAATAATGGATAATATAAAACACATTCAATTCTGTATAGAGATCTTAAAATTGGCATAATAAAAAATTAAGCATGAAAGATAATATAACAAACTCATACTGAATTTTACATTTCTGAACCAGAATTGATAAAACCAGAATATTCACTCTTAACGAAACATAATATAACTATCCATCTTATTTTGGCAGTTGGTAAATAGATCATACAAATTTAAAATATAAATATGAAATATAAACTAATAAATTTGACTATATATAAATTGAAGCCTATAATTTCCGATTACCAATGCACTCTTAGAATGCACACATAAATATGATTAACACTTTAGACAAAAACACAGAATCAGATGCAGACACATTTGGACCGACCTTTGGGACTTGATGAAAGACTTGGGCTCAAAATGGAAGCCCAAGTTGGCAAAGCCTAACTTGGAAGGTCCGTCTCGATCTCAAAAGAAGGGTCAAATTATGTCGGCCTAAGGTGATTGGGCCGGCCTCTCAGGATTAGGTCGATCTGTGAGACAAAGACTTAGCTTCTGGATAAGGCCCATGATAGGGCTAAAGTTAATAGGCTAGCGAACACCGAGCTCTGGGCTTGGTAAGCTCGAATGGGTTGGGCCCCAACTAAGGAATAAACTTAAGAGCATGTTGATCTAAGTGGGCTGGGCCCCTAATAATGGGTGAACTTAAGGTCCTCCCGAGCTATTAGGCTTGGAAGGTGTGCGGCCCAAAATGAATGATTAACTTAAGCCCATGTATCAGCTAGGGTTTTAGGATTGGCATGATAAACACACAACCCTAATTGCCAAACTTATAAATAGCTCACAAAAAGGTATGCCTCAGGTTAGAATTCCAATACACGCACTTTATATATTGTTCTATTTATGTACTCTCTCAGTAGAGCGATCCTGACTTGAGCATCAGAGTGGGTACACCAGAAAATCCTTCCGGCCCCTCTTCTAACGGTGGTTTTGTAGGTCTCAGGTCAATCGTGCATCGGATCTTGATTTTATTGGACGACGGGCATTCCTAGACCGACCAATTGGCGCCATCTGTGGGAAATTTGAGTTTTAAGACGTGAGTTCAGGTTAGCTATGGAGGAAGTACGATGGAATCTGGGGGATAATCTAGATGAAGTTTCGATTGAGACGCCTGAAGTGGTTACCGGGGAGCGCGCGAGTGCGCTGCATGCACCTGGCATTGGAGTTGATTGTCCTCTTCCGGGAGCAGCTGGAGTGGCCGACCCTATGATGGGAACAGGTGGTTTAGGGCATGGTTTCCTCCAGCGGATATTTTCCTTTATTGAGGCAGCTGTGGAAGAGGCCGTGGGTAGCCGGATGAGAGAATTCGATTAGGAGTTTTGATGAATTTAGCTCCATGTTCTTACACCAGTTTACCAGTTGTAGGAGGTACCACAAGACCCCGCTGACCTTATTCAACATCAAACAGAGAGATAACGAGGGGCTGAGGAGTTACATTCAGAGGTTTATGGAGGTAAAGTTGGAGGTGCCCTCAACGACTCAAGATATATTGGCTAATGCCCTTGCCCAGGGCCTGAAGGATGGGATTTCTTTGAGTCCCTAGTGATAGAACCGTGTAGGTCCCAAGGGGTATGGTGTAAGGTTTAGAAGGGGAGTTTGAATAAACCTTACCAAAATTTTGATTTAGTCCTTCTAAATTGTTCAACAGAGTTGACTAAAATTAGCTGTGTTCTTGGGGGACAACTAAGTTCGCTATTCAGCTAAGCTACCCACTCAACAGACTCGATAGAGCTGTTGATAGTATAACACGATTGTTGAAGTCAATACTTAACTTAGTTAATTCGATCACGAAGACTTATCTGCGACTCAACTTCTTCACGAGGCAGTTGCCTGGCTACTTCAGCTCACTTCTCAAGTTCTTGGATTTGATCACGAAGCCCTCCAACAAACTTGATACTTGGTTTGACTTTGAACCTTTCTATAATCCTTCAACTTAGAAAGTAGACCCCTTTTTGTTCTTCAAATAGTTTCCTCTTCAACTGGTTGAAGTTGTCTTTCCTTCACAGCTTGTGTTGGATCGAGTTTCTTCGAGTTTTAGGCTTGAGGAATTATCTTGATAAGCTTTGAGAATTTGCAGGTAAATTACTTGAATATTGCTTGAAAGATCAGTGTGAATCATAACCTTTTCTCAAATGCTTCCTCAACCTTTTAAAGTGCACATTTGAAATTTGCCCGTTGAAGAGATAGGCTAGTTTCAAATGTCACTTTGAGTTCGTTGGCTTGTCTTGTCTTGGTCTGCAGCCCTTGTGATATTGACTTTTCCTCGTATTAAATGGCATTTCAGCTTTGCAGGTTCTGACACAAGGTGCAGTGTTTCCCATTGGTTCATTCCTTTTGCATAATTCTAGGCCAAACACTTTAAGACCTGGCAACTTGACATATTACTATATCGAGTAATATTCTTGACTTTATTCCAATGGATCTAAGTCAGTTGTCTTTACTTGACCGCTGCCTTTACCCAAAGTGACTTGAGTGTGCTTCAATCATATGATTGACTCAACTGTAACTTCAACTGATAGACTTGCCTCTTCTAGTTGACTTAACTGACACTTCTCACAGTTGTTCCTCTGCTGACTTTCCTTTAATCGAGTCATTGACTTCCTTCTAGGCCATACTCAGCTGACACACAATAGTGTCTTCATTCTAGTCCACAGTTGACTTCTTGTAATCTTGGCTTAGCTGACTTAACTCAGCTCTTCCAGTCCTATCTATTATAATACAGATTTACAGGGAGAATGGGGTGCCAACTTCCTAGTCTAAGTTTTACATAGTATCATCAAAATCTAACAAAAAAAAATTGCTAACAATTTCCCCCTTTTTTATGATGCCAAAACTTAAAACATGTAACATAAGTAAACAACAAAAATACAAGCAGTGCAGTAACAAAGAATGTATGTTTTGAATAATTATTTTATTGATAATAGCATTCTTGTCCTTTACAAAGCTGTTTACAATAAGTATAAGAGCTTTATACAAGTATGACAATACAACATATATCTAAGCTAAGATACATAGAGAATGAACATTATATGGAAATTCACAGAGCTATTATAGAAGACTTACATTAAAGTATTTACAACAAAGTAACGTACATGAAGGGGTTCACAGCACACTTCAATACCTTTGATGCTTCCTTCTTCTCTCTTCATCTTTATCCCTCTTCCTGTCATCTTCTGGTCTTCTCTTCTTCCTCTCTTCTTCATCTTTATTTTTCTTCTCATAGGCTCGTTTAGCAGTAGGGTCATCCCTTCGCTGCCTCTCAAGCCATTCATGATTCGCTCTCTCATTCTCAGCTTCTTGCCTTCTAACAACTTTAGCGTTCTTGCGTGCCATCTCAAGGTTAGCAAAATGGTCATATCCAGCCCAATATGTGATCTCTTTATTCTGTGGATCAACATACGTAACATCCTTTGGTCTTGGCCGTGGTTGAGAACCTCTTCCATCGCCACCATGTCTTCCCCGCCCGACTCGGCTCCCTTCCTCTAGAGTATATCTTGTATTGGAGCCTTTGACTTTCCAACCGAATGACTACTAAAAGTCTGCTGCTTATCACCGATTTACACACATCTTGTCCCTTCTCCCAATACAAATACCAGCTTGGGCGAGTCGTCCCTTGAAAATAACTTTATGCTTCCGAGTTTGAAACTCCTCTAGAGATCCAAAGATCGGCCATAGCAATGTCTCTCGGAGGTTTAGTCGCAGCATAGTCCTTTTCGGCTGGAGGACCACCATATTGCTTTATAATCTCCCGAACATGAGCTGACTGCTTCTCAGCTACCTCTTCGAACGCAGCTTCGATGGCCTTCCTTTTATCTTTCATGGCCAACTCAACTTTCTTAACGAAAGGTTAGGGTAGCTTGCTGAGAATGGAAGCTGTGACTTCACCGAGCTGTGGGGTTCTAGCATACATCAGTTTTAAAGGAAGGTTTTTCGAACTTCTTTTCCCCCTAAATTTGTCACCTCCTTTCTTCGCCTCTTCCTTCAATTCCTTTAGGGCCTCATCTTCCTCTTTTTTGGCATCATCACCAAATTAAAGGGTTAGCCCAGGGAACAAACCACTCAGGAGGAAATCCAGTCGGCTGATGGTAGAATCTTGCTTTGAATATGCTGTGGAGTGGGCTTTTTGGAACTCTAACCGAGTAGCCTTCGACTCAGTTGTCACCAATTTCATCTCAGCCATTAGAAGACTGAACCTGTCATTCAAGCTATTTTCTAGGCGAGTAATTTCAGCCTGGTGATAATGTTTGAGTAGCTCCATGTCCGACTTATGTGCGGTTTCAATCCTGACCATGTACCCCTTCATTCTCTGCTGAAACATTGAAGTGTCTGCACTGCACACTAGCATCTTGGAAAATAGGGCCTTAAAGTAGCAAACTTGCTCTGAACGCATGGCAGTCTGATGTGCAGCCCATTCCCTTATTCAGACGATAATCCCTCTCAAATCAGCAGTGAGGGTTGCATCTCGATTCTTCAGACATAGATCTAGAGATGCCTGGTGGCGTTCCATCTTCTCAATCTCTTCACAGATCTTCTTGAAGGCTTCACGGAACTCAAATTTGTTGGATTTGACTCAACACAGCCACACCGCATCGAAGTTAAAGTTCACCGCACAATCGAATGAGGAATGACGGGCTCTTCTTGCACGGCATACTTCTCTTGGTCTCTAGAAAATTCTTCCTCCATGTTGGGCAATTCATCGGTGAATGGGAACATATCTTCAAAAACATCATTGCGTACAAACGGTATCCCCGAAGCTTTACTTTGGGGGTTTTGTCCTTGAAATTCCTGCAATGATCCACTCTTTGTGCCTCATTCAGCCGCAAAGATCATCGATGATGTTGCAGTATGTGGTAGCTTGCGATCGAGCCGTTGGAGTCATTATCATCTACTGTTGTGGTAGCTCACAAGAATCGCCTCTGTTTTCACTTGAGCAGTTGAGAGAGGTTGCTCACCGATCGAGCCTCACTGTTTAACAACTCCTCCTTCGGTCTTAGTGGATTTTTCCAATTGAGTGATCTGGTCCTCAGCTGTCTCATCAGCTTCTTCGGTTTGCTTCAATAAAATTGGAATGCGATGTTATTATAGCCTAAGTGTTTCGTAGTCAATCCCTGAGGAATACAACCTTGCTTGCCATTATCCTGTAAACTACACTTTGTACTAACAAGTTTTTGGCACCATTGTCAGGATTGAAAGATTCTACTTAGGTATAACAATAAATAGTTCAATCTTAATTGAAGCAAACTTTTTGTAAATATTTTTTTTTCGATTTTTTTGTAAATATTTTTTTTATATCTTTTCGATTTTTGTAAATTTTTTTATTTTCAATTTTTTTCCTTTTGTGAATTGTAAATATATTTTTTTTATAAATATTTTTTTTTTGATTTTTCCTTCTTTTGTAAATATATTATTTTATTGCTTGTTTATAACATCGTTTTTGTTGAATGTGAGACTGAAATCGTTGGAGACACAAGTAGCCCAAAATCGCTACTACAGTGGGAGGCCAACATCAAAAGGGTAAATTCCCAAGCAATACTGAACTTTATCCGAGAAAACAGTTCAACGCCATTCATCTGATTGATGATACATAAATATGAGGGCTCAAAGATTTCAACCGACACAGTTCAACAACAGTGATGTTAGAAATCTGAAGTCTGGCTGAAGACGTAAAACTTAGCGCTTTGTGGGAGGCAACCCAAGAGGCGTCGCGACAAAATCCAGGGTTTAAAAAAAATTCACATGACCATGTGGAACTCTACACGGTCGTGCGACCCACTTAGACCAGCCACACGGGCAGGCCGTGTGAGCTGCACACGACCGTATGGCTGGAGAGAACAAAGAAATCGTAGGGCTACGACCCCAGGCTACACGCAACCATGGGAAATGCACACAGGCCATGTGAACTATCCAGGTAAGTACTCTTTACGCATTTCTCTTTCTTTTCATAATTTCCTCATATGTTCGGGACGAAACATATTTTAAGTTTTGGGGGTTGTCAAGAATGCGTAATTTATTACTGTTGCATTTTGCGCTACATTTAGGATTGCATGTAGAGCATAAAATTTTGCACTAAAAATTTTTATTTTTTTATTTTTGATTTTTCAGTTGTAATTTTTTTAGCACGTTTATTGCTTTAGCACGTTTAATTACTTTTGTGTGTGTTTTTAAATAAGATTTTCGAAAAAAATACAAGACTTACGTATGATTTTACTATGAGCATCAATTTTATGAGAAAACATAATTTGTGAATAATGTGATGAATAGTTGAGGAGATGTCATTTATTTGTTTGGCATTAGTTAAGAAAATTGGGTATTTGAGCATGTTGCAAAAAATAAGCCTGTGAGATTTTGTGCCTTTAACTGCTTTTATATTATGCAGTCTTATTATTTTTCTTGAGTGTGTCACTCATGATTGATAGAACTCTAGAACTTGCCATGTATGTGTGCAATTCATGATTCGCTAGTTAGACACTTTGAGCCTTAATTTTTTGTTTGTGTTGCCACATTTTGATCTTTAAACTTGAAATTATATTTTTATCCCAAAACTACTCGAGGTTATAGAAAATGAATAAGTTTGGGGGAGATGTGAAAATTACGAAAAAAAGAGAAAGTTGGCAAAAGAATCAAGGATGAGCAGTCTTTAGGTAAATGAAAGAAGAATGAAGCTCGAAAAAAAGAAGAAAAACTCGGAAAAAAAGAGAGAAAAATCGAGCCAAAGAAACAGAGCAAAAGAAAGGAAAAAAATTCTAGAAATTTTGAGCAATTGAGAGCTTGAGGCTGAAGAAGAAAAAAATAAATAAGGCAAAAAGGCCTAAGAATGAAAAGGGAGAAAAATGGTGGAGTTGAGTTGTAAAAAAGAACATATCTTGAAAAAAAATGAGTTTTATGATAAAATTGGGTTGGTGAGTTGCAAGTTTGTACGCTTAAATTTTATTTGCTCAAATCGAGTAACTTAGTCCAAATTTTCCCTACCCTTACCAAAGAGCCTACATTACAATCGAATGAAAAGTCCTTTTTGATTCTTAAATTGTGCACACAAAAGTGGTATAGATGTAAAACGATTTGCAAACCTATGGCAGTTCTACATTCATTGAATTGAGTTGAGCGTAAACACTTACCATACACTATAAGAGTTGAGTGATACACAACTTACTTGTGTGTCGTGATGTCAAGTACCCCGAGAGAGTATTGATTATGCCGAACTTGTGAATGATGATTTCTTGATAATGAATTGCAGGTTTATTTAGATATGGGATCGAATGAGATTGAATGTTTGTAGTGTTCTTGTGTGTTCTTTGTACCCCTTGAGATTATATTTCTTAATTTGCTCGAGGACGAGCAATGATTTAAGTTTGGGGGATTTTGATACGTGTAAAATATACATGCATTTAAGGGCTTATTTTAATATATAATTGATGCATTTGCATGTATATTTAGTGTGTTTTACTTGGTTTCCTTTGTTGGGCCTGATACTGCGTACTCTTGTAAATTTTGCGGAAAATCGAGCTAAATTGGGAAAAATGCAATATCACATTCAAATAATATGTCAAAAGACAAGGTACAAGCAAAAATGTGAAGGAAAGAAGCATGGGCGGTCGAACAAAAGGGAATTTCCTTCAAAAATGTCCATACACGCTAACAGTTTCTTGCACTAGCAGCGTTTAGTATTTTTGTTATAACGTTCTCTAAAAAATTGATATTGAGCTGATGCAAGTGGCTATAGAAAGATAAGAGAAAGAGAGAGATCTTTTATGAAGTCCCCATGAGCAAATTCGGACGTTTTAAAAGTCACACGATCGTGTGAACAGACACACGCCCGTGTGAAGTGATTTAGCGATTTTCAGGCACAGAACCAAGTCGCACGCTCTGGTCGTGTAGACCCACACAACTGTGTGAGGTGGCCGTGTGGTTTGTGATGTGTTTGCGGCTAATTTTGAGTCCTAATCCGGTCAGAACTTTATCAGTGATATTTCAAAGCACCTACATAAAGAGGACCAAGGTCTGAATGAATTTTCATCATCTATAATTCTCATGCAACATACAACATACCAAAATACACAAAACACAAGATCAAAGGTCTTCTGAGAGAGGAGAGCTAGGTTACGAAGAACACCACAAGGTCTTTCATATCTACTGAAGCACAAGAGCTTGAAAAGCTTGGAAGGAAGATCCCTCCTGATAAGAAGGGATTTTCTTTCTTAGTTTAGATCTTTTGTCTGTACTTAAACGATGTCACAATATTGATTTCAAGTTTGTTTATGATTTGTTATCAATGTTTGACTAATGTCTCGGATCTTTGGGCGTAATAAAACTGTGGATTCATGTTAAATCTTGATTAGTTATTTTCTTAATTGATTCATGTGTTCTATTTTATGGATTCGAGTATTTATTTTTAATTGTTTGTCATCTGATCAATAATTAGCATGTCATATTTGTTAGTGCGAGATTCGGGAGATGAGTTCGAACAAAGACGAAAATCGAATTCAGACATAAACAGGTATAACGAGTCGGGAGACCTACAACTGTTTGTGGAGAGTCATTCAACTCATACATATTTTGGGAGTTAATAATAGTTGTAACATATCGGGAGATCTACAATTATTATTAATCTATTGTTTATGCGCCACTCGACAGAAAAATAGACTAACTTAGGAATTGAACCCATAGAATTAGAATTGCATGAATTGATTTAGTGAAACATTAATTGGATTTAATATTGAAGAAGCATGTTGATTATGTGCCTAAGGTTGCTTTCGTAGTTGTTGAAAATACTTGTGGGGTTCGCAATTTTTTTAAATTTATATTTTGATTTTTATAACTCTTGATATTCGGTTTGCTTCAATAAAATTGGAATGCGATGTTATTATAGCTTAAGTGTTTCGTAGTCAATCCCTGAGGAATACGACCTTGCTTGCCATTATCCTTAATTGAAGCAAACTTTTTGTAAATATTTTTTTTCGATTTTTTTTGTAAATATTTTTTTTATTTCTTTTTTATTTTTGTAAAAAAAATTAATTTCAATTTGTTTTCCTTTTGTGAATTGTAAATATATTTTTGTTTTGTAAATTTTTTTTTAAAAGTTTCCTTCTTTTGTAAATATATTTTTTTATTCGAGAAGAACTTAATTTGAGAAAAGGAAATTTTCTCTCTCTAGAGAAAATTCTCTCTCTTACGCGCGCGACTGCCGATTGCCGTCTTCTCTATTTTTCGGTCATCTTCACCGGCTGCTATCATGGCGGAGCCGCCTTGGTATGGCTACACGTCGAACTATGCACATCCCATACATCCTGGCCACAGTCGGAGAAGTTGCTCGTCATTTCACACAGCGCCGGAAATTCTGCGGCTGCAGCTGAGGATTCACAGTCGACAATGGTGACTGGTCCGACTGACTCTGCCACTTCAACCCATCTCCATGTTAACGTCCCTAGGGTTTCTAAGTATACCCTAATTCAGCCCACGTCATCCACGCACAGCGCCTCGCATCTCGGCGATGGGAGAACATCGCCTTTCTCGAACTTTGGGATTCCGGCGAACTTCATCCCTTCCAAGCAGCACGCTGGTTCATCTTCTTCGTGTTTTCCACTTGCAGGCCTAGTCCCAGAAGAAGCATATTTGCCCCCCACGCACGCTATCTCTTCATCCGCTGAACATAGCAAGGAAATTGGGGGGGAGGCCTTCCCCTCAACATGCAGCAGCTGGGTGTCCCTATGCCCCCATGGCTGCCATCTTCCATGGGGGTGCCGGCCCCTCCATGTGTTCTTATGAGAGGCCGACATCATATTCCGATCGACGCCCCTCCCCAGGGGGGTGATGACCTTTGGGCCACCGTCTGTCACCCGCATGGACCCCTGCCTACGGGCCCACATCATATTCCTGATCCCAGGAACTCCCCTCAGATTGCTGGAATATCTCCACCAACTACATCCAATTATGCCATTAACCTGCGACATTCGGCTCATATTCCCAAAATTCAACCCAATTCAGGACACACTTTCGCTAAAATTATTATAGGTACTCATCATATGGATTCACCCACGCCGGCCCCAGGTAATTTCACCACATTTTCCCAAATGGTTTCTGGTAAATCTCATTCCATCCCTAAATCGGTTAGAAAGGGAGATTATTACACCATTACGATAGATGAAAACGTTTACAAACAACGCCTTGCGAAACTTTCTTATTCCTTAATCGACGGGTTATCCTGGGAAAAGATAACAAGCCATGGGCGACTATGCTTTTGCATAAACGCCTATCGATTTATGGGTATTAAAAACAATTGGAAATTAATTCCTTGAGCCAGGGATTTTTGTGTCAAGTTATTTAATGCGCAGGATCGTTCTCGAGTCCAACAACGTACCAACTACATGCTCAACCCGGGGACTATTCGTCTATCTCCATGGGTGCCAGATTTCAACCCTTACAAGGTGCAAACTTCTGTGGCAAGCTTTTGGATACGAATCTTTGAGCTCAGTTGGAATATTGGGACCCCAATACCATCCTGGGATTGCCTGCTATCGAAATCCCCTTCAAATTGATCGCTCACTTTATGGTTCTTTGGGCCACTTCGTCGGTCTTGGTAGACATTGATCTCTCAAAACCTTTAGAGGACCACATCATGGTGGAACGCACCGCCAAAGTGCTCCTTTGGGTCAGTCACTTATGAGAAACTCCCGGAGTTTTGTTTGAGGTGTGGTATTATGGGACACTCGACGGCTTCTTGCCGTCTTAACAACACGGGCACTCAGAATACGAAAAGGTGTGCACCACTACCCAAGGACATTCACGGGAGCCGGCTACTTGCCCTAACTCAGTGCAGCGAGAGCGATCCAGGGTTCGTAAAGTTTATCGTACTGTGCAGCAAGATAAGGGCAAGGCCGTTGATGACTCAATGGGAAATATGGGCTCGGCTATGAGTGCAGGTTCTCCTACCCGTGCAATAGTCACTTGCTCTCCACACATCCACCTTAGTGACACATTTGCGGCTCTTGATTCAATTGACTCCCAAGATCAGCAACTCGCAGGTTTCCAGGCCGAGTATCCAGCTAAGGAGCCATCTCCCAAGGATACTACTTCCAACACCGGCATGGTCTCCACCATTATGCCTATTACAGTTCAATATCCTATGGGAAAGCCTATTCGAGCTCTTAGCCGTGCGTTCTGGGACAGCTCCTTGGACTCGGTGAAATCTAGAATTCTCAGGAGTGTCACGTCTGGTCTGTCGCCCCTAGTCCATGATATTACTATCGATTCGGAGCGCCAAGAACCACATGAGATGAACATTGCCGCTTCCAAGAGATGGGAAGATTATGCAGATGAAGTGGGTAATTCTCAAATCACAAACTCAAAGAACGCACCACACGCCTGTTTTTATCGTGCGATCAACATGGGAGCCTCCTCCCCCGTCATCTCAATGAATTGCATCTTCTAGAATATCCGGGGGATTGGGAACATTGCATCTCGTAATGTTCTTAAGGCTCTATGTCATAAACATAAGCCTTCTATTTTAGCCATTCGCGAACCTAAGGTGGACATTTCATCCATTTTGGATTCTTATTGGAGTAGCTTGGGGCTCAGGTTCACTTCTCGGAGCTTCCGGGCGAATGGACACCCAGATATTTGGGTCCTATGCGATGCAAATATTTCAGTTCATAATCAGGTATTGTCTTCTTCTCAATGTCTTATTTTGTAAATTTAATTCGGTTCTATGGTTTTCCATGTTGGTTTTGCTCATGGTTTGTGTGATCATGTTGCTCATTGTGCCTTTGGTTGGATTTAAGGAATTTGGGTCTTACTAATCTGGCCGCTTATTGGTGATTTCAATGCGGTGTTGGGACATCATGAGCGCTCCGGGGATCGGTACTTTATCCTAGGCTTCTTGTAAGGACTTGAGGGATTTCTTGGAGGATGCTTGGATTACTTGATGTGTTCCGACTACGGGAATTCATTTACTTGGTGCTCCCCCGAGCCTCTATCTCTTCTTCAAAGCTAAATTGGATTGAGCCCTAGCAACTGGTCAATTTTTCTCCTTTTGGCAAGTTGTTAAGGGTTTAGTCCTTCCGCGTATTGATCCGATCACTATCCCATCATGGTTTCTTGTTCTTCCTCTATCAGCAAGGGTCCTTCTCCTTTTTGGTTTCAACGAATGTGGATACATCAAAATTCTTTCCGAGGTATTGTTACTTTCTCTTGGGCGCTCCCGTGCGCGTCGCCCAATCCATTGCAATGCGTCATGTGGAAGCTCAAGAGGTTGCGACGGACAATTTAGGTTTAGAATAAGGAATTATTTGGGGATGTTAATCGTCGGTGGATTCTCGAGATGGAAAAGGTCCGCGATTCAGCGGATGTTGAATCCGAGGGCTTCACGGAGGCCCTTAGGGAAATGGAATTTGAGGCGCAGAATGCTCTGTCTCATACGTTGCTAATGCAATCTGAGTTTCTTCAGCAAAAAGCCCGTTCAGCTTGGTTAAAGGAAGGGGACCGCAACACGGCATTTTTCCATCGCCGCTGCCAAATTCGTAATGGGCGATCAAGGATACGAGGGTTTGATGGTTGTGGCGATTACATAGATGATCCGATAGTTCTTGGAAATCATATTATCTCATTCTATATGACCTTTTTGCATACACGGCACACACACTCGGATTACACTTTGGTCGACTCACTTTATTTCCCCTACAAAAGAAGCATGGTTGACAATGCATTTTTGACGGCTATCCTTCGAGTCCGGTGAAATACGCGGCGTTTGATATGGTCCGGGCGATGCTCCGGGACCGGACGGTTTCAGTGGGCGATTTTATCATCATTTTTGGGACATCGTTTTAGATGAGGTGGTGGCAAACATCCAAGATTTCTTCGCACGCTCATCTTTTCCAAATGGGTTTGAATGCCAACTTCATGGCACTCATCTCAAAGACCAAGGAAGCTAACGCGGTTGAGGACTTTAGGCCGATTGTGATGAGCAATTTTCTCTTTAAAATTATTACCAAGATTCTGGCAACGCGTCTGGGCTCTATCATCTCTGCATACTTGTCGCCTACTCAGTTTGGTTTTATCCCGGGCAGGTAGATTCATGATTGTATTGCTTTGGTTTCGGAAGGGTTTAATATCTTGCAGGGTCAGAATGATGCCAATATGATTTTAAAGAACATCCGTAAGGCATTTGATACGGTCAATTGGGGTTTTCTGATACACGTGTTACGTTGCTTTGGTTTCTCCGAAGTGTTCATTCACTGGATTGAGATTATCCTTCAATCTTCCAGAATTTCAGTCCTTCTTAATGGGTCACCTGTGCGTTATTTCTCTTGCTTCAGAGGGGTTAGACAGGGGGATCCGTTATCTCCTCTGTTCTTTTGTATTACGGAAGACGTTCTGAGTAGATTTGTTGAGGAGGCGGTTAACAGAAATCAACTTCAGCCTTTCCGGGCACCTAAGCAGGTGGTTTTCCCCTCGTCGATTATGTATGCGGATGATATTGTGATTATGTGTGGGGCCTCCACGAGCAATGCACGTACTATTATCCAGATGATCAATCTCTACGTGGATATTTCGGGTCAGGTTTTCAATCCTAACAAATCAAAAGCTTATTTTGGCAGCCGGGTTTCTAACTATGTGCGAGGTCGTATCCAGACAATTACTGGGATGCATATGGGGGGTGCCCCCATCTTCAAGGGTGCGCCCAAGGTGGCCGATCTACAACCGGTTTTCGACAAGATTATTTTCAAGTTCAGAAGGTGGAAAGGGACTTCTCTGTCTATTGTTGGCCGCATTTGTTTGGTTAATTCGGTGATTACCAGTTCCTTTGTGCATACAATGATGGTTTACAAATGGCCTAGAACTTTGTTAAGGCAAATGGGAAAGGCCATGCGCAATTTCATCTGGACTGGAAATGTGAACTCTAAGGGACTAGTGATGGTTAATTGGAGTCGCTGTTGCATGCCCCGGGATGAAGGCGGATTGGGTGTCCGCTCAATCATTGTCGCCAATAATTCTTTCCTTATGAAGATGAGTTGGAAGATTATGACTTCAAACTCTTTTGTTTATGACATCCTCCGAAAGTGCTTTTTGACTTCTGATGGATCACCACGCCGTTCGTTCATCCCCTCTTCCATCTGTAGAGGAATTCAACCTAGGATATCCGGTTTCTTGGAGGACTATCGTTGGATCCCCGGATGCAATTCCGACATTCTATTCTGGCTAGATAATTGGTTGGGCTACACCATTGCCGATAGGATTGGGATTCCGCAGGAGTATAGGCTTATTTGGATATGGTCTGGGATATTGTTAGAGTCCCCATCGCCCCAAAGATCGCCGATACCCGGCTTGCTTCATTTTGATGATGGGAATATTACTTTGAAGTCGGCTTACACATATATCTGCGCCTCACTCCCGGTGGTTCATTGGGGTTCTTGGATTTGGTCACCTCACATTCGAAAAGACGCTCGATTGTGGCTTGGCGGGCTATCCACAATTGCCTTTGGTATTGGATGTTCTCGCGTTCATGCGGGCTCCTTCACGTGCCCCTCGGTCTCATGGTCTTTGTTCTTGACCGACGAAATGCATGATCATTTGTTTGTCTCATGTGGTTTTGCAGGAGCCCTTTGCCAGTGGATTTTTCATGCTTTTGGTATCAATTACTTTATGGCTTATAGTTTCAATGAATTCCTAGTGCGTTTAATGCATTTTCATTTCAGTGAGCAGGTGGCCTTTCTCTGGCGAGTTGCAGTGTTATCCGGTATTTGGCTCACTGGGAAATCAAAAATGACTTGACCTTCAATGACAATAATTGGACACTGGAGGCGGCCATCCTACGACTTCGCGTTCTAATTCTTGAGCCATCTTCCTTGGATCGAGGTTGCATGCATAATGACCAACAGGACCTCTTCATTCTACGCAGACTTCGGGTTCCTGGGCGCCTAAGACAGGCCCCGAAGATCATGCAGGTTACTTGGCAGAAGCCTTTGCCGGGATGGATCAAAGTTAACACAGATGGTAGCGCTATGGGGGCGCCCGGACGCCTCACAGCCTCTGGAGTTTTTCATAACTGTAGAGGGTTCTTTCGTGGGTGTTTTGTGGAACGATGTGGTTTGGGTTTTGCTTTTGAGACGAAGCTAACGGCGGCCATGCGGGCCATCCACTATGCCTTTTCGAAGGGATGGAATCAACTATGGCTGGAGTCGGACTTGGTCTATGTGGTGGAGTTGCTGTGGAAGAAATCCACAGGGGTACCTTGTCGCCATTTGAGTATGTGGTGGTTCACCCTCCACCTTCTTTCTCAGATGAATTTCGTGGTCTCGCACATATTTAGGGAAGGCAACCGGGTAGCGGATATTCTCAGCAAGATACCGCACGAGGATCGTGGTGGGGGGCACCCCCAATGGCGATTATCTCGTCCCTCACTCAGGATTATGTTGGACAATCGAACTATATGTTTGTTAGTTAGTGTGTCTCCTATTTTGTTTGCTCTGTTAATTGGGCGCACTTTTTTAAGGGGGTACTCTTTTTCCTTCCAAGGGTTTTTCCCACAAGGGTGGGTTTTACCTTGGAAGGTTTTAACGAGGCCCCAACTATCCAGCCATCTGGTCGGCTTGTGACCATTTTATTATTATCTTTGACGTTGTTTCTAGGCTTTAATTTGGTTACCTGATCAGCCTGTGATCAGGACTACTCTTTTTTATTTTTATATATATTCTCGCATTTATTTAAAAAAATATATATTTTTTTATTGCTTGTTTCTAACATCGTTCTTGTTGAATGTGAGACTGAAATCGTTGGACACACAAGTAGCCCAAAATCGCTACTACAGTGGGAGGCCAACATCAAAAGGGCAAATTCCCAAGCAATACTGAACTTAATCCGAGAAAACAGTTGAACCGCATTCGTCTGATGGATGGTACATAATATGAGGGCTCAAGGATTTCAACCAACACAGTTCAGCGACAATGATATTAGAAATCTGAAGTCTGGCTGAAGACGTAAAACTTAGCGTTTTGTGGGAGGCAACCCAAGAGGCGTCGCGACAAAATCCAGGGTTTAAAAAAAATTCACATGACCATGTGGAACTCTACACGGGCTGTGCGACCCACTGAGATCAGCCACACGGGTAGGTTGTGTGAGCTGCACACGGCCGTATGGCTGGAGACAACAGCAAAACAGAGGCTACGACCAGGGCTACATGGCCCGACCATGGGAAATTCACACGTGGCATGTGAACAATCCAGGTAAGTACTCTTTATGCACCCCTCTTTCTTTTAATAATTTCCTCATATGTTCGGGGCGAAGCATATTTTAAGTTTGGGGGGTTGTCAAGAATGTGTAATTTAATACTATTGTATTTTGTACTGCATTTTGGATTGCATGTAGAACATAAAATTTTGGGCAAAACAATTTTTTTGGTCCTTTATCTAACACCACTTTGAGATTTCATCCTTTTTCTTTTCCCTTTTGACAAATAGTCCTTTTTCTCAACAAAAAATTGAGATTTGGTCCTCTTACCTGCTATAGCAGGTTACTTTGACCTGTTGAGCTTATGTGGCATTTTTATTTTCAAAATTTTTAATTTTCATTTAAAAAACAATATTTAAATCTTACATGGCATCCTAGTTGGTTTAAATGATGTAAAAATTAATTATATAAAAGAATCTTTTTGAAAAATCAGAAAAAAAATAATCTAAAAATTTTGAAAATTGTTTTACTAAAATTAAAAATTATTTGAATTTTTGTAACAAAGTCTTAAAAAATCAAAAAAATATTTTAAAATCTAAAAAATAAAATATATAAAATCTGATAGCTTTTGTAAAAAAACTAAAAATAGAAAAAAAATTGAAATTATTTTAAAATTACAAAAAAAATAAATATGAAAATTGTTCAAAAAAACTATATACTGTTTTAAAAAATCTGGAATTTATTTGAAATATTATAAACTATTTTAAAATGTCGAAAATTGTTCAAAAAGACAAAAATTTGTCTGAAAATCTGAAAATGTATTAAAAACAAAGACTATTTTAAAACTATTTTTTATTTTTTTATTTTTCACCTGTAATTTTTTTAGCACGTTTAATTACTTTTCTGTGTGTTTTTAAACAAGATTTTCGAAAAAGTACAAGACTTCCGTATGATTTAACTATGAGCATTTAATTTTATGAGAAACATAATTTGTGAATAATGTGATGAATAGTTGAGGAGATAACATTTATGTGTTTGGCATTAGTTAAAAAAAATTGGGTATTTGAGCATGTTGTGAATAATAAGCCTATGAGCTTTTGTGCTTTTTACTGCTTTTATATTATGCAGTCTTATTATTTTTCTTGAGTATGTCACTCATGATTGGTAGAACTCTAGAACTTGCTCTAGTATCTTCATTGAAGCCATGTATGTTTGCAGATTTTGAAAATAATTTAAGGTCATCTTTGTTTAGCCTACGTAGCATAAAAATCCTACCTATGAACTCATGATTCGCTAGTTAGACACGCTGAGCCTTAATTTTTTTTTGTTAGCCACATTTTGATCTTTAAACTTGAAATTATATTTTTATCCCCAAACTACTTGAGCTTATCGAAATGAATAAGTTTAGGGGGATGTGGTGAAAATTGCAAAAAAGAGAAAAAGTTGGCTAAAGAATGAAGGATGAGCAGTCTTTAGGTAAATGAAAGAAGAATGAAGCTCGAAAAAGGAAGAAAAATCTCTGAAAAATAAAGAGAGATAAATCGAGCCAAAGAAAGAGAGCAAAAGAAAGGAAAAAAAAATTCAGGAAATTTTGAGCAATTGAGAGCTTGAGGCTGAAGAAAAAAAAGAAAAAAGACAAAAAAGCCTAAGAATGAAAAGTGAGAAAAAGGATGGAGCTGAATTGAAAAAAAGAACATATCTTGAGAAAAATAAGTTTTATGATAAAATTGTGTTGGTAAGTTGCAAGTTTGTACGCTTAAATTCTATTTGCTCGAGTCACTTAATACAAATTTTCCCTACCCTTAACAAAGAACCTACATTACAACCGAATGAAAAGTCCCTTTTGATTCTTAATTGTGCACACAAAAGTGGTAGAGATGTTAGACGATTTACAAACCTATGGTAGTTCTACATTCATTGAATTGAGTTGAGCGTAAACATTTACCATACACTATAAGAGTTGAGTGATACACAACTTACTTGTGAGTCACGATGTCAAGTACCCCGAGAGAGTATTGATTATGCCGAACTTGGGAATGATGACTTCTTGATGATGAATTGCATGGTTTACTTAGATATGGAGTCGAATGAGATTGAATGTTTACAGTGTTCTTGTGTGTTCTTTGTACCCCTTGAGATTATTTTTCTTAATTTGCTCGAGGACGAGAAATGATTTAAGTTTGGGGGATTTTGATACGTGTAAAATATACGTGCATTTAAGGGCTTATTTTGATAAATAATTGATGCATTTGCATGTATATTTAGTGTGTTTTGCTTAGTTTTCTTTGTTGGGCGTGATACTGCTTACTCTTGTAAATTTTGCAGAAAATGAAGCTAAATTGGGAAAAATACGATATTACATTCAAATGATATGTCAAAAGACAAGGTACGAGAAAATATGTGAAGGAAAGAAGCATGGGCGGTCGAGCAAAAGGAAATTTCCTTCAAAAACATCCAATCACGCTAACAGTTTGTAGCACTAGAAGGGTTTAGTATTTTGGTCATAACGTTCTCTACAAAATTGATATGAGCTGATGCAAGTGGCTATGGAAAGATAAGAGAAAGGACTACAAACTTTTATGAAGTCCCTAGGAGCAAATTCGGATGTTTTACAAGTCACACGACCGTGTGAACAGACACACGCCCATGTGAAGTGATTCAACAATTTTCAGAGACAAAATCAAGTTGCACGTTCTGGTCGTGTAGACCTACACGATCAGGGGGGGTGGCCGTGAAACCACACGGCCAGTGTGATATGTCCGCAACTGATTTTGAGTCCTAATCCCATCAGAACTCTACCAGTGATCTCTCAAAAGCACCTATACAAAGGGGACCAAGGCATGAATGAATTTTCATCATCTATAATTTTCATGTAACATACAACATGCCAATATACACAGGAACACAATATCAAAGGTCTTCTGAGATAGGAGGGCTAGGTTACGAAGAACACCACAAGGCCTTTCACATCTATGGAAGCACAAGAGATTCGAAGGCTTGAAAGGAAGATCCATCCTGACAAGAAGGGGTTTTCTTTCCTAGTTTAGATCTTTTGTCTGTACCTAAACGATGTCAGAATGTTGATTTCAAGTTTGTCTATAAATTTGTTATCAATGTTTGGCTAATCTTTCGGATCTTTGGGCATAATAAAACTGTGGATTCATGTTATATCTTCATTAGTTATTTTCTTAATTGATTCATGTGTTATATTTTATGGATTCGAGTACTTATTCTTAATTGCTTGATATCTGATCAATAATTAGCATGTCATATTTATTAGTGTGAGATTCGGGAGATGAGTTCTAACAAAGAAGGAAATCGAATTTAGACATAAACAGGTGTAACGAGTCGGGAGACCTACAACTGTTTGTGGGGGAGTCATTTAATTCGTAGATATTTTGGGAGTTAATAATAGTTATAATGTATCGGAAGATCTACAATTGTTATTAATCTACTATTTATGCGCCACCCGAGAGGGAAAATAGACTAATTAGGAATTAAACCCATAGAATTGCATGAATTGATTTTGTGAAACATTAATTGTATTCAGTATTGAAGAAGCATGTTGAGATTATATGCATAAGGTAGCTTTCGTAATTGTTGAAAATACTTGTGGGGTTCGCAAATTTATTTTTTTAAATTTATTTTTTGATTTTTATAACTCTTGATATTTTGTTGCTTCAATAAAATTGGAATGCGATGTTTTTATAGCCTAAGTGTTTCGTAGTCAATGTTAGATAAATGTTTTTATCAAGATTTTGATGATTTTGTTTTAATAAGATTTTATACCAAAACAATGTTTTTATATGTTGTCCAAATACTCCTAAATGATTTAAAATGTTTTTACTAATTTTTGGAGTATTTCTTAGAGTTTTTAATTTGATAAAAATTGGACAACACTTTTGATGGTTTTGTTTAAATTGGTTTTTACACCAAAACTATGTTTATAAATATTGTCTAAATACTCCTAAATGATTTAAAATGTTTTTACTAATTTTTTGGAGTATTTCTTGAAGTTTATTTTTGAAAAAAAATCGGACAACATTTCAAAGGGGAGGTCGACCGGTCGCCCAAATGGTCGACCTGTACCTGAAGATAAGAAAACACGATCTGAGAACTTACGGACTTGAAAAATAGAGCGGGGGGGACCGGTCCGGGGAGGGCCGACCGGTCGCACCCCTGGGCGACCGGTCGAACCCCCCTGCAACCCCTACCTGGAGCGCACTATTTTTTAAAAATGGTCGAAATCTTCAACAGGGCAACCGATCGCCCTATGTTATTTTTTGACAAAAAAATTCCAACCGTTGCAACTGTGATGTGCAAGATTTGCTTTTCAATTTTTACAATATTTCTACATCTTGTGATCTTCTTTTTGTAGACAAAAGTGAAGATAGAGGAGCCTATGTTGGGAGCCTATGTTGGTGAAACTTCCCTATAAATAGAGGATGAATTGAAGACACAAGACACAACACACACAAGCAAAATACACAACAAGAAATCAAAATTGTTCAAGCTTTCATTTTTACATTCTTGTTGTAATAGCCTAAGTACTTTCACTTGCACATCTTTGAGGTCTAGGCTTTTTGATTCTTGATTACACTTGCACTCAATCTTTGTATTGGTTTCATAGAGTTGTAATCTTGAATTTGTCCATCATTCAACACAAGACATCCTTGTGAGTATTCTTGTGGTAAGAATACACTTGGGTGATTTAGGTGATAGGTGTTTGAAGAGTGTGGTACTCTTCAAAGGTGGTGAAGGAAGATTGTGGTAATCTCCTTGAAGGTGTTGTAAGAGGATTGTGGTGATCCTCAAGGTGTTGTATTAATTGTGGTAATTAATAAAATTTTTTTCTTTTTGAAATCCATCCCTGGATATCTTTTGGGGTGGTAGAGGATTAGGCCCTAGGTGGGTTGAACCTCTTTAAATCAACGAGTGTTGTTTAATTTCCGAATTTACATTCTTGTCATTTACTTGTTGATTCGAAAAAAGAGGGTGATTTGCGAAAAATCGGCATAATCTATTCACCCCCCCTCTAGATTATCTTAGCCACTTGGACTAACAAGTGGTATCAGAGCCAAACTCTTTGGCTAAGCTCGTTCCGAGTAAAGAGGAAAGATCCATGGCTACGAATGAAGCTTATCTCACCACCGGCGCCTCCACCAACAAGCCACCACTATTCGACGCCAACAACTACGCATTTTGGAAAGACCGCATGGAGTGCTTTCTACAAGGATGCGGATTTGATATTTGGAATGTGGTCATTGAAGGAGTTGCTCAACCAACAACAAAATTGGAGGATGGTACCACTACTCCCAAGCCATTCAAGGAGTACGATGAAAATGACAAGAAGGCTTTCTCTCTAAATGGTAAGGCCTTAAATATTTTACATTGCTCTCTTACCGCCACCGATTATAATCGCATAAGAGGCATACGGTCGGCACATGAAGTTTGGGAAAAATTAGAAACCATTTATGAGGGCACAAAGAAAGTAAAGCAAGCAAGAAAAACAATGCTTGTGAAAGACTTTGAAAATTTCAATATGCATGATGGTGAAAGCATATCAAAAATGGTGGAAAGGCTTGACAACATTGTCAATCCTCTTGTGGCTCTTGGAAAGGTCATCTCCGAAGAAGACAAGGTGACCAAGGTATTAAACGCCCTTCCCGGCTCATGGTCCGAAAAGGTGACGGCAATCACGGAAGCTCAAAATCTTGAGACACTCAAGTTTGATGAGCTCATTGGGAATCTCCTCATTTATGAAGTATATCTCAAGGAGAAGAAAAATTCTCAACCATCCACCTCTAAATCGGGTGCACGCAAAATATTATTAAAGGCTTAACATCTTCTTCTAATAATGTTTATTATGCTAGTGATGAGGATGATGAAGAAACGGCGCTCTTGTTAGAAAATTTGCAAAATTTATAAACAAAAATAAAGTAAGAAAGCCAAGAGACAATTCTTGCTTCAAATACGGAAAAAATCCGGGCACTACATAGCCGATTGCCCAAAATTAGCGGAAGAGGAACAAAAGAAGAAAAAGCCTTTTCCGAAAAAGAAGGCGTTAAATGCGGACGTCAAAACTTGGGATGAATTACTTGAAACAACCGACGAGGAAGGAGAATCCGAACATGGTCTTATGGCCATAGACGATGAAAATACCGAGGTACGCTCTAATGCTTCATCTTCTTCCCTAGTTGATGAATTACAATGTGATTTTGATGAATTGCAAAATGAGTTTCAAAATTTGATTGTTAAATACAAGAATTTGAAAAAAGAGCATAAAGAGCTTAAACTAGAAAAGGATAAATTTTTTACTTCTTATGACTCTCCTGATAAAGCTCAAGCTATTAATCTTACTATGGTCCGTACTCTTGAAATCGAAAAACAAACGCTCACAAATGATATTGAAAATTTGAAAAAGGATGTGCATCGATTCAATTTAAGTACGGATAAAGTCACAAAAATTTTAGATGCACAAAGAGGTGAGTAGTATTCTAAATTAGGACTTGGTTATAAACCTTTTCAAAATGCTTTTAAGAAAAAAGACCAAGGTCCAACCTTTGTACGTGCTAGTAGTCCTCGTATTATTACTTGTTTTTATTGTGGTATGAATGGGCACTATGCTAGCAATTGTAAATTGAAGAATAATTTTAGCTATTTTTGGAGACCTAAAGGTCTCAAGGCTAACCCCCATGGACCCCAAAATTATAGGGTACCTAAAAATAATTCCTTTGTAGGTTATAGGGGCTATAACAACAATGGAAGATTCAAAATGGCTCGTGGACAGCGGATGTTCACGCCATATGACCGAAAGAGAGAACTTTTTACCAACATCAAGCTCCAAGAAGAGGGTATGGTCATGTTCGCAATGGCAAAGGAAGAAGAATTCTTGGAAATGGAGAAATTGGTAACTCTTCTTTCTCTCTTAGTAATGTTCTTTTAGTAGAAGGGCTTAAGTTCAATTTGATAAGTGTTAGCCAACTTTGTGACTCAAATTATAATGTTGTTTTTAATAAAGAAAAATGCCTTATTTCCAAAAATGATAAAATTATTTGTGAAGCAATTAGAAAAGGCAATCTTTACAAAATTTGTACAAGTGATTTGGTTAGTCAAAATGTTTCTTGTCTTGTCGCCAATAATGATTTAACTAGCTTATGGCATAGGCGACTTGGACATGTTGGATACAAAATTTGCAAACTATTTACAAAAACCAACATGTAAAAGGACTACCCAAATTGAATTTTGAAAATCTTTGCTTATGTGACACTTGTCAAAAGAACAAATTAGTTAAGAGTAGTTTTAAGCCCAAAAATGAAATTTCCACTACCAAACCCCTACAAATGCTTCATCTTGATTTGTATGGGGATATTGCTACGGCAAGTCTAAGTGGAAAACATTACACTTTTGTTATAGTTGATGATTTTTCTAGATATACTTGGGCTCTATTTCTTACAAATAAAAGCGATGCCGTTAATGAGTTTGTTAAGTTGTGTAGACTCATTGAAAATGAAAAGGAAGATACTATTAAGTCCATTCGAAGTGATCGAGGTGGAGAATTTGACGGCGAATTTAGAGTCTTTTGTGAAATCAAGGGATATAGTCATAATTTTTCGGCTCCAAGGACACCTCAACAAAATGGAGTAGCCGAAAGGAAGAATCGGACACTTCAAGAAATGAGTCGGTCCATGCTTAATGAATTTTCACTTCCAAAATATTTTTGGGCCGAAGCCGTAAGTACCGCTTGCTATGTCATTAATCGAGTTTATATTCGTCCTAAAATGAATAAAACTTCATATGAGCTTTGGAAAGGAAGAACTCCAAATATTAGTTATTTCAAAATATTTGGATGTAAATGTTTTATTTTGAATACTAAGGATCAATTAGACAAACTTGATCCTAAGGCCGATGAAGGAATTTTTATGGGGTATTCAATCAAGAGCAAAGCGTATCGGGTTTACAATAAGACTAGTGGAGTTGTTGAAGAATCCATCCATGTCAAATTCAATGAAGCTTCGGGTGTTGAAAGAATACCCAATGATGAAAGTGATGAAGAGGATATCATTGAAACCATTGTTCAAGATGAAACTCAAAATGATCAACCTTCAAGCTCAAGTGTTCCTCAAGAAGATAAAGGTGATACTTCGAATCTTCCCGTAGCATTGAAATTTAAGGGAGATCACCCAAAATATCTTATTATTGGTGATCCCCTTGATAAAGTAATGACTCGAGGAAAATTTTCCGAGAAAGCTCTTATATCTCAAAAGGAGCCTAAAAATGCTAAGGAAGCCATTGAAGATGAGGATTGGTTTTTAGAAATGCAAGAGGAATTGAATCAATTTGAAAGGAATGATGTATGGGAATTAGTACCTTGTCCTCCATCTCAAACCATTATTGGTACAAAATGGGTATTTCGAACAAGCTCGATGACCAAGGCAATATTATTCGAAACAAAGCAAGGTTAGTAGCTCAAGGTTATTATCAAGAAGAAGGTATTGATTATGATGAAACATTTGCACCCGTAGCACGTTTAGAAGCTATTCGTATTTTACTTGCCTATTCTTGTTTTAAAAATTTCAAGCTTTACCAAATGGATGTAAAATCCGCATTTTTAAATGGTATTATTCAAGAAGAAGTCTATGTAAAACAACCTCCGGGGTTTGAAAATTTTTCTAGGCCTAATGATGTTTATAGACTTAAAAAGGCCTTGTATGGTTTGAAACAAGCACCCCGTGCATGGTATGATAGACTTAGCTCTTTTCTTTTGCAAAATGGTTTTACAAGAGGTAAAGTTGACACTACTCTCTTTGTTTTTGAAAAAGGGCAAGATTGCTTATTAGTGCAAATTTATGTTGATGATATTATTTTTGGTGCTACTAATGAATCCTTGTGCAAGAAATTTTTCTAAGTTAATGCAAGGTGAATTTGAAATGAGCATGATGGGGGAGCTCAACTTCTTCCTTGGACTTCAAATTAAGCAATGCCAAGAAGGAATTTATATTTCTCAATCAAAATATACAAAGGAACTTTTGAAGAAATTTGGCATTGAAGAAGGAAGAACCGTCTCTACCCCAATGGCAACAAACGTCAAGATTGACAAAGATGAAAAAGGCAAGTCGGTTGATGAATCCAAATATAGAGGTATGATTGGTAGTTTACTTTATTTAACCGCAAGTAGACCGGACATTCTTCATGTCGTATGCCTATGCGCTCGTTTTCAAAGCAATCCCAAAGAATCTCATTTAAGTGTCGTTAAAAGGATTTTTCGATATTTGAAAGGCACTATTCAATATGGTTTATTTTATCCAAAGAATGAAAAATTTTCTCTTAAAGGTTATAGTGATTCGGACTATGCGGGAAATATTGATGATCGGAAAAGTACTTCCGGATCATGTCAATTTTTAGGCGATTGCCTAGTATCTTGGTTTTCAAAGAAGCAAAATTGTGTTTCACTTTCAACGGCCGAAGCCGAATATATTTCCGCAGCATTTTGTTGTACTCAACTTCTTTGGATGAAACAAACTTTAGCGGATTATAAATGTTCTTTTGAACATGTTCCTATCTTTTGTGATAACATATCCGCTATAAATATTGCTCAAAACCCGGTTCATCATAACCGTACTAAACATATTGAGATTCGACATCATTTTCTAAGGGATTGTGTCTCAAAACGAAAAATTGAGATATCTTTTGTACCATCTCAAGATGAATTAGCGGACATTTTTACTAAACCGCTAACTTCCGAGACTTTTGCATCAATACGAGCTCGGTTAGGCATAATGCATATTGAATGAGGTCTATGATTGCATTTTGCACGTTTTTAAAACTTAAGGGCGAAAAATCGGGTTTTTGGTTGAAAATTCGGATTTTGGAAATTTTATCAAAACAAATGAAGAGGTTGAGGAAACCGTTTGAGGGCAACGTCGGCCGTCGCCCTCAACAATGACGACGCCCTCAACAATGATGACGTCGCCGCGTCAACAAATTTTGGTTAAATTTGGTTCTGTCTTGATTTGACCATTTTGGCTTATTTTGTCTATTTTTCGTCCCCTTCGCCAAAGACACTAAAATTCCACTTCAAATGTATTTTCTTGTATATGTTTCATTTTTTGGACTTCATTAAGCTCGATTATCATCATCATTGCTCATCTTTACCGAATAAATGGTAAGAATTCTACTCCATTTGCTCAATTGGGTTGAACCCTTGAGATTTTGACTTATTTGCAAAATTCTTGATGCTAGTTTCATATGAATGTGATGAGCTTAATATTTATGATGTATTAAATGTTGTTTGAACTGAATTGGTGATGAAAATTTTTGGCTTAAATGAATTTCAAAGGCGTTATATACTTCTAGTTTTATTCGACGCACGCCAAGTGTTCGACAAAATATTTCAATGAAAAATTCATCACTTACGTGATTCTCTCGATTTAAAAAGTCATATAAGTTTATAAAGATCATGTTTTATCAATTAAATGAGCTTTTGCAAGTCAATTGATCAACTTTTCCCTTTTCTTTGGAATTTAAGCTTCAATTTTCAATAAGCTCGATAAATCGATAAATTTGCGCACTTTGATATGTATATATGATGTTTTTATCGTGCTAACATTCTTTTTGATGATTCCAAAGGGGGAGAAACAAGAAAAATGCTCATACGCTCAAAGAAGCGAAAATAAGCTTGCAAAAAAAGCTATAAGCTAGGGCTCTTGAAAGCCATAAGCTGTGAACAATGCTTAGTCCATTTGATGTATTGTGGACTTTTATGCTTGACTAATAATGTTTTGTGATAGGGGGAGCTTATGAGCTCATGGAATTCAAGCTTAAGTTGTGAAAGGTAAGCTTTTAGCTTTTAGTTGTTGCTTGTATACTTGTTCTTTATATGCATGTTGATAGGGGGAGCTTGTGCAAAAATGATTTTGAAAAATCTTTGCTCATATCCTTGTGTTCTTGTACTTATGATGTATCTTGTTTGTAATTGATTGTTGTTTTAAGACCGGAAAATTTGTTTTGTTTTAAAATCGACCTTCTAAAATTGTTTTGGTTTGTAATCATCAAAAAGGGGGAGTTTGTTAGATAAATGTTTTTATCAAGATTTTGATGATTTTGTTTTAATAAGATTTTATACCAAAACAATGTTTTTATATGTTGTCCAAATACTCTTAAATGATTTAAAATGTTTTTACTAATTTTTGGAGTATTTCTCAGAGTTTTTAATTTGATAAAAATTGGACAACACTTTTGATGGTTTTGTTTAAATTGGTTTTTACACCAAAACTATGTTTATAAATGTTGTCTAAATACTCCTAAATGATTTAAAATGTTTTTACTAATTTTTTGGAGTATTTATTGAAGTTTATTTTTGAAAAAAAATCGGACAACATTTCAAAGGGGAGGTCGACCGGTCGCCCAAATGGTCGACCAGACGAAGATAAGAAAACACGAAATGCAGACTTACGGACTTGAAAAATAGAGCGGGGACCGGTCCAGGGGAGGGCCGACCGGCCGCATGGCGGCCGGTCGACCCCCCCGACCCGGCCGCGCACCCCCCTGCAACCCCTACCTGGATCGCACTATTTTTTAAAAATGGTCGAAATCTTCAACAGGGCAACCGGTCGCCCTATGTTATTTTTTGACAGCAAAATTCCAACCGTTGCAATCTGTGACAGCAAGATTTGCTTTTCAATTTTGTACAATATTTCTACATCTTGTGATCTTCTTTTTGTAGACAAAAGTGAATATAGATGAGCCTATGTTGGGAGCCTATGTTGGTGAAACTTCTCTATAAATAGAGGATGAATTGAAGATACAAGACACAACACACACAAGCAAAATACACAACAAGAAATCAGCAAATTGTTCAAGCTTTCATTTTTACATTCTTGTTGTAATAGCTAAGTACTTTCACTTGCACATCTTTGAGGTCTAGGCTTTTTGATTCTTGATTACACTTGCACTCAATCTTTGTATTGGTTTCATAGAGTTGTAATCTTGAATTTGTCCATCATTCAACAAAGACATCCTTGTGAGTATTCTTGTGGTAAGAATACACTTGGGTGATTTAGGTGATAGGTGTTTGAAGAGTGTGGTACTCTTCAAAGGTGGTGAAGGAAGATTGTGGTAATCTCCTTGAAGGTGTTGTAAGAGGATTGTGGTGATCCTCAAGGTGTTGTATTAATTGTGGTAATTAATAAAATCTTTTTCTTTTTGAAATCCATCCCTGAGATCTTGGGGTGGTAGAGGATTAGGCCCTAGGTGGGTTGAACCTCTTTAAATCAACGAGTGTTGTTTAATTTCCGAATTTACATTTTTGTCATTTACTTGTTAATTCGAAAAAGAGGGTGATTTGCGAAAAATCGGCATAATCTATTCACCCCCCCTCTAGATTATCGTAGCCACTTGGACTAACAGTCAATCCCTGAGGAATACGACCTTGCTTGCCATTATTATATAAACTACACTGTACACTTGCAGTATAGACATCCAAATATGTTTGGCGAACGTTTAGAGCTCGGCTCGAGCAAAAAGATAAAACAAGCAAAAGGGAGATTGTCCAGCTCGAGACATCGAAAAAAAAATTGCATTGTTAATTAACAAGCATAGAAACAAAGTTGTGTTGATAAAGTGCAAAGTACAAGAGTGGGGGTAGCTCAGGGTCACGAACAAGAGGAAGGTTCCCTTTTGAGGCCCCAAAAGTGGCAGTTCGGTCTGCAGCAGCTTGGCTAGCGGCGGCCTGGAGGTCGGCCAGCTAGATTTGATCAATCAAGACACTGATGAAGGCCTCATCAGAAGAATGGTTCACTTCGTTAGCAACTTAGAGAAAAAGAAGCCCTCAGGATCCTTGAGAAGAGTTTTGGGTCTATCCCATTCTAGGGATTGTTGAATGCCCCTTTCATGTAGCTGGAGCTCGGCTTTATCAAAAGCAAACTCATACTGCTGCATAACCCCTACAGCTAAAACATCGATAAATTCCTCAGAGCTGAGGAAACACTTCTTTACCTTCTCTCGCACGCGGCTAATCAAAGCCCGACCTTCCTCTGACTTTAGAAAATTACGTCAGCCAATTTGATTCCCCTCCTCCCGAGCTTGCACCTATGCATCTTTGAGCTCGGCCTTAAGATTGTTTTCCTCATCTAACACCTTGATCTTTGATTCAGAGTTAGTGATGGATCTTTCAAGCTCGAGGAGCTTATCCTTGTGCTCTCGAATTTATCCAATAGCTTGGCCTCTCGAGCTTTGAGTCTTTTGTTTTCTTTCTTGATGGCATCCAATTCCCTTACCAAGGCCAGGTCGGCAAATCCAGTTTGGGCTCGAGCGATCAAAGCTGATAGTTTTACATGAGCTCGGGCCTGGTCCATGCAAAAGGACTTCACCAGATTGGGGCCCGAAAGCTTGTCCAGGGTTGCTCGGTTAGGATAGGGGAAATGCTCTTGGATATATTTGGCCGCCAGTAAACCATTCTTGTTCTTAAGGATGGAATTCCTTGTGAAGAAAGTCTAATTCGGGTTGCCTTTTGGACTACGGATGAGCTCGAGATCGGATGAACTCGGCTCTACCCTAGACCTCTTAGGAGAGGGGAGGTCGGTGTCAGAAGGTTCCCTTCGAGAGCAAATGGAGCAGGTCGGCTGCTGGGATCAGACAGCTCGGCCAAGAGGTCTTCAATAGATGACGATCGGGTAGTATGAGGAGATCGGGACCCATATGCAGGAAGTCCCACGACAGCCTCACCGGACTGGTGAGAAGAGAAAGCTCGAGCTAAGGAGCTCACCTTTTAGCGAGCCTCAGTTTTCTTGGCAACAACTCGAGCCAACATGATACCTGCACAAAGAAGCAAAAAACAAGATTAACAGCTAAGTATAAAAATTGTACAAAGAAGTAGGAAGGAAACATATCGATCTCTTGATTTATAGGAACACACCCGAATAAGAAAGTAAGGAGGGGGTGATGATTGGGGAAATATCATATTTTATGGTGGTCAGTTTTTGGACGAGGTCCTGCAACTCGGGAGAGCATTTTTTGTGGTCATGTTTTTGCTGAGGTGGCAAAGACCAGATCCACCTATGGGGAAAGGATTAGGATTCTGAAGAAGTCACGAAGAAGTATCGATCTTTCCGAGAATTTGTTGGAGGTCGTACTTCCCTAAGAAATTCGTCTCATTGCGAGGAATGATGTAGAATAAACCCTTGGGGTGGAAGATTTGACTTGAAAGAGGGCGAAGAAGAGCTTGGGAGAGGGGTCTATGGACAAAAATTTAGTAATTATTAGAAAGCCTGAGATGATCATAAAAGAATTAGCAGTAAATTGATTAAGGGAATATTATACATGGTGGATGTGTCGGCAAAGAATGAATGAATGGGAAACCTAAGGCCACCATCTAACGGCCTACGAAAAAGTGAGACCCCAGAAGGAGGTCGGTAGGGATTATCTGTGTCGCTCGGGAGTTTAATTTGAAGCTTGGGGGAATTATCGCATTTCTACGGATATTATAAAGGGACTTTGTTGTCACAACTGTGTGGGAAAACCCTTGAATTACCTCGGGGGGGAGCTTGGGAATTAGGTTTCCTAACTTCTATAGGGGAAAGGTTCCTCTCAGAAGGGGAGTCTGACTCCGTAGCCTTGGGGTCGGATAGATCAGGATTGTTTTCCCTGACCTGAGAAAGGTCTATTTCATGTGACCACCTAACAAGATCAATCAAGTAAGGATCCGAATGTGTAGATGAAGAGGCCATTATTTTATGGAAAATAAATAAAGGAAAAGAAAGAGGAGAAGTACCTAGAAAATAGAGAACGAAAAGAGGAGGAGATGGGAGGAACGTCGCCGGAGAACTCACTAGTAATCCCCTTTGGAACATCGAAAATCACCTTAGAGAAGAGGAGGCAGTGTTTGCAAAAGTAAAATGGTCCATCCTCGTTTGGTTCTCCTTTTATAATGAAGGGTGAAATGGGAAGATGATCAGAGCCACTGATTCAAATCTCATCCAACTATCTAGAAGCAACCTCGGGAAGATGAAGGAACGTCTTGTTAGGTGAAAGGACGTCCTTGTGACTGAAATGAGCGGGAAGTTGAAAAGGGCTTAAACCCTAATCATAGATCGGTCTAGGTAAAATTTTGAGGGCCTGAAACCCTAGTTCTAGATTGGGATGCGAATTGGTTGCAAGGATCTAATGAAGCTCGGGATAGGGATGGCCCCGTCAGGGTGAAACTAGTTCGGGATCCATCAAGTCGACAAGGATTTTGGAGGTCGGTCTGAGCTATAACAAGACAACTATGTCCGAAGTAGATGAATCACTTCGGGAAATAATTGGGGGACTGATTGATGGGGACCTATTTGGACCGACCTGTTCGAAGGGACTTGATTGAAGACTTGGGCTCATAGTGGAAGGTCCATCCCGATGTCAAAAGAAGGGCCAATTATATCGGCCTAAAGTGATTGGGCCGACCTCTTAGGATTGGGCCGATCTGTGAGATAAAGACTTAGCTTCTGGATAAGGCCCATGATAGGGCTGAAGTTAATGGTTAGCGAAGACCGAGCTCTGGGGTTGGTAAGCTCACCCTAAATGGGATGGGCCCCAATTAAGGAGCAAACTTAAGGGTCTGCTGATCTAAGTGGGTTAGGCCCCTAATAATAGGTATACTTAAGGGCCACCCGAGCTATTGGGCTTGAGAGGTATGCGGCCCAAAATGAATGATTACCTAAACCCATGTATTATCTAAGGTTTTAGTTTGGCTTGATAAGCACGCAACCTTAATTGCCAAATCTAAAAATAGCTCAGAAAAAGGTATGCCTCAGGTAATAATTCCAATACACGCACTTTATATACTGTTTTATTTTATATATTCTCTCTCTAGAGTGATCCTGAATTGAGCATCGGAGTGAATATGCCAGAAAACCCTCCTGGGCCCCTTCTAATGGTGGTTTTGCAGGTCTCAGGTCAATTGTGCATCAGAGCTTGGTTTTATTGGACGGCGGGCATTCCTAGAAAGACCAAAATCAGTAATGTTTTAATTAGAAAAATGAATCTATAATGTAGCAAGTTAATTTATTTCATACCAACAAGATATATTGTATATAATATATACAACATATATTATTACACAAATTATTCAGAAGCAATTGAAGGCAGATTTGAAATTGGTCAAGTGAACAACTATTCTGATGCTTAATTAATCATTAAGATGCACATACTATATCAAAATCAGAAACATAAACCAGAAGTCCGTCAACATACACAGTCAAACTTTTAGGTAGTAATCTAAATCAGAAATGTAACAAATTATCTAAACAGAACATTGTTCATAAAATAGACACACACGAAAATTATTGGACAGTAATATTATAGAATATAATACATACGAAAGCGGATGAAAAATCGTCTTAAAATTGTTGGGATATATCACGTGCAATATTATATTCAAAAAATAAATCAAAAAAACTTACTTGAATTCAAAAAATACGAAATTACAGAAAATGCAAAAATTTAGATCGAGGCTAGAGTTCGACTCTATGTCTTTAAGACGAATTGCCCCGCTAAGGTGCCCACGGTTGAATAGAAAACGTATCCCAAGATACAAAGGTCTCCTCTTGTTGTAGTAGTACTCCAAAGAACAAGAGACATCCAACTTCGAATGTTTTGTACTCTCTTTTACGGAAAGTTTTTAACAGAATATATGCTTGTGTTTGTATGCAAAATGAATAATAAAGTCTGCAGATCTTAGAGATATTTATAGATTGACAAAGGTCCCAAGTGAAACAACACTATTCTTAGGCACACTTTTTCATTCCAAGAGTTACTATGAGGAGTTGTATCCTTTAGTTTGCAACTACTAAGAGTTTCCATGAAGAGTTGCACCCTTTGGTTTGCAACTATATTTGTACTAATGACAAATAATAGTCTAAATGCATTTTGAATATAAAATTCATCCACAAATTTCATCTAGATTCATTGTTCACCATGGAATACTAAAGTTCCACTTGTACTTCAACTTGTCACTTTTATGCAATAATTTTTCATTCAGCTGGAAATATTCTTGTGAGCTCAAACATATTTCCAACAAACCCGTGAGGCTCAGATCAAAGTAGATAATACCTCTTGTATGGACGCAGGCTACCCCATGCCATATCAATAAGTAAGTTGATAAAAAAAGGTTGAAGAATATAATTTTATTTTACTTAATGTAAGTTGAAAAATAAGGGATAAGTGATTGCTTGACCTTTCATTTCGTTCTTTTCTACTTTTAGAGGAAAAGATGTGAAAATTTTAATTATTTTAAAAAATAAAAATAATTTTTGAAAGTGTTATTGGATATAAGATAAAATTGTGATGATGATAGTTGATGTGATCGATATTTGTTTTAGTAATAGTGATTAGATGTGATTGGTTATTTTTAAAAAAAAGAGAGAGTATATTATAAATAGTGTATTTGTGATATGATAATGATAATAGTTGATGTGATTGTATTAAAATTTTACATAGATGTGATAGATGATTCGGAAAATGAAAATGAGTGAATAGTGAATTATTTGAATTTTTACATATAATCGCACGTTCAGTGAAAAATTTGCCGAGAAAATGAAAGGATTGATTTTTTTTTTTCACAAACAAGCACTGTGTAAACTTTTGCATAAAAGTCAGTTATTATATACGAGTAATCTATATATTACGATCATAATTTTGATGGGTGAAACAGAAGGATTGATTAAAAAAAGGGTTGTGGCTACATGAAGGTGGACTTTATGTTACTTGTAATGAATTAAACTTGATTATTGATTGATAAAGTAGACATTCTGCATAAAACTTAGTAATTATATATGAATGGGAATTGGTTCAAACTAGACCAGTTTTATGAGATAAAACTATAGGGACGAATATAATGGTCATTGATTGAAAAATTTATTGGTTTAGATTTTTTCTCCAATTTTAGATAATTAGACGATAAAACTGTTAATTAATAGGGACAATTCGGCAATATTACATATTTGTGGATTTTTAATTGATAATAAATTTGTAACTGCAAGCAAATATTTTTTTGGTAAAAAAAAAATCAATCTTATCCTATGGCACGATTTAATGGCAGTATATTTTCAAACAAAATACAGTTTCTTTGGTATCCGCCTTTGAAGATTCAGTAACTTTCATCTAGTAGAAAACAAACATGCAAAATTTTCAATTTCTGCTAGAAATATTTTATTGGAGATTTGTGTATAATTAGTAGAATTTTACTGATTTATTTAACTTTGCGTCGTTGCCGTATTAAAATTTAATTATATTATGCATGCAGTGATCCAATACTGTATATGTTAATATAAAGCAACAAAAAAAAATGAAGTGATATCCTTCTAATTAATCAACAACATTATATTAACTTCGGACTGACAGTTTTCAAGTCAAACTTTTTCTGCTAGAAATTTTCTGTTAGAGATGGTGCATAATTAGTAGAATCTTAATGTATAGTCAACATGTGTTGTTGCTATATTAAATTACATTACACATACAATGACCCAATCCAGTATATGCAACAACAATAAATAAAAAATACAGTGATATTCTTCTAATTAAGGAATAATATTATATTATCTCCGCAATGACCCAATACTATGCAAGAAAATTACATTTTTTTTGGGGATTGTTTTTTCAACAAAATTTATGACAATTCGAGTTCTTCAACAAAATTTAGGACTGTATTTTTTTTTTTTTTTTTTTTTTTTTTGTCTATCTGCAATGTCTGAATATGTGACCCTTTTTTTTCTTTCCGCGTTATGTTTTCTCAGTGTTGTTGAAAGATGAAAATGGAGTGATTTCTGGTGTTTGCGATGTGTTTTTTAAGTGATTGATTTGAATTAGGATTGAAGAAAACCAAATCAGATTCTCCCTTATTAATCTGTAACCGTTTTATTATGGATAATTCTTTATTTAAGATGTTTTTTACCATAATATCCTTAATGTGAATAATATAGTTAATTATTATTAACTTTAATAAATGCTTTCAAGTCCTATGGTTACTAAATCTCTAAATATTTACATAATAAATGATATAATGTAAAATAAATAGAATATTATTATTACCCTCTTTTAAGTAAAATACTCACACATAAAATTCACATTAGCTACACATATTTTGTTTTTAGCCACACATGATAATATTAATTTTATATTATTAGTCACACATATAAATCTTAATTACCCACACATAATTGTTTCCACGTGTCAACTATTTAAAGCTTCACACATCACGACATATCATGCGCCACATCATCATACACGCCATCATCCACGTCATCATCCGTGACGTCCACATCATCATTATACACTTGGGTATACATATTACCTACACATAATATAAATATTTATTGACACATATATGTGTAGGTAAATGATAATATTTTTACCCACACATAAATAATTGTGTCACTAAAAATATTTTTCTACAGAAATATAGTGACACTTGTTGACATTTGCATAATGTGTTGGTAAATCCGTTTACCCACACATCAATACATTTGGATTTACCCATACATCAATACATTTTTACCCACACATATATGTGTGGGAAAAACTCCAATTTCTTGTAGTGTGTTGAGATCAGTCCCTATGGTTTGACCACGGGCACTGGTCTCATTGGATCCGACCCCTATATGAATGTTACGATCATAATTTTTGTTGGGATTTATATCCGCCCGAGATTTTTTGTCATATATTTTGACGTTTTCTCAGTCAAAGAAGAAATGGAAACCCTAAGGCCGAAATAGGATATTAGTAGATTTTTTTTTATCTTCGTTCCACTAGAGAGAATATATTTTATCCCAACATGTCATTTAAATTTTTCAAAAAATTTATTATTTACTGTCTTTCACTTTTTCTCTCACCAATCACATCTATTCATTTTTTTTACAAACAAATAAATCAAATAACAAATTATTATTACTCAGTTCCTCTCAAATTCCACACTATTCACCCACTTAAATATTTCCAATCACCAATCATTATTTTACTAATTCTATATCAAATCAACTCTCATCATTATATTTTGAGGGAAAAAAATTAAACCCCCTGAACTATGAGGTTTTTTGCACTTTACTAAATGAACTAATTTTCTTTACACTTTACCATACAAACTATACAAGTTTTGCAATTTGCCCTATAGTGGTCATCGCTGGCGGAATATTCTCTAAATATTCCGGCACGTGCTCTCCACGTGAGGGTAAAACCGTCTTTTCCCAAAATTCAAATAGAAGTAGTTACACTGTACCATCTGAATTTTGTTAAAAATTGCATTTTGTCATCTGAACTTTGCACAATATTCACTTTGCCATATCAATTTAAGAAAATTAAAAATATTATGGGTATATACATTTATTTATCATTTTTTTAAATTTTTATTCGCAAAAGAAAATTTTAATTAATATTTAACTTAGTAAAATATACTATCAATGTTATTATTTTAGTGTTTAGGTTTATGATTAATGTGGGTACAAATATCATTGATGTCGATTTATTTTTGGTGGTTTAGACATCTTTGAAATGTTCTAAGGTTTAGAAATTTTTTATATTGATTTCACCTCAATTTTATAATGTGATGTTGCTTTAGATATGTTGTTTTAATTCTTAGTTCAATTCTTAATTGCATATTCAAAAATTGATTATAGTGTTAAAGAATTATTTTTATTTTTCATAAATTCAAATAATTACACGCTTGGCTAAACTTTTCTTGTGAGATAACTTTGGTCGATTACCATAATACATTGCTCTCGTACTCTTACAAGTAGAGGTTAAACTTAATAGGCATTTGTTGAACGAACAAAAAATCATAATTGAACAGAAAATTCGGTATGCATCGTGTGCTGAATATTGTACCAAAATAATCAGTTCGTCTCAAACTTTTACCATACCTTTTTTTGTATTTCGGTCGGTAATTTGGTAAACCAACATTTTGCCAAAAAAAATATATTGTAATCATAATTATAATATCTATTTAGTATTTTTTATAACTTTAGTATATGCAAAACATAAGAAGACATAAACCAATGATTATCATTGAAAACTAGTTAAAACCATACATGTCTCAGAAGAAGAAGACAGGTTTGTTGTGACAGTCAGATGATGGCTGGTGTGGAATGGAACAGAATGTGATTCTTGGTGAGAGATGAAAAGAGTAGAGACCATCCTTGATAAGTAATATATACGAGAATATATATAATATAAAAGTAAATTTTGTATATGCTAAATTTTCTAATACGATTCTCTCACAATATAGTTTAATTTTTTTTTGTGTGTTTTTTATATATTAAATAAGATAAATTAATGTATATACACATAATTGTTTTTAATTTTCTTAAATTGATATGGCAAAGTGAAAATTGCGCAAAATTCAGATGGCAAAGTGAAATTCTTAACGAAGTTCAGATGGTAAAGTGTAACTACTTCTGTTTGAATTTTAGGTAAAAATGATTTTGCCCTCACGTGGAGGGCACATGCTAGAATATTCGGAGAATATTCCACTGGCGAAGACCGCTATAGGGCAAAGTGCAAAACATTTATAGTTTGTATTGTAAAGTGTAAAAGAAATTAGTTTAATGGTAAAATGCAGAAAATCGCATAGTGTAGGGGTTTGTTGTTTTTTCCTCTTATATTTTTATCTCATATCCAATCACACTATTCTTTCAATTTTTTCCAACTATTGCCTAGCAGAAAAAAAATCAAAATGAAGGGATATCTTATCAATCAATAATTTCTATTTCCAACCCTATGCATAACATAATTTATCACTTATCAATCAATATTTTCATTATTTGAATTCAAATTATGAGACTTCAGACTTATATAATAATATATCAACTTAATATGTTACTATTTTCCAACATATGAGACTTGTCACCTTTCAAATCAGCATAATAAATTATCACATACATACTATATTAAATAGTCAAAATGGACCCGTCAGTACTATACCATATATCTTCACAACTATTATATTCATAAAATTTTAAAAATAATATTAAAAAAATAAATAAACATACATAATTTCATTTTCATCACGTGCTTTTGTGTATGAGATTCATTCAAAAGTATCCAAACAAACATATCCTCATTTATAAACTTATATAAAATATTATATTCATCATTCATCCAAAATGTATTCTCAATTTTCAAGCAAAAACAACTTCACAACTTAAATCTCAACAGTAATATTAGTGAAAATTCAAAACATTACTAGAAATGGACCATACAACCCTAAGGCCCAAAACCTTCAAAATTCCATAACTTGTATAAAAAAAATAAAAATCTAAAGAACTCCTTGTTACATATATATATGTATGTATATGTAAAAGCACTTGTAGACATGCATGTATGGGCGAAATTTCCTCAGATCTTTAGCATATATGCTTTTCTCTGTGCTAAATTGTTGCTTTATTATTATTACACAATTATAGGATCTATTTTCATTTTAGGTACGTGATATATCAAGTCCCCTGTCCATGCAACTTTATTTATGTACTTGTTTTTTTAAATCCATTAATTTTTTACCTGTACCTTTGGCTTTGGGGCCACTGGCCCCCAAAAAAAGACATTTAACTGACCAATTTAATCACACATCAGAAAGCATATTATACCTATAGGTCTATTGATTGCATTTTTCAAGAATTATTGCATTCCATCATGTCTTCCGATCATCAAAAATAAAATCAAATTGCATATTTCTCTAAAAAGAAAATGAGGTTAGAGAAAGATTTTTTTTTCCTTTTCCTGTTGGACATGTGACTTTGGATCACATGGAGGACTATTAACACCACTAGGAAGCACGATTTAGGTTAAATGTTAAATCACTAGGGAGTCCTACATGTGCTAATGTCTGATCATTTTCTTTAATATACTTAGACTTATGGTCAATCATTTATCACTATAGGTAAAATTCAAGTTTACCAACAGAATTTATCGAAATAAATAATTTTGTTATTAAATTTTACAGTTACCTATATAATAAAAAATACTGTTTTTTCACAAATTATATCGACAGATCATCGTCAGTTTTAAAATTTACCGACATGAGTACTCTGTATTTACCAACATTTTTAGATTATGTAGGTAAATATTTACCTACACTTTACAGTTATCTTGATACTTACCTACATATTCTTCTGTAGGTAAATTGAATTTTTCTTGTAATGTATTGTATGGCACAATTCATGTAAAAAAAATCTAACAATTTATCAACAATATATTTTATGTACTTGCCTAAATTTCCAGCAATAACATTGTGAAAGTGTAACCATAATGATATACAATTTTGTAAGAATTATTATTGTAAAATATTCGTTCAATTAAATCTTAAATAGAAGAATCA
Organism: Rehmannia glutinosa; assembly: GCA_016081115.2. NCBI lineage: Eukaryota > Viridiplantae > Streptophyta > Magnoliopsida > Lamiales > Orobanchaceae > Rehmannia > Rehmannia glutinosa. The sequence continues at coordinate 31,264,041 of CM071931.1, read as the reverse complement.
AAATTTTCTAAAGATAGGACAAAATTTGCATGCATTATCATGAAATATAGTTAATACGTATACATATAAATACATACAAGCAATTAATAAACTAGTCATCCCTCAAAATATTCGATCATAGTAATATATAATCTTGAAAAGTTTATGTCCATGCAAACAATATTATAAAGAAGATACAGTCCTTTGTAAAGCTGGCCACGAGCAACACTAGTGCCATACATCTGAGCATAGCCTTGTAGTATCATACTATTACATAGGATATAAATATTCTTCTGCCCATGTTCGAAAATGTCTCTATATTTTTCTTTTTCTTTTTTTTTTGTCTCCAGACAATTTCTAATTTTGAGAATTATATAAGGAGTTATTTGTCAAAATTATCTTTCTTAAATCCTGTTATTTATACTAATTACCATATAATATGACATTTCAGTATAAAGAATATTGATGTATGCTAGAAAATTTTATGTGCATTCAATATTAAGTAGTTACGACGTTCCTAACTTTTCGGTCCTTTCAAGAAATATATTGCTTATTAGAGCAACACCTTTTCAATGTGTAATTCACCTAATGACAAATATTTGTATAAGACCGTCTTATGGGTCTAAATTTGACGGATTCTAATTACTCGACCCGCTTCTCATACACGCCCAGATTCAACTTTTTTTTTAGTTTTCTTTTTCTTTTTCTGTTTTAAACTAGGGTTCTTCTTCTTTTCTTTCTCCCATTTTTTTCTTCTTCTTCTTCTGCTACTCTTCTTCTTCTTCTGCTCCTCCTCGTCATCCTCCTCCTCCTCCTCCTCTTCTTCTTCTTCTTCTTCTTCTTCAAGTTGCTCCTCCTCTTCTTCTTCTTTTGCTTCCTTTGTTGCTGCTACTCTTATTCTTTTTCTTCTTTTTATGTTCTTCTTCTTTTTATGTTCTTCTTCTTCTTCTCAATCTTTTTTCATCGCCAACAAAACTTTTTTTTATTTCCTCTCGCTTCTTCTTGTTTTGAGTGTTTGTCGTTCTTTTTTTTGTTTATTCTCGTTTTGTCACTTCCGAAGTACTATATCAGTTTGTAATAAAATTTGTGTATAAATCTATGAACATTTAAAAATATCAGAAATTGCCTTACAAGTATCAATAATTTCCTTAAAAGTATCCATTTTAGGTTACTGTATTTCAACATTATATCACTCTGCATGTTAGATATTTGATGCTTAAAGTATCAGAAATTGCCTTATAAGTATCAGAAATGAACTTAAAAGTATCAGTTTCGTAATAAAATTTGTGTACAAGTCTCTGAACATTGATGCTTGAAAGCATCAGAAATTACCTTAAAAGTATTATAAATTACCTTAAAGTATCATAATTTGCCTTAAAAGTATTAGTCTTATATAATTGATGATGTACAAAAAAATATTACTTTTTCCTTCAGAAGTATCACCTTATATTAAAATCTATCATTGTTATTAATAGTCACTTAAGAGTATGTAACGATACTTTAAAAGTATTACATTATATCATAAAGTATTGGATATTATACAAAAAGTATCATTTTTATTAGTTGTCATTTGAATCAAAAAGTAATACTAGTTACTCAAAGTATCATTTGTCGCTTCAAAAGTATTATTTCTTTGGCCAAAAGTATCATTTCTGACCAACGACGCTCAGTAGTGTGTTGGAATGTTCAGTCTCCACCTGGTGGACCAGACTCATTTCAAGTTTTTTTTTCTCTACAATGCCATGACATGATTTCTCTTCTAAAAAAATGTATGCCTGACAAAACAAAAATCTGCAAAATTATATAAAAATTAGAAACAATTTTCTTCTGGTGTATTCACAATTCTTCGAGTATGTGGATTTTCCACCAATCAACTTTCATCTTCTAGATTCACCTCAAATCAACCATTAAAGAAATTGAATAAAAGCTGGCATGTGATTGTAGTAATGAAAGATATTTTTCCCCAGATTAAAGAGATAATATGTGACAAAAAAAGAAAAAAATGACAACCAAAGAAGCTAGTGCCTATAGCAATAGTGGAGAGAAAAAACACATTGAGAATAAAATGTAGCGTATGAAACGGTGTGTGTGTGTGTGTGTGTGTGAGAGAGAGAGAGAGAGAGAGAGAGAGAGAGAGAGAGAGAGAGATTCGTTCTTTAAGATGGGGAGAGAACGAGGGTTTCTATTTCTTTTTCTTTTTCTTTTTTTATTTTTCTGGGTTGGATGCTGGTTTGGGGCGGGTGGATCCGTCTCAGGGATTTAGATCCATGAGACGGTCTCATAAGAGACCTACTCTCACCTAATTGTCAAACTTAATAGCGTTTAATTTTATCATGTTCTTTTACATCTCAAAATGTGTCGGATTTTGTCAAAACGTGCAAATTGATTTTGTAAATGTGGGAGAAAATATAACACATGGAGTCTAGGGATAGCAGTAGGATGGGTAGATGCGGGTATCCACCCGCCCAGGCCCTAATGGGGTGGGTATGTATAACCTTTTTCAGATTTATGATGGTTATGAGATGAGAAATTACTACCAATTTATATACGGGTAGGATACGATTTTACCCCTTTGGACTCGAACCTGTTTACTTTTTAGTGATTCCCACTTTTTTCAACTGACATGATATGCTTCTTGTAAGCGCAACATAAATTTCCATTTTGTACAAAGAAGATATGAAGTTCTTACTTTTTTGAATCTGTGATCATATCAATTATATTTTATCTTTGTCAACCTTGATAGAACTACATACTTGATGATGTAGTTTTATGAATTACATGATGTACTAGTGTTGATTCTGCAGTTTTAAGGAATTTGGTGGTTGCATTTGTATTTATGGTTAATTGAAATGGTTAGTTGATGAATGATGATAGCTTGTAATGATTTGCAAATTGAAATGGTTAATTATTATATTTATTACAAATTTAACATATTAGTTATTTTTTATATAATAACTAGTTTTTTTTTAGAGTGCCCATTTAAATAGTCATTTAAATATTCATAAAATTATAAGTTTTATATAAAATAAATTAGCTTTTGGCGGGTAAGAGTAGTATGCGGGTATAAGCAAATAGATTTGGGATAGGTACGACCCCGAGCCGAACTTTTGAGAGTTTGAGTTTGGCTCATTTATTATCGAGTCAAACTCGAGCCTGAATTTATCGAACATATTGATGGCTCACAAATGTTTTCAAGCTTAGTTGAGCCTAAACGAGCTTAGTAAATATTAATTATAAATTAATTATTATTTAATTTATTACAAAAATAAAATTATATATATCTAAAATGTATAATATATTTATTAAAACCTATGGTTTTATTCAAACAAATAAATTTATTCAAATATTTTTATATATTTCCTAAGTAAACATATAAAAATTAAAATTAAAGTCAATTTATTAGTTTAATTTATACGAGCTTACTAACGAGCCTGTTCACAAGCTAACGAACCGAATATCTCTAAGTTTGAGTTTGGTTCATTTATATTAACGAGCCTCATTAAACGAACTCGAACAAGCTTTTATCGAATCGAGCTCTGAATAGCTCACGAGCGGCTTGGTTCATTTGCAGCCTTAGGTACAAGCAATATGTGTAGTTTCTTAGTTGGGTTTCTTAGTAGAGTTCGAGTATGTATACTACTAAATGGATGGATATCCTACCCATTGTCATTCCTACAAGAGTGTTATATATGTTGTACTTGGTTTACATATATGTAATCTACCCTTCAATTATCTTATTTCTCTATAAAATAGAAGAATTGGTCGACATTCATACATCAAATGTCATCCATAGCTTGGAATTTTACCATTGCAAAAAGGTTAAGGAATTTATATACTGCTAAAGAATATGCATGTGCTGCGTCACAATGAAAGGAAAAAAAAGAATAAAATAATACTAGAAAAATTAACTTTTGGTCCCATTAAACTTACCCCTGATGATTTTAGTCCCATAAGATTATTTTTGTCACACAAATGGTCCCACCGTTAGTAAATTAATGGTCAAACCTGTCAAATTGAAAGTCAAACCTGCGATTTGGGACTAAAAGTGATAACAATGGGACTAAAATCATCAGGTGCTCAGTCTAATGGGATAAAAAGTGAATTTTTCTCTAAAAACTAAATATAACTAATGTGATCTATTTTAAAAAATATATGTTAGTCCAAGTGGCTACGAAAATCTAGAGAGGGGGTGAATAGATTTTCCCGATTTTTTGATTTGTACCCTCATTTTCGAATATGAAGATGGTAAAGAAATATAAGTGCAGAAAATAAATCAACACGCAATGATTTATAGAGGTTCAACCCACCTAGGGCCTAATTCTCTACCACCCGGTATGTCCGAATGGATTTCGAAAGGAAAAAGTTTATTAATAGATACCCAACTATTACAACCTTTACCTTGAAGAGCACCACACATTTTTTACAACACCACCTATGAAAATTACCACAATCTTCTTACAACACTAAAGAGCACCACACTATTCAACACCTAGAATCAACCAAGTGTGTTCTTACCATAAGAACACTAACAAGGATGTCATTTGAACCAATTCAAGATTCGACTCAAATGAAGTATACAACTTTGAAGTGCAAGTGTAATAAAAAATGAAGCCTAATACTCAAGATGTGCAAGTGTGAAGCTTAGGATAAATACAACAAGTATATGAAAGTGAAGAACAAGAAGTTTTCTGATTTTTGCTTGTTCTTTGTATGCTTATGTTATTTGTTGAATCTTGTTCTGATTTTTGCTTGTTGTTTGTATGCTTATCTTATTTGTTGATCCTTCAAGCCTTCAAGTATTTATAGGAGAGCTCCTTGATTTGAATACCAACATAGGCTCCCCCTATAAGAGTGAAATATGTAAAAGAAATGCCAAACAGTTGGAGAAAATAGTTGTTAGAATCATTCCCACATTTTCATGAAAAGTTGTCTGCTGCAACGTATAGTTTCTGCTGATAAAACATTAGGGCAACAGGTTACCCACAAACAAGAAAAAGACGTTTGAAATATAAAAACACATGTTGCTCTGGAGGTATACCGGTCGACCAGGGGGTTGGACCGGTCAACCTAGGGTTGGATTTGTCCACTTCATGTTCGACCAGTCCCCCTCGAGTCAGAGAGAGACAGAAAGAAATTAAAAGACCCAGGCACCGGTCGACCATGAGGTCAACCTCCAGGTTGACCGATCGCCCTCTCCGTAAATCTTCTCTATTTAGGTTCTGTTTCAAAATACAACTTTCGAGTTACGGGTTGTCCTATAGGGTGACCGGTTGATCTCAAAACAGAGGAGTTATCCGATTTTTGTCAAAAATAAAGTTCAAGAAATACTCAAAAAAATTAGTAAAAATTATTTAAAATATTTTGAAGTATTTGGACAATATTTGGGAACATTGTTTTGGTATAAAACTCAATTATATGAAATCATCAAATTTACGATAAAAACATTTATCTAACAAATTCCCCGTTTTTGATGATTACAAACCAAAATAATTTTAAGAGAACGAATTTTAAAACGAAATACATTTTTCGGTCAAAATCAACTATCCATTTTAAGCAGCACTTTTCATGATGAAAAACATAAGGATAGAAGCAAAGATTTTTCAAAACATTTTATATAAGCTCCCCCTATCAACATGTTAAACAGAAATAAGCATAAAATCAATCAACTTAAAAGCTAAAAGCTCAACTTTTGCAAGTATGACTTGAAGATCAAGAGCTTAAAAGCTGATCCCCCTGTCAAAGATAAGTCATTAGTCATCCATTATGCAGTCATTAGACCAAAATCCATCCACAGCTTATAGCTTTTTCATCTGCAGCTTATAGCTTTTTCTGCGAGCGTTTTCTAGCTCAATTGATCTAAACATAAGCTTATGAGCTCATTCCATTTTTCTCCCCCTTTGGAATCATCAAAAAGACTATTAGCATGATAAAAACATCATATATAGACATCAAGTGCGCATTGAATCGAATCAATATCATGCCATTAAGGGACAAGCTTAGAATTCCAAAATGTAAGGGCAATCATTAGGAGAATGTATATAGAAGCTCATTTGATGGATAAAACATGATCTCCATAAAGATATAACTCAATGATAATCAAGAGAGTCATGTAAAAGATGAAATTTTCATTGAAACATTTTATCAAACACTTGGCATGCATAGGATAAAATCAAAGTTGTATATGACATTGGTATATTCAATTATGCCTAAACATCAACGCCAATCCTAATTCTACAATTATATATCACCATAATACACAGTCCTCAACATATAAAAACAAGAATTTCAAAAATTCATCAAGTTCCAACAAAGTTCTCAAAGGTTCAACCCAATTGAGATTAAAGAGAGAATTAAACTTATCAATGATTGTGAAAGATAAATAATATGGAATAGATATACATTATAGAAGCCCAATATAGTAGAAATTACACAAGAAAATTATTTTGAGTGATAGGTGTGTGAATTAGGGGAAGAAGTGTGAAAATATGAAAAAATAGACGAATAAACGGATAGAACCAATATATGTTCTAATACAGCTTAGGTCGACCGGTCGACAGGGGTGCGACCGGTCCCTGGGCCGGTCGACCTCTTGGTGGACTGATGCCTGTTCTCCAGTCCAGTTTCTGTCCAAATTTGAAGTTAAAAATGCGATTTTTCACCCCTAAGTTTTAAAAATGCACAAAATGCAATCATAGACTTTATTCGGTATGCATTATGCCTAAAGGTTTTGTAAAAATATCTGCGAGTTGATCTTGAGACGGAACAAAGCACATCTCAATTTTTCGTTTAGAAACACAATCCCTTAGAAAATGGTGTCAAACCTCAATATATTTAGTCGGTTATGATGAACCGGATTTTGAGCAATGTTTATAGCGGATGTGTTGTCCAAAAAATAGGAACATTTTCGAAAGAGCATTTTTAATCCGCTAGAGTTTGTTTCATCCAAAGAAGTTGAGTACAACAAAAGGCCGCAGAAATGTATTCGGCTTCGGCCGTTGATAAGGATACACAATTTTGTTTCTTTAAAAACCAAGATACTAGGCAATCGCCTAAAAATTGACATGATCCGGAAGTAATTTTTCGATCATCGATATTTCCCGCATAATTTGAATCACTATATCCTTTTAAAGCAAAATTTTCATTCTTTAGATAAAACAAGCCACAAGAAATAGTGCCTTTCAAATATCAAAAAATTCTTTTAACGACACTTAAATGAGATTATTTGGAATTGCTTTTAAATCGAGCACATAGGCATACATCATGAAGAATATCGGGTCTACTTACGGTTATGTAAAGTAAACTACCAATCATACCTCAATATTTTGATTCATCAACCGACTTGCCTTTTTCATCTTTGCCAAGCTTGATATTTGTTGCTATAGGAGTAGCAATGGTTCTTCCTTCTTCAATTCCGAACTTATTTAGAAGCTCTTTGGTGTATTTGGATTGAGATACATAAATACCTTCTTGGCATTGCTTTATTTCAAGAAGGAAGAAATTAAGTTCTCCCATCATGCTCATCTCAAATTCACCTTGCATAAGTTTAGAAAATATCTTGCATAGAGACTCATTAGTAGCACCAAAAATTATATCATCAACATAAATTTGCACTAATAAGTAATCTTTCCCTTTTTCAAAAACAAAAAGAGTAGTATCAACTTTACCTCTTGAAAAATCATTTTGCAAAAGAAAAGAACTAAGTCTATCATACCATGCTCGGGGTGCTTATTTTAAACCATATAAGGCCTTATTAAGTTTATAAACATCATTTGGCCTCGAAAAATTTTTAAACCTGGGGTTTGTTTTACATAGACTTATTCTTTAATAAAACCATTTAGAAAAGTGGACTTAACATCTATTTGGTAAAGTTTGAAATTTTTAAAACAAGAGTAGCCAAGTAAAATACGAATGGCTTCTAAATGTACTATGGGTGCAAAGTTTCATCATAACCAATACCTTCTTCTTGACAATATCATTGAGCTACTAACTTTTCTTTATTTTGAACTATGTTGCCTTGATCATCGAGCTTGTTTCGAAATACCATTTTGTGCCAATAATTATTTGTGATGGAGGACAAAGTACCAATTCTCAAACATCATTTCTTTCAAATTGATTCAACTCTTCTTACATCTCAAGAAACCAATCTTCATATTCAATGGTTTCCTTAGCATTTTTATGCTCTTTTTGAGATATAAGAGCTTTTTCAGCAAATTTCATTCTAGTCATTACTTTGTCTAGAGGATCCCCAATTATAAGATCTTTTGGATGATCTCCTTTGAAATTCATTGAGCATAGACCGACACATTTCTTGAAGAGTCCGATTTTTTCTCTCGGCAACATCATTTTGTTGAGGAGTTCTTGGAGCCAAAAAATTATGTTCATACCCATTGGTTTCACACAATATTCTAAAATCACCATCAAATTCACCTCATCGGTCACTCCTTATAGATTTAATAGTATCTTCTTTTTCATTCTCTATAAGTCTACACAACTTAGCAAAATCATTAGCGGCATCACTTTTATTTGCAAGAAAAATAGCCCAATTATATCTAGAGAAGTCATCAACTATAACAAAGGTGTAATATTTTCCACTTAGACTTTCGGTGCCAATATCCCCCTAAAAATCAAGATGAAGTAGTTGTAGAGGCTTGGTTGTGGAAATTTCATTTTTGGGCTTAAAACTACTTTTAACTAATTTGCTCTTTTGACAAGTGTCACATAAGTCAAGATTTTTAAAATTTAATCTTGGTAGTCCTTTGACATGTTGGTTTTTGTAAATCTTTTGTATCCAACATGTCTAAGTCGCCTATGCCATAAACTAGTTAAATTATTATTGGCGACAAAACAATAAACATTTTGACTAACCAAATTACTTGTACAAATTTTTTGAAGATTGCCTTTTCTTCTAGCTTTACAAATAATTTTATCATTTTAAGAATAAGGCATTTTTTCTTTATTAAAAACACCATCATAATTAAAATCACAAAGTTGACCAACACTTATCAAATTGAACTTAAGTCCTTCTACTAATAAAACATTACTAAGAGAGAAAGAAGAATTATCAATGTCTCCATTACCAAGAATTTTGCCTTTGCTATTCCCGAACATGATCACTCTTCTTCTTGGAGCTTAATGTGGTAAAAAGTTCTTCTTTTCCGGTCATGTGGCGTGAACACCCATTGCCCACGAGCCATTTGGAATCTTCTATGATTTTTATAGCCCCTAGTACCTACAAATAAATTATTTTTAGGTACCCTAAAATTTTGGGGTACATGGGGGTTAGCCTTGAGACCTTTGGGTCTCCAAAAATGACTATTACTATTTTTAAGTTTACATGTACTAGCAAAATGTCTATTTTTACCCAAATAATAACACGTAATAATATTAGGACTACTAGCACGTATATAAGTTAGAGCTTGGTCATTTTTCTTAAAAACGATTTGAAAAGGTTTATAACCAAGTCCTAGTTTAGATTTCTCACTTCTTTGTGCACCAAGAATTTTTGTGACCTTGTCGGTACTCAAGTTGAAATGTTGCACATCCTTTTTCCAATTTTCAATCTCTTTTATGAGCAATTATTTTTCGGAATCGAGACTTTAAACTGTAGCAAGAGTAATTGAATGAGCACGATCAAATGATTCATAAGAAATAAATAATTTGTCTTTTTCTAATTTTAACTCCTTATACTCTTTTTTCGAAGTCTTGTATTTGCAAATCATATTTCTAAATTCATTTTGTAAATCATCATAATCATATTGATGATCATTAATTAAAGAAGAATATGAAGAGTTAGAGCGTACCTCATTGTTTTCATTATCTTGGCCATGAGACCATGTTCGGTTTCCTCTTCCTCGTCAGATGTATCAAGAATTCATCCTAAGTTTTGACATTCACATTTAGAGCCTTCTTTTTCGAAAAAAGGCTTTATTCTTCTTTTGTTCTTCTTCCACCATCTTGGGACAATTAGCTATGAAGTGCCCGGGTTTCCCGCATTTAAAACACGAGTTATCTCTAGACTTCCTTGCCTTATTTTTATTAACAAACTTGGCAAATTTTCGAACAAGTGCGGTCGTTTCCTCATCATCCTCATAACTAGCATAATAAGAATTATTTGAAGTAAGACCCTTAGGAGTAGATTGCATACCCAATTGTGAGGTGGATGGTTTGGAGTTCTTTCTTTCATTGAGATAAACTTCAGAGATGAGAAGATTCCAATGAGTTCATCAAACTTGAGAGTCTCAAGGTTTTGTGCTTCCATTATAGCCGTCACCTTTTCGGACCATGAGCCGGGAAGAACATTTAATATTTTGGTTACCTTATCTTCCTCTGAGATGATATTTTTGAGCGCCAATAAAGGATTGACTATGTTGTCTACCTTTCCACCATTTTTGAAATTCCTTCACCCTCAAGCATTATGAAGTTTTCAAAATCTTTAACAAGCATTGTTTTTCTAGCTTGTTTAACTTTCATAATGCCTTCATAAATAGTTTCTAATTTTTCCCACACTTCATGTGCCGACCTTAGTCCTCTAATCCGATTGTACTCGGTGGCGGTGAGTGAACAATGCAAAATATTCAATGTCTTACCATTTAGAGAGAATGTCTTCTTGTTATTTTCACCGAATTCCTTGAAGCTCTTGAGGGTTGTAGTTCCATTCTCCAACTTCTTTGTTGGTTGGGCTATTCCTTCAATAACCGCATTCCAAATATCAAAACCGCAACCTTGTAGAAAGCATTCCATTCGGTCTTTCCAAAAGGCATAGTTGTTGGCATCGAGTAGTGGTACTTTGTTGGTGGAGGCGCCGGTGGTGAGGTAGCTTTCGCTCGTAGCCATGGATCTCCTCTTTACTTGCAAAAAATTAAATGAGTTTGCCAAAGAGTTTGGCTTTGATATCACTTCTTAGTCCAAGTGGTTATGAAAATCTAGAGGGGAATAGATTTTCCCGATTTTCCGATTTGTACCATCTTTTTTTAATATGAAGATGGTAAAGAAATAAAGTGCAGAAAATAAATCAACACACAATGATTTATAGAGGTTCAACCCACCTAGGGTCTAATCCTCTACCACCGGGTATATCCGAATGAATTTTGAAAGGAAAAGTTTATTAATAGACACCCAACTATTACAACCTTTACCTTGAAGAGCACAACACTCTTCATACAACACCACCTACGAAGATTACCACAATCTTCTTACAACAATGAAGAGCACCACACTCTTCAACACCTAGAATCAACCAAGTGTGATCTTACCACAAGAATACAAGGATATCTTGTTTTGGATGATAAGAACCAATTTAAGATTACAACTCAAATAAAATATACAACTTTTAAGTGCAAGTGTAATCAAGAATGAAGCCTAATACTCAAGATGTGCAAGTGTAAAGCTTAGGCTAAATACAACAAGTATATGAAAGTGAAAAACAAGAAGTTTTCTGATTTTTGCTTGTTGTTTGTATGCTTGTGTTATTTTTTGATCCTTCAAGCCTTCAAGTATTTATAGAAGAGCTCCTTGATTTGAATACCAACTCGTGCATGTATGTGTATATATGTAAAGTTTGATTTTTTTGGGTCCGTATGTTCTTGCCCCAGGATACTGATCTCATATAACCCAGTGCATGTATGTGTATATATGTAAAGTTTGATTTTTTTTTTTTTTGAGGAAATATAAAGTTTGATTTAAAAACATAAAAAATAAAAATATAATATTTGAAAATGAAAAAATAAAAAAATGTGAGCTAGGTTAACTGTCTTTTTATGTCGACTATGAATTACATATACCCAATACGTAAATGTGATTTTTGTAATTTTTTGTATTTTCAAAAATCAAGAAGTCATTTAAACTAAAAAAAGAATATAGAAAAATTATTTATTTTTCTAAATATTTTAAGTAAGAGAATTGTGTTTAGGGAAAAAAAGCACTAGAAAAATATATTTTTTAGAAAAATATTTGAAGGACAGTGATTTTTTTAGTTTTCAAGTGGGACATTCACAATATTAATCTAAATAAATAACTCAAAATATGAAATTTAAAATAATTTTTATAATCAATAATATTAAATTCAACCAATAAAAGAAAAATGGGACCATTTTTGGTTTAAAATATAACTTTGGTGTCCTATGGGACCATTTTTGCCAACAGTAACAGAAACCGTTGATTTTTTAACGGAAAAACACTAGATTTTCAGTTTTCGAGTCCTATGGGACTATTTTTGATAAAAATATCGATTTGGGACTAAAAGTGAGTGTAATGGAACTAAAATCATCAGGGGGTAAGTCTAATGGGACCAAAAATAAATTTTTCTCCATAACTCGTTTTTGTGGGGTATTTTTTATTTTAAAAAAACTAAAAGGTAAAGTATATTATGTTCATTGGTCATCTCTTATATATGGTTTTTTTATTTTTCTTTTTTGGAAAATGGGTCAAAATGACCACTTCTTTAATGACAAAATGAAAACTAGTTATCTTTTGAAAATAAATATTTTTTAGCCATTTTGACAAAGCAAATGACACTCATACTATTCTAGCATATTACATTTGAGTTGTTGAGTTAGCCTTCCTCTCTTTCTCTCCTTCACTTATCTCTCTCTCTCCAATTTATCATGTTGTCTCCTTCAATTTTTTAAAAATTTCTGGCCGACCAACATTAACAGCAGTTCGACGGAATTTCGAAAAAATGTAAGCATTATCCTATCTCTTTATACATTTTAGTATCATAATTATTTTCACACTGGGTTATAGTAAGTGAGAGTATATTTAAAAATGAAACATGGTTGAAACCAAAATCCGAGTTACGTCACTCGACAGCTAACTCGATATCGAGTTACCTGACTCGATATCGAGTTACCACTTTCATTCCAAGTTATGTAACTCAGTATTATCACTCGAGTGGATAAAAATAACTCAAAATCGAGTTAAGTAACTATATATTGTTGTCTCAGATATATGTATTAATTTTTCATGTATTATTCTACGATCATCTTTTGCAAATTTTAAATAATATTTATGTGCATTTTCTTTTAAATATCTGTCGTAGACCATTTTCAAAATCCTAGTTCCTGAAAATTTTGAATATTTCTTATGTGCATTTTCTTTTAAATATCTATCGTAACCCCATTTCCAAAATCCTGGATCTGCCACTGTTGGTGAGGTACTTGGCCATTTTTTCAAAAAAAAATAATGCGATACATTTCTCAGTAACAAGACAAGTTTCTCGGTGCTGAGAAATGAGTCTTGTACTAAAAAACATATCTCGATAACGAAAATGTATTGGTCCCCATAAATGAAAAAGAGCAAAAGTGGACAATTGAACTCAAAAATGACTAAGGAACATGTTTCTGAAAAACATAGCTCAAAAATATTTTTGTTATGGAGAAGTGGCCAAAGGCCCAAAAATCTGACGGACTATATATATATATATATATATATATATATATATGTGTGTGTGTGTGTGTGTGATGTGATGTTGCAAAAATACGTATAGCTCACTCCGAATTGAGATGCTCCGGGTTGAGGGATCCGACACTGATTCGCTGAATACTCAAGAGGTAGGAACCGGCCTGCAACACACAAACATGGTTAGAAGGGCCACGGGGATGCACCTCCGATGCTTTAGTTTGCCAATTGTAGGTAATAATCCAGAGCTAGTAGTAGATTATACTTAATGAAAAATTAATTAAGGAGATGACTATTTATACTTTGGACATTGGGTCATATGGGCCTGTTAAGGCTATGTGGGCCTCATGTCCTCTTTCTATGGGCCAACAAGAATATAAATTCTTGTAAGCCCAATAATAATAAGAATAATGAATTTAAATATAAAAAAGGGAAATTATATTTTTACCCCACAACACAAGCCCCCCATCTTTTTAGCTACGATTTGGGGAGAAGGTAGAAAGCTTGTGCGCGTATTTATTCAAGGAACTTGGCCTTCATTCTTGCAATTTCAAGGTTCGAGGGTGATTTTGGAAAATTTCTTTAAGAGGTAATTTTTCTCTTTCTTTGCACTTTTAGTTTTACTTTTCATTCTTTGTCTTGTTGTAAAAATTCCCCTTGGCAAGTGGGAGAAGCCTTCGAGTAGAGTGCTTGGGATTCTATGGAAGAAAGGTTGAGAGTGAGGTTGAGGGAGGAGTAGAGAAGAAGCCCTGGGAGGGAGTTCCCGGGGGATGCCTCCAGTCGAGAGTAGCTCCGGGCGCGCGGGTGGGTGCCCCCAGTTTTCCCCAATTGAGATAGGGGGCTCCTCAGTCAAGAGCCACCCAGGTGCATGGGCTTGCATGCCCCTTCCATGGTCGAGAGTGATGAGGGTAATCCGCCTTTGGGTCCGCCTTTATACCCATGCGAGAGTGATGAGGGTAATCCGCCTTTGGGTCTGTTCCAGTCTCCTTGTTCTATCCGGGAACTTCTTGCGAATTGCATTTCGTTGTCTGTGCGGAAATGGCATCAAAGTCTCCCCCATGGAGGGAAGTCTTTAGCGACTTTACAACTCGTGTGGCCTTCACCTCCTGAACATTTGGGGTCTTTGAGTCCTTTGGGCAGTGATGCTTCAGGTGAGCCTCCTTCAAAGATGGATTTTGTTCCGGCTATTGTTCCAAAGGATAAATATATCCCCATTATGTGGTTTATGGAGATTTAGCCCAATTCCAAATGTTGGAGAGGAGTTCAAGAAGAACTTAGTATGGGTTAAGAGGATGATGAGCCTCCCAATGCTAGACATAAACGTAGACCTCTCCTGGGTGATCAGGTTATGGACTCGGCGGTGTTGGGGAGCCGTAGACTCTCGATGCCTTAAGATTTTGAGAAAGTGTTTCACTCTATCTCTTGATGTTGTGTTGATTGCTTCTTCCTACTACCAGAGACTCACTCACCCTCTTGATGGGTGTTTCACTCTCCGTCTTTCATGTTTGACCAATGGCTTCACCCTTTCTCCAGATCCATTTCATGTTGAGATATTCAATGTTCTTCACGAGGAAGTGCCCAGAGAAGGATTTCTTTCATTTCTTTCCCCAAGCTTATTGTAAGTTTTTGGAAGGATTCCATCGCACGTTGAAGTCTGAATTTTTCTGTGTTGAGGGGGATCATTGGAGTCTCCCCCTGAGTTGGAGTTTTGTTCCTATTGCCTTCCCTGGTTCCGCTAAGCCCCGCCAGCATTTTCAGGAAATATGTCGGGAGGCAATGTTATTTGTTAATCAGTTTGACGTTCGTGGAGCATTGGGTATGCAGTTGTCTTTAGTTTTTTGTTGATCCTTCATGTTCTTTGTATATGTTGTATTGATATTGTATTCTTTTTCCTTGACAGGAAGGGACGATTCAGCCCTGCAGAGTGGCTATATGCCTGAAAGAAGAAATTGAATCCTTCTCGTGTTGAGAAGCGATCAAGTTGAGCTCCAGGTCGTGGGAAAGAGAGGCACGTATCTCCTCAGTGCAAGTCCAGCAGGGAAAGGCCTTCGGGATGTTAGGCCAACGATCATTCTGGGTTGGATGCTTCCTCGAGAGCGCCTGTTGCTCCCACCAGTGAGAAAGAGGCCCCGTGGGGACCTTCAAACATCTCTTCTGAGTTGGCGCCCGCAAGTGGCTTGTTTGATCATGGTATTTTTGGTTCAGATGGTACACAATCATGCTGGGAGCTTTCCGAGCCCGCTGTTAGACTATGCTGCAGTTGGAGTTTGATCATTGATGTTGACCAGATCTGGTTGGAGCCTTTATCCTTTGAGGATTTAGAAGTTTCTGCTTCTGGAGATGTAATGAAGGTATGTCCTTCTCTCTGTTCCCTTTATCTCCTCGTATGTTCATTTCTTTTCCCCGTTTACTTATGATTTTGCATTTTTATCGTAGCTGATCAATGCTACTGTTGTTGCCCGTCATAAGGGCAAGTTTTTGGAGGAGGAGGTTCATCGTCAGAAGACGGAACTGAGGGAGTTGAATAAACAAGTGGCGGACCTCGAGAAGAAAAGTGATGACTTCAAATCATAGTATGCC
Organism: Rehmannia glutinosa; assembly: GCA_016081115.2. Lineage (NCBI taxonomy): Eukaryota > Viridiplantae > Streptophyta > Magnoliopsida > Lamiales > Orobanchaceae > Rehmannia > Rehmannia glutinosa. The sequence goes on along the minus strand of CM071931.1, from coordinate 31,248,087 downwards.
CAGGAGGTGTCTACCGGGGGAGAGTTCCTGAAATCTTCGCATGGAGTTCATTTGATTGCTTTAGAATGGACTTCTGCCGGTGAGGCCTACAAGGCTTCTTCTGATTATCGCGATGCCATTTTGAATGATTCCTCCTCGTATTTCATGTGAGGGATCTGCCAGAGCCAGAAGATCCGGCTAGATAGTGGGAAGGTTTCTAGGGAGATCATCGCATTGCTCGACCAGGGCATTACTAAAGAGGAAAAGGGTGAGATTGGAGCTTTGCGTGATATTCGGGATGATGCCACCGTGGAAGATGGAATCCCAAATGATGTGGGAGGCATCGAGTCTTGAGTTTTCTTGTTGTATATTGACTTTGTTATGTCTTTTTTCAGCCTACCTGTTTAAGGCGTGATATGATTCACCACACATGTTTAAGGCATGTTTTTGAATACTTAGACCAGTGTTTACTTTTTTCGTCTTTTGGAATATTTCCCCCCATTTGGGGTGAGTTGGTTTTTCTTATATATTGTTTGATACCTATTCCTTTCCATGTTGGTTATATGTTAGATCTTGGTAGTTTACTTGAGAGGGGGCCCTGAATAACAAAATGTTATCTCTTTAAGGTCATTCCACAAGGCCCCCGGTAGTGGTGCTACCTCTCTGAGGGCTTTATTGAGGGGCCCCCAGATCGCGCAATGCTATCTCACTTAAGGCTATCCTCGGGTAGCGATGCTACCTCTCTAAGGGCATTATTGGGGGGCGTAGATAGCGCCATGCTATCTCGCTTAAGGCTTCCCTCGGAGCCCCGGGTAGCGATGGTACTTCTCTAAGGGCGTTATTAAGGGGCTCCAGATAGCGTAATGCTCTCTCTCTTAAGGCTTTCCTCCGGAACCCCAAGTAGTGATGATACCTCTCTAAATGTGTTATTGAGGGGCCTCGGATAGTGTAATGCTATCTCGCTTAAGGCTGCCCTCCTAACCCCGGGTAGAGATGCTACCTCTCTAAGGGCGTTATTAAGGGCCCCCAGATAGCGTAATGTTATCTCTCTTAAGGCTTCCCTCCGGATTCCTGGGTAGCGATGCTACCTCTCTAACGGTATTATTGAGGGGCCTCGGATAGCATAATGTTATCTCACTTAAGGCAGCTCTCGGAAGCCCCGGGTAGCTATGCTAACTCTCTAAAGTCTTTCTCCATGTCTTTGTGACTTGAATAATGTCCAATTAGCTTCAGGGGGTCCCTGTTCATAAGTGATTAGTCATCATCCATGTAGGTGTGTTGCACATATTTGAATAGAAAATGCGAACTTTTATTCATAATTGAATTGTCACAAAAAAAGGGAAATACTAGACACTCAGCTCGCATGCTGGAAAAATGAATTAAGTAGTCTGGCATCTTAAGAGACAAGCGTAAATGAAATATTGAAGCCCCACATAATGGGTCCATGCTCGCTGAAGGCCGAAGAGTGGGGGAGTTTGAATATTCCCTGATTGTTGGACTCGGCTGCCGCCTTCTTCATTGGGTTTGATTTTCTTAGTTCGGCCATGTAGCATTCCCAAGCCATCTTGATGTCACATTTTGCTTCTCCCATGCCCATCTCTGTTGGGGACTTCAATTTGAGGTGGACCGTGGAGGTAATAGCCTATAAATGATTCAAGTTTGGTCGTCCGAGGATTGCGTTGTATGCTAATGGGGCTCTACCACAAGGAATGTAATCATATTGGTGACTTGTTGGGGAGAGCCTGCTCCCAAAGTCAAGGGTAGGCTTATCTCTCACGACGCTTTCATTACTTGCCCCATGAAGCTAATGAGGGGGGCAGAGACTTGGGATATTCGGGATGGATGAGTCTGTAACTTCTCGAATGTTCCCAAGAAGATGACGTCCACAACACTTTTCGTGTCTATGAGGACTCTCTTCACCAGGAAGTTGGCTATTGTGATGGAGATAACTATAGCGCCTGGATTCAACTGAGTGTCCGCTACATAGTCATGCGCCCCAAAGATAATCAGAGTGCTACTATTCTTTTCCAACTCTGTCAATCTCCTTTTAGACTCTGCTCCTGCATTGATGTCTTGATATTCTCTTTTGTGAGTCCAGAGTATGCTTCTCATCCCTTCTTCTTCGGGTCCCCCTGAAATAACATTAATCACACCTGCAAAATTCAGGTTTTGCCTATCCTCTGGGTGTTTCTTCAGACTACGTGGAGGTGTGGGCGAGTCTCGCTCATGCTGTCTGGGATCCTTGTGCAACTTGCGCTGATCTACGTAGTCTTTTGGGTAGCCTCTTTGGATCAATTTCTAGATCTCCCTCTTTAGCTGAAATATTTTTCTGTGGCGTGCCATTTATCTTGGTGGAAGCAGCAATATTGGTCGGATTGAGCCCCTTTGGGGTTGTCCCTCATCTTTTTTGGAGGCTTTATGATCCTTTTTCTTTGGGTCGTGTACATTACTTCAACCAAAGGTGCATTCAACAGATTATATTTGCGTTTGAATTCCCTTATACTCGACTTCTTTTTGCTGCCCCTCATTAGCTTGTTTTTATTCTTTTCTTGTCTCTCTCTTTTGTCCTACATCAGGCGTGGTGGCTTCCTCCACTCGAATATGCTTCTCGACCCAATCAAGTAACTCTTCTAAAGAGATAGGGGTTTGCCCGCTATAGACTCCTTAAATCTTCTTTGGCGGAGGTTTTGATGCAGAATCCTCGATAGAATTTCATGTGGCACGTGGGCTACTTCATTCACCCCTTCCACAAAAAGTTTCATATAGTTTCTCAGTGACTCTTCCTCCTTCTTATTGATTTGGAAAATATGGGAGATGGTCTTTGAGCACCTCCTGTTGATGGAGAATTGATGCATGAAGCTGTTGGTGAGCTTGTCCATCCCGTCAATAGATCCGATCGGGAGTTGAACCAAGAGAGAGCTCATTTAGTTAGAGTAGTCCTAAAAATCTTGCAATAGGTCGCATCTTTCATGTCGTATAACTTGGCCTTGGTGTAAAACTTGTCCAAGTGTTCTTGTGGGTCTCCCATTCCTTCGTACTCCAAGATATTGTAAGTCTTTATCCTCGAAAGGATAGGTTCCACCCGCACACTTGGGCTGAAGGGACTTCTTCTTATCACATCGGTCGCCCGGGAGTTGGCTTGGCTAACATGGGAGCTCTTGACTCCCCCGCTTGAGGGTGATCACATGCCCATGGAGGTTACGATTGGGGTCGCAGGGCATTCCTCATCGCTACTCCTCTTTCTCTGTTGGGTCTTCCTCTAGTCCGGGGTTATCATTCTCGCCTATTCCTCCCGCGAAATCCTTATTGTTGTCCGCCAGTGGGGCGCAGTGCAGAGGCACTCTAGATGCGGCTGCTTGTACCATCGATGCGTCGCGGGTTTCTTTCTGGTCAGTCTCTTCCAATAAAACTTGTAAGTCTTCTCGAGTCAAGCAGACTTCCTCCCCCACGGGAGGAGGGGGAGACGAGCGGTGTTCTGGCCCTTGAGGGGGTCTTGCTCATTGTGCTCCGACTTCTGCATTCCGGGAGTTAGTTTACATCGCCTAGGATCGTGTTTGCATTCTCGTGTTTCGGCTATTCTTCCAAAGATGGTGCCAAAATGATGTTGCAAAAATACTTAGAACTCACTATGAATTGAGATGCTCAGGGTTGAGGGATCCGACACTAATTTGTTGAATACTCCAAGAGGACTGCAACACAAAAATAGGATTAGAAGGGCCTCGAGGTTGTCCCAGGGAAGCTCCTCCGATGCTTAAGTCAGCAAAGTGTGGACTAATCTCCGATGCTTAAAAAGAAAATTACATTTTAACCCCACAACAATATATATATATATATATATATATATATATATGGGTGAGATCCAGTGAGACCATATCCTGTGGTGAGACAGTGTGGACTAATCTCAACCATCCCAATATAAACCCCAAAGGTTAGGATTAAAAGAGAATAGTAATACATTAAATAGTTAATTTAATCCCCAAAAGGGTAATATTTAAAAAAATGTTGCACACGCTGATTATGGCAAGTCGGTTATAGAAAGAGAAATCAGGATCAAATCATGATCCTCCTTCCATACTCATCATCCTCACGCAAAAATCTCATAATCAAAACCAAAATTTTATTGAGGTTCCATTGCAGTCCCATCCGAATTTCATTGGTGTTCCATCGCCATTGACGTTTTCTCAGAAATTTACAGAGAAAACAAAAGAAAATGTGATAAAATCAATACGATGACTTTGATTCATGTCGATGAACAATCGTCAATTGCAGAAGAAACTCCACCATGCATCGTTGATGAAGTAGACATCCATGGAGAACTCGAACCAGGTCTTTAACAACAAACTCTTTAAAACTATAAATATGACGAAGAAGGTGATGCATAGATACTTATCAAACGATGCATATAACTATATTATGTTACATAATTGAAAACCATGCAACAAAAATCAACTAACTATGCATAATCTAAAAGCTAGCTAAGCAGTGTAAAAAAACTAAGTATGCAGTACATATACCCAATTATGCAAAGTGTCATAAACTATGCATCATAAATCAACTAACTATACATGATCTAGAAGTTATCTATGCAGTATAAAAAAATTTAAATATGCAGTACATATACCCAAGAATGCAAAGTGTCATAAACTATGCAATAAAAATCAACTAACTATGCATGATATAGAAGCTATCTATGCACTGTAAAAAAAAATATGCAGTACATATACCCAACTATGCAAAGTGTCATAAACTATGCAGAAAAATTCAACTAAATATGCATTATCTAATATTATCTAAGCAACAAAAAACCCTAACTATGCTGAATTAGGAAAAAGAAAAGAATTAAAAAAAATTGTCTCCGAAAATAATGCCATTAAATAAAGTAGTTACAATCTCACCCCATAAAAATAGTTTCAGAAAGTCAACCAATACCAAAAAAAATCGTTGGATAATAAAAGTACCACTTTACCCATAAATAATTAAAATAAATGGAAAATCGCCTAAAATACTTGAAAAATCACAACCATAAAATAAATCCAATCAAAGGCTAAGATTAGTCCACACTATCTCACTCCAGGAATGTGGTCTCATTTGAACCAATCTCTCTCTCTCTCTCTCTCTCTCTCTCTCTCTCTCTCTCTCTATATATATATATATATATATATATATATATATATATATATATATATAGAGATGGTTATATAGGACCCAAGCCTTATATAAGTACGTAGGACCAAATCCAGACCACAGATCTATCTATTTCAATGGCTAATATTAGATATATCTAATATATAAAAAAATTAATGAAATCAAAATAGGGGTATATTAGTCCACATAAAAAATAGGAGATGCCTAAATCAATTAAATCCCATTAAAATAGGAGCAGTTACCCCTAATTGGTGTTGTCTTAGCTTACGAATTATTATTATAATCTCGATAAAATGTTCTATTCAGTCTTTTTCTTCACCACGCCTACTGCATAAATACCAAAAACACATATACACGTTGAAACAATTGAAAACTCCAGCAACAAAAAACGGACGATACCTAAGAAGAATGTTTCAACACTCATGATCAACAAGGTAAACCATAGCAATTTCTGAAGATTCGATTATTTAGTGTATCCATTCCTTCTTCAATTATTTAGTGTGTCCATTTAATGTACGTTTCATGTTCACTGTCAAAAAACAAAATTATTTCTTGATTACAAGTTTTCTTAGGCCAGTCTTTGCTTTGGTATGTATGCAATGTCGCTTAGTTGTTCATAGATAATTGCTTAGCACTATGAAAAATATTGCGTACTTATTGGTTGTAGTTTGCTTTATCACATTAACTAAAGTTTGGTGAATAGAAACTATCATGTTATGCAAAAAACAATAACTAGACTTATATGGACTACCAATTCATTTCATCATTTCCAGTTTGTTTAAACCAGGCCTTTGCTTTGGTATGTCTAGAATATTGCTTGGTTGTGCATTAATACTTGCTTGTATGTATGCATTGCTTACTTATTTACTGTATTTTTCTCTCTCACATTAAAAATAGTTTGCTCAATAAAAAATTGTGATGTTATGCAAAAAATAATATGCTTATTTAATATACTCATAATGCTTGTATATGGAGTAATTATTACTTATGGGCTACAAACACCACTAATGTGTGCCTCAGTGTTTAAGGGATAACAATTTGCTAACCAAACATCTGCTTTTGTGTCCTTGAAACAATGCTTATACATTCTAATGAAGTTGCATGTAATTATTTACAATGTTGTTCATTTATTGACTTTATGCTCAATGGTTTACTTCACAATAGGTATTTGAAATACATCCTGAAATACTTTAACAATGTAAAATTGTATTAGGGGGGATTACAAATATGCTTTAGCAACAGATAGAAATAACATCGGATTCAACAACGAACTAGATACCGGAATGTGACGAAATATGAGAAGGAATGAATTTTGATAATGTAGACAATGGAATGCAATTCTATAAAAATTATGGGCGTATCAGTGGATTTGATGTGAGAATCAGTACAACCAAACGCTTTCGCAGTGGTATAATACGCAAGCAATATATAGTTTGCAACCGCGAAGGATACAAAAAAGTTAAGAGCTCAACTACAGTAGAGGAAGAAACTGAGTTAAATTTTGATGGAAATGCACAAGTGAGACACATAAAATCAACAAGCGTTGATGCAAGGCACGATGCATGTTCGAATACACTGCAAATGGTGCTTACATAGTCAAGACTTTTGAAATCTAGCACACACATTCTTTGGCGCACGGGGTGTACAGACACTTTCTAAAGGCCAATAGGAATTTAAATTTGGCTCACCAAATATTCATCCTAAACTGTGTCAAAGCAAACATAGGGCTAGCGACAAATTTGCATGTATAAAGAGATGATTGGAGGGTACTCCAATATAGGTGCACTCTCAATTGATTTTGAAAATTTCAATAAAGAGTTAAAAGCATACGTCTGTGGAGCTAATGCACAACTTATTATAGAAATATTTTTCAAGAAACTTGAGGTGTGTCCAAATACCGCATTTAACTACAACGTTGATGAGAACGACCATCTTAAATGATTATTTTAGGCTGATCAAATGTGCAAGCAAAACTACACCATGTTCAAAGATGTAATATCATTCGATGCAACATACAACACTAACAGGTCTGTACAATCAATTAATTTCCGTACCCCCGTTTTCTTTTCCATTTATCTATTCTTCAGCATTGGTTCATGTATAAATGTGAATGTGAAATAAACATAAACTACTTATATGTGATTTACATGCTGCATATGAAAATATATAATTTTATACATGTGTACACCCACCCCCAATTGGTATTCATTTATCTCTATTCTTCAGCATTAGTTCATGTATAAATATGCATGTGGCATAAACATAAATTGTTTATGTGTAAATTAAATGTTGCATATATAAAACATAATTTTATACAGGTGGGCATGCACCCCCTGATTTTAAAAAATATATATATATGTTGCTTGTATGATAACATTGAGTTGCTTTCGCACTATACAAACATTGCATACAATTGAACTTAAATATTTATTATTTAAAAAAAGAAGACTAAATTATGATATCAAACATAGGTACAAAATGGTGTTCACACCATTCACTGGCGTAGACAACCATAAAAGATGTGTTACTTCGTGTGTAGGCTACTTCTCAAGGAGGATGAAGAATCATATGTGTGGCTAATCCAGAATTTCTTGAAATCAATGAGCCATGAGCCAACATACATTGTTACAGACCAATATCCCACAATGAAAAATGTGGTAAAAAGGTTTACAAAAACAGTATTCACCGACTATGTATATGGCACATCATGGAAAATGTTGGCATGAAGGTTGGGCATATTAAGCTCAAAGACGAGAATTTCATGCAAAGGCTGAATCACATCATTTGGAGTAACTACATTGAACCACCAGAATTTGAAGAGAGATGGGCACAACTGAAGAATGATTATTAATTGACATCGCATTCATGGTTCACACATATGCTTGAAATACAAAAGTCCTGGATTCCCACATATTTTAAAAATATGGAATTAAGCAGATTACTCAGAACATATCAAGATCAGAGAGCGCTAACAGTTGGTTCAAAATTTTCACCAACCCACAGGTTAGTCTAGTTGAGTTTTTTATGCACTACGATAGTGCTACTGAAGTTCAAAGACATGCGGTAGACAAATTGAACAACGATTGCAAAACCAACTTACCTAAATGCAAAACACAGTTGGGAATTGAGAAACATGCATCAAGGGTGTACACAAGAACGTTGTTTTCTAATGTGAGTTCCAAGATCGAATCATATTGTTACAAGTGTGTCACAATAGAAATCAATAATGAGGCTGACATGTGCACTTACAACATCGATATAGGTGTATTTACAGTGGTTTTATATAAAAAAAGACAATGTGATGGACTGCAGTTGCAAAATATTTCAACTTATCAGACTAATCTATCGTCACATCTTCACGCTACTAAAGGAAGTTGACAAAATTGCAGCCAAATATATTCACAAAAGATGGACCAAAAGGGCATCCGTGCTACCATATCAAAACAGTGAATCATTAAACAACTTCAAAACAGGGATGGAGTGTGATACAACATTGCAAAAAATTTGGTCTGACCTTCACTGTTGTATTGGTCTAGCAAAAGACAACAAGTCCAAGATTGAAGCACTGTCAAAGCTCATAAATGAGCACAAACAAATATTGTTGATGGATCAACATACAGAATCCAATTCGGTCAACAAGCAATCTTTGCTCGAAGGCTTTGCTCGAAACACATCCGAGTTGGGCATTGTAGTATTACCGCCAACTCAAGCCAAAAATAAGGACATCGACAGTCAAGTTAAGAGCCAACTTCAAAATCAGAAAGAGAAAGCAATCAAAGCAAGCCAGAAATTAAAGAGACGTGTGGAAAATGTGGAGAAATAGGTTCGCACAATAGCAGAACATGCGACAAGTAGAACTGAGTTTTTTGTTATGGATCCAGTTTATTCTTACTTCAAAAAGTCTTTTTATACTATTTTAAAATGTTTCTTAATAATCGTGATCTTTTGCAACAATGAAATAATATTTTTAAATCTGTGTTGATGCTTATTGACGTATTTAATACTGTGTATGTATGCTTGTTTTACCGCTTTTTCAGCATGTTGTATGTTGGATATAGTTGTGATTGTCATGTCATTTTTGTTTGTTAAGTTTTTGTGACAGTGTCTGTTACCATTTTAAAAATATTTATTAACAATTGTGATCTTATACAAAGATAAAACATTAAAAAAAATGTGTGTTCCTAAATATGGGGTGCTGCTTATTCACGTATTAAATACTGCCTATTTGTGCTTAGTTTACTACTTTTGTAGCCAATTGTTAAGGAGCCAAATAAATTGCTTATTTTGTCCATATTTTTAACTGCTTATTCACGTATTAGGTATTGCTTATGTATGGTTGTTTTACTACTTTTCAGGCAAACTGTTCAAGAACCAAGCAAGTTGCTTATTTAGTCCATATGTTCTATTGCTTATTGACGTATTAAGTATTGATTATGTGTGCTTGTTTTACTATTTTTTGATTACATTATTCATGGTACCAAACAAAGAAAAAAAATAAGATATCCATGTACTCATCTATGAATAACACAACGTATTTATACCAAAAAAATTGCTTACAAAGCAATTACATGTTGCTTATATTATCTAAAAATAAGAACATTCATCAAAGAAATACGCCACTAACTCAAAAACATTCCTATAGCAACTACACATGTACGTCAACTACTCAAAACCAACCATAAATTTAAATTCCTATAAAATACTACAATGTCAACCATTTGATAAAAAATATAAAACATCATTGTTTCGTTATGATCCTAAGTCATTCCAGTAAACTTCCTCGCCTGTCCCAAATTCAACTCCCGCTGCTCATTCATGTCATCCAAACAAATTGCAGCTGCATATTTCCTTCACATCATCAACATTTGCGCCTCGTTTTTTTCCCAAGCCCACTATCCCAATGTTTGATTCCCCATCCCATATACGTTTCCATGTGACGCATAGCGAAAATAGTGCAGTCAATTTTATTATCCTTGTCCCTCCAGGGCATGCATAATCGAGAAGCTGACGAATTCTGAATAATACGAGCACTAGTGGAACAATACTTCACCAGTAGATATTGTGAAAACACATGCCGCTGCGAACCAAAAAAAACATAAACATAACTATAACTATTTCTGAAAATAAACATTGAATATTGAAAATAAACTTGCCAATTTTTTCTGGAATGCCATCATATTTGAGGGTTTTACTGCCACCAACTGACGAATTGTCTAAAACATGGCAAACTTTCCTTGTAATGTTAAAGCATACAATAAAAAAGTGCTCGCTCTTGAATATTGGGAAGAACTACACCCAGGAAAAAAATTTAAAACCAAAACGTAAGAGTAAAAAAACCATACTTCAGTATAAGAGCTCTCGCTAAAAGCTTTGCCATATTGTGCATACCATCTGGATCTCGTTAATTTTGCTCGTACAACAATCACTAAATTCAGCGTCAAAGCTCTCGCTAAAACTCTTTATGATATCACTCATTCGATTCTTTTTTGGGCATTACGATAGTGAAGGTCTGCAAAAAACACATACATATAGACCAATATAAGCATAAGTTATACCATATACAAGCAATGTGATTTTTCTTATTAGGCAACAGGTTGAAAATTCATTTAGCAAACATATTTGTATACCGTAAACATCATAATAAACATACATAAGCAATATTTTTTGCCCACAGAAGCATTAATATTACATGTCAAATGAAAAATCATAACTCAATATATTTTGCGTTCTACAAGCATAATAATAACAATATACAAGCAACATGATTGTCTTTTACAAGCATCCATCAAAGAACATATATGCACAAGCAATACCAAAAACCATATGCAAACAACATTTATACCTATAATAATCATTAATCATACCATATCCAAGCAAAACATGTTTATTCATAATAACCCAACAACAGTTGAGCATAGCAATACAAGCACTATTTCCCCCATTGACTAGCAAAATAATGATCAATCATAAGCATAATAATTTGAAACACATCAACCACAAGACAATATCCCAGCTGCCTAATATATCAATATAAGCTACAAATATTCCGCAAAAAAAAATATACAGTGGAGTATGTCGTGGCAAAAAATTTACGCGGCGAACTATTCCTCCTCACTAATTTTTTCTGATTCGAAATAACCGACCACATATCTACAACACCACACTGACGTACTACCCACCCTTCAACATCTCCATATCTTCCCTCATAATCATAAAATCACCATATTTGAAGATAACTTCTTTCATGCATGTTCAAACAAATTCATCAGGACATTCTAAAATACACTAAAAAAAGCTCATTAGCAATACTCAACATCAAAAAAACAGAAGAAGTAAAATAAAAATTAAACTTACCTATCAGCTCCATCATTTTCAAAAATCCCATTCGATACAATCAGCTTTGTTTTCGTACACCTGGACAACACATCAATCTGTCTTGCACAAAATGGAGATATTAGCGCATATGCCTTTTTAATATTTCTCTTTTTGAGGGACAAATCACATTAACCATCGCATTCTGAACTTGACCACGTCCACCTCATCATCACCTATATCCTCCTGCCCCTCATCTTCACTTACATTGTTGTCATGTCCTTCCTAAAAAGACACAAAATAAAAGAAAAAAAACACATCCCAAAAATTCACTCCAAATCACATTAAAAATGACATAGAAACAGATACAAAAAAAGAAATAACCATGAAAAAACTCACCGGCAAAGCAACTTCTTCATTAACCATCCCATCTCCACCCATATAACGCACACCACTAACCCCAAAGATGATCCTAAAAACCTGTAAATAAATGCAAATCACTGCAACATATAAGCAATATTATGTGCATGTGAAAGCAACATTTAATGCTATTATAAGCAGAAGAGAACAAAAAAATAAATAAAGAAAAGAAAACAACTTGAAAAACTCACTGCCAAACTAACGTCTTCATTAATGGCCCCATCGCCACCCAAATCGCGCACACCACTAACCCCATCATGATCCTAAAAAAGGACATAAAAATATGAAAACAAACACTGACACTTTTTGCTCATGAAACACGTAAAAAGATATAATAACCTGGAAAACAAAAAAGTTATACTTACATCCATGTCAATCACTGCATCCATCTCTTGAGTAAACCCTAGATTAAAACTTGGCATATCATCGATAATTTTTTTGTACTCATCCCTACAGCCAAGCGTGTGTTCAATTTTTTCAATGGCAGTTATGGTCTCAGGATTATTCCAAAAAACTTCATGAGCTGCGATTCGCTCAAAAAATCAGCTTGAGGCTCCTCCCCAACCAAAGTATGCTTATTAGTTGAGCATATAAGCATCCTGACTGATTCTTTTAGTTTGCAAAACTGTGCATCCCCTATTATCTCTTTTGGAGCATTTTGAAGCAACGAAATTATGTCAACAACATCTGTCGCAAAGCATGACAACTTTTGCAACACTCTTGATGTATACTCCTTGAAAAACGTGTTGACAAAACATATCAATTACACAAATTCAAAACTATATAGGCATACAATAATTTAACCTAAAACAATCTGCACCTACTCTACAATAAATAACAAAATCAACTCATTCCCAATGAATAAGCACCATTTTATGTAAACATAGTAAAAAAAATTCAAATTCATAAGCAACATATTAGTACTCAAACTCTTTTCTGCTTTTATAAACAGTATTTACTATACACATAAGTAAAATTGAACTATAATCATAAGCAACTCATATCCCCATCTCCCACATGCATTTATTCAACAAAAAAAAAAAAGAACAAACAGTATCAAACAAGCAACAAATTCTTCCTATATATGCAAAATATCTCTGTTTAATAAGCAATCAACTGACATTCAAAAAACTAAAAATTCATAAGCAACATATTAGTATTTAGTACTCAAATTCTCTTTTGCTTTATAAGCAGTATTTACTACACACACAAGCAAAATTGAACTATAATCATAAGCAACGCATATCCCATCTCCATATGCATTCATCCAACAAAAAAAGGAACAAATAGCAACAAACAAGCAACAAATTCTTCCTATATATGCAAAATCTCTCTGTTTAATAAGCAATCAACTTACATTTAAAAAACTGAAAATCACAACAAAATATAAGCAATATTCTGTGCATGTGGAAGCATTATATAAAACCTGAATAAACATATTGAGATTAAAATATTTACATGTGCATTTAAAGGCCAATACAAGCAACATTTAATGCCAATGCATGCAATATATCTTTAATTGACAAACATAAATTGTCCAAAAATATTTAAACATACATACACAGGGGGGCACACACTACGGATCAAAAACATAATTGAACAATCTAACATAAAAAAATCCAAACAAATAGACTAATAAAAAAAATAAAAGAATTTATACCTCAAGACTCTGGCTCCCCGACGATGTTCCACCCTTCGCTGAAGGACTTCCTAACCCCCTGGTATCCACCATAGCAACCCCTTCATTCGATGCACCTATGGGGAGTGCATCAGCCAAATAACCCTAACCAAACCCACCAGCCTTCATCTCCTCACATACTCGAGCCCGTATAATCTCAGTGGTCCAAAAGCAAATACTGGGGAGTGTTTTGAGCATTTCCTGAGTGTAGAAAACAACCCTATCCAAATAAAGAACCTAAAATAAACAAAATATTAGAAACTCCACCAAACAAAAAGAGATAAGAATCAATAATTAGTGAAAACTTAGTGATAAAAATAAAAGAGGACCATTAAACTGACTTTTCTTGTTGTCCCCCCACCGTGCCATGTTGGTAATCAACGTCATCGTATACGCGCACCAACCAAGGTTCCGAATATTCCATACATCCTCCAAACTGTCCATCATAAGGGGTTCACATAACCACAAGGGTTATTCCCAATAATCATGCAGTCCACCAAGGCAACAAAATGCCTTTTAAACCAGTCCCCCCTCCCCCCGGTGCATTTTAACAACTCGGTGCAGACATTACTTGCCGTACACTGGTTATTGACCTTGTTAAAAATCTGATGCCATTCTTTAAGAAGATCACAACCCCCCACTTTACTCCTCCGATCAATATTCACCCTGTCGTTTGGTATTCCCAAAAATCCATTCGACATCCGTAGCGTCAATGTGAATGGTTTTCCCTTTTGATATCACTAACTCACAGCTCATGGGATTGAAATTGTCAACCAACTAGTAAGTTAACTAGGGTGGTATTTTATTAACCTTTAACTGCAACAGACTTCCAAAACCAATGTCCACCACTGCAGCCCTTTGTTCCTTGTTCAGTCTTCAAATAACTTTAACAAACTTCCTCGACGTTGCTCTCTTAGACAATCTTGGATAATCAAAGTCTTAGACACCATCATCACTGTGTGTGGCCTTCCTTTTCCTACTGTCTTTTGCCATTTCCAATCCAAAATCTATCAAAAAAAACACTTGTCAATTATATAAAGCATACATGAACATTAAAACAAGCAGTTATAAGCATAATTAAAATCATCAAATGGGCAGTCAAAACCCAAGTTTAAAATATATATAAAAAAAGCAATCCAACTTAAACCATGTTTCACCAATTATTATAAGCAGAATATAAAGCATACATAAGCAGAAAACCAACCATATATAAGCATAATTATAAAACTCAATGAGCAGTGAACAACAGGTTTAAAATATAAAAGAAAGAGCAATCCTATTTAAACTATATTTCACCAATTATTATAAGCAGAATATAAAGCATACAAAAGCAATTAAACAAACTTGCATAAGCATTACTAAAAACCTCAATAAGCAGTTGCCAATACTTAAAAAAATATAGTAATCCTAATTAACCCCTATTTCCCCAATTTGTTTATTCAATCAATATAGAACACTCCTGATTAAACCCCTATTTCCCCCATTTGTTTTTCAATTAAAACCCTATTTACTTAAAACAGTAAACAGAGCCTACATAAGCAATGATCCAAACATTGATAAGCAATATTAAAAAAATCAATAAGCATTTGCCACATACTTAAACAAAACAGAGCAATCCTTAAATCCTATTTCCTAAAAACAAATTCTATTATAGCCACGACAATTTTACCCAAACTCCAAACTCAATCAAAAACATAGCAAAATCGTCAAAAATCCATGAAAACATAAGGAAAAATACTCTAACAATAACCCCTAAATATCCAACAAAACGGAACAAAAAAACAGAAAACCCACAATAATTCTAGGGTTTCAAAAGTGCAACAACAACAACATAAAATTTACAAACAGAAATATTGTACATTATTATATGCATTGTACAAAAGATTAACCCAAATATTCTCAAAAAAAGGTTCCAAAACTATGAAAGAAAAAAAAACAAAACCTTGTTCCAAACTCCTCAAAATATGGATGTTGTTTCCGTCGAGCCGGATACAGTATCAGTACTGTCGAGTCGGACAAGACGTTGTTGCTGTCGAGAGGTTGTTGTCCAATCGGAGATGATATGGGCCGCCTCGGAGAAGACGTTTTTGCCGTCAGATGGTGTGTCTATGTGTGTTCGAGAGGTAGAGAGGAGAAATTTGGGGGACTTGTTTCATAGTTTTAAATAAAAATACACAAGAGAACAAGTGGGATGACTTATTTCAGTTTTTACACACTAACAAAAAGAAGACTTGGAAGGAAGAGATCATAATAAAATCGTCTCTCATTCAGATCCCATAATTCTAGGAATGTGAAAAGGTACCACCAAAAATAACTTCCCCCCAATAACTAATATTAAGTTGGAATTACCAAAGAGTCCTTTTAATTAATAAGTTTACTATAAAAAAACCCAAAAACTGATTAATCTAAACCGTTTAAATATAACCCAATGCTCCAGATTCGATCTCCCGTACTTATATAACTTATCTGGACTTACCAGATCTAAATCCTCTCTATCTCTCTCTCTTTATATATATATATATATATATATATATATATATAGGGAGAGGGTTATATAAGACCACCTCATAGGGTGAGTCCTAGCCACATATCTATGTTTTTCAAGGGCTGCGATTTAAGAGTTTAAATTGCAGATTACAAGCTGTTAATTAAACAAAGGGGTAAATTAGTCATCCTCCAACATAGCCCAATATTAACAGGATTCATCTGATTTTGAGATCACACAATTTTTCCAAATCTCGTAGCAAATTCAACGTGAACAATCCTCCTCCTTATTCTACAATGCACTACTGTGAAAAATCCTTCCTCCTTCTTCTTCAATGCTCTATTGTGTGAAAAACGTTGCAGATAACTCGTCATAGTTGCTAGGACCCGACTACAGTTCGAAGGTTTCTTATGAAGATGTAATTTATTTCTTGTATGAATGTGTCATGGTGCTTTTATATACTACTAACTACATAAATAAGTCATAAGCAACAAATCCATACTACATAAGCAACAAACATATACTACATAAGCAACGAATATACACTACGTATGCACCACGGATATATTAATTGCATAACCAAGTCATAAGCAACAAACCCATATTACATAAGCAACAAGCTTGTACCACATAAGCAACGAATATACACTACGTATGCTCCACGGATACATTAACTACATAAGCAAGTCATAAGCAACAAACCCATACTATATAAGCAACAAGCCTATACTACATAAACAACGAATATACACTATGTATGCACCACGGATACATTAACTACATAAGCAAGTTATAAGAAACAAACGCATACTACATAAGCAACAAACTTATACTACATAAGCAACGAATATACACTACGTATGCACCACAGATACATTAACAACATAAGCAAGTGATAAGCAACAAATCCATACTACATACGCAACGAATATACACTACATATGCAATACAAATGCATTAACTACATAAGCAAGTAATAAGCAACAATCATATACTACATAAGCAACAAATATACACTACATATGCACTACAAATGCATTAACTACATAAGCAAGTAATGCAACACGAGAGGTGCTAGCAACAATCATGATTATATTACACATGCAATATGATTATATTATATAAATTAACAAACAACAGAATATGCTAGAGAAAAAAACGTGAATATGAGGGAATATGGGTTCTCAAAAACTGAAAGCACGTGTCGCGTGACAGGGGGAAGAAAATTGAACGTTATTGAGATCTCATCAAATCTCAATAACTGATTCTATATTGTAAAATGACCATCCTACCCTTCTTAGTTGTTGAAACAAAAAAAAAAAACCCTTAAAAATCAGAATCACCCAAAAATATTAATCTATGGTTAGAATTTGTTGCTATGGACGCACCAAATTGGGAGGACCCATTGGATTCATATCCTATATATATATATATATATATATATATATTTTTTCTCACTTTTCTTTCTTTTTTTTTTTTTTTTGTGAGGGGTGGGAGTGGGACTGTGAGAGGGTTCATGTTGGTAATGGTATGAGGCTGGATTGTTTTGTAACGTTGTGAAATCCGTGATTCTGCGATCTCCTCAACTTTGTGCCATTGTTCCCACTCCAATTTGTTCCCTCTTTCCTCATACTTGACTATGGATTGATAAATGATAGGTGGTGTTTGAGTTACTTTTTCAAGTTTGGGTAATCGGCATCACACACCTTAAATTAGGGTTATTTGGCAATTTGCACCCTAAAATTACAAAAATAGCATGTTGCACCCTCGATTTAATATTTCCTTGGCAAACGTGCATCTTAAGGAGTTGTTTTGGCCAAAATTTACTCTAAAAAAATTATTTTGGTGAAATTGGGGGATAAAATGGTTATCTAATGTCCATTCCCTCTATGCCCCCACATTTCCCCTTCTTTTAGTTATTTTCTATTTTCCAATCAAGAAAACTAATTTTATAGTTAAGTTAATTCAATAAATTTGATTTTTACATTATGAGAAAATGTTAACTTTTCTATTGATTTGAAAAAATATATTTAAAAGTAATTAATTATCAAACAAATAAAATTCACAAATAAGAAAGAAAGAAAGGAAAACAAAAACACTGCAAATTAATAATTTTAATTTCAAAAATGACAATGCATAGAGTTTTCACTTAGAAAACAATAAATCAATTCTCAAATACGTTATAGTTAAAAATATATTTTACTGAAAATATATGAAAATAATAAAAATAATGAAAGTTATTTAAGAAAATGATTTTTTTAGTTTTTCATATAGGCAAAAGTTTGTACATGAAAATACTATTCATTAGATAATTATTACTTCATATTTTGTACTTTGTCATGGATATAAATTTTTAGATGTTTAAGATATTTTATTTGGTATTATAATAAGTTTTGACCAAAAATTCATTAAGTGCACTTTGCCAAGATAAAACAAAATATGAGTTATCCCCCAATTCCACCAAATTAATTTAGAGTAAATTTGGCCAAAAAACTAATTAGGGTGCGCTTTGCGAAGGAAATACCAAATTGAGGGTGCAATCTGGTAATTTTGTAATTTTAGGGTGCAAACTCCCAAATGAACCTAATTTAAGGGTGCATAATGCCAGTTCCCCTTCAAGTTTTATGAAATACTATAATTAGAGTAGTCTCTAAAAACTCATTATGCCGATTGAAATTAACACGCGAAATAATTATGGATGTGTGTATGTGTTGATCTAACGGCATAGAACCCACTTGGGTAGCATCGACTAACCCGTAAAAAGGATGTGCGTTGGTATCATAATTCATAACATGATATTATTTTTATTATTTATGAAAATCAACCTTATATACTAAATGAAAAAACAAATATGACACGTGTCATCACCTCATTATTCTGAGACATGGGTCAACTCCTCATTCTTCTAACTCCACATGGCGACTTCATATTTATCATGTGTCAACACTATATTATATATATTTTCCATATTTTTCATATATAGTCTAAAAGATAACAAATAATCCTAAAATCAAAGATTCTATTTATACAATCAATTTCTTTTCGTAAAACAAAGTTTTAGCTATACAGTTTATGATAATATAAAAGGTAAATAATAATCCAAAAATCAAAGTTTCTATATATACAATCTAAACAATCTATCTATATAATCTAAAAAAAATAAACTTCTCCAAAAAATGGAAGATATATTTATTGGAAATTTTTTATTAATAAAATTAGCACAATTAACTAAGTAATTTTTTAAACGTCAAAAATTTAATATTAGCCATTACAATATACAATTAATTTTTGAAAATTAATGTGAAAACCGCTGTAAAAATGAAATTAAAAATTAAATATTTATGTTATATTGACAAGCTAAAATACAAAAAAAAAATCTTAAATTTAATAAAATTAATACAAATCTCATGTAACACACGGGTATTTTTCTAATATTTTGTATAGATAAGAATTTTCCCCATAAATTTTGTGTGTGTAACAAATGCGTCCCATTGCACTGAAATCTCACCCAATATTGATCTAGTGGTATGTGTCTTTGGCCAAGTACCGTAAAAATGTGGGACGAACACACTAGTGCAATGGGTGGGTGGGTTTTCATCTTTTTCACCGATGGGCCGGGCTCACAAAATTATTTTTCAGCCTCAACAGCTTGAACAAATATAAAAAAGGAATAATTACAAAACTACCATGAGGTTTGAGCTAATAATAAAGAAAAAACCCATTGATTTTTTAAAATTACAAATATTGCCTTGAGGGTTGATTATCTATTACGCTTTGTCCCCTTTATAAGCAAAAACATTTCAAACAATCCCTTTATTTTTGTAAAAATATTACAATTACCCCTTACATTTAGACTGAATCAAACTTTAGGGTTGTTTTTGTCTCTCTTTCACTTATCTCTATATATCTTCTTACTCTTTCTTTCAAGTTTTTTTAAAAATCGAATCTGTATTTTCATTTTTAAATATGCAATATCGTTGTTGAATTATAGATATCGAAAAGATGATTAATTTGATATATTAAACATGCAAAACAGATTTAAAACGAAAAAGTTATGTGAATTCAAAGTTTTTGGAGAAAAACCAAATACTTGGGGGTTATAATAAGTGAGAGAACTGGATGTCGAGTCACTGTAACTCGATGTCGAGTTATAGTATAGTGTCCAGTTACAGTAACTCGATGCCGAGTCACAGTAACTCGATGCCAAGTCACATGGATGTGTGTGTTTGTGCTGTTAAATTGACTCAAGGACAAATTGAGTTTTTCGAACCCCAAAATAACTAAAAACATGTGTTTGAAAAATGTGTTGGTTTGATGGGAATCGCTAAAAACAAACACTGTTTTTGTAATTATCCCCCCAAAAAAGGTGCACATTCATGGGCCATCTATCTGACAAATTTATGTATTTAATGAGACATTTTCTTATAGTTTTTTTTTTTTTATGTAGTACTATTTGGATCAAGTTAAATGTAGTTGAGTTTGATTTTTTTTTTTAATTCGACTCATTTTTCCTTGTCTAATTCCTGCCCCCATTTCAGTAAAATTGATTATTTATCACAAATTCACGTGTAATTTATTTGCAACACACTGTTGTGACCGATACTAATGGTTCCGGGCAAATAAATGTAGAAAAAAAATTCCTACTTAAATTTAGTACGAATTTAACACTAGTTTATAAGAGCTTTCAAAGGTCCCTCGAGGGTGAATAATTGAATTTAGCACACGTTTTAGGATTCTTGGTCTTTTATTTTTCTACAATTTTGCTTAGTATCATCCACCAAGAATTCAAAGACTACACTAGAGACTAGACAAGATAATCTAATGGGAAATCACCCAACGAGTTATATAATAGTAGGTTCATGCCACCTCAAAATTAATTGAAAAATATATATTTTTTAAATAAAAAATAACACACAAATTAAAACCATCCCCCAAGAGTCCAGATGCATATTAGATCTGTGTCCACAACCATTATCTTTGCCCATATTCATGAAATGTGGACCATATTGTAAATTTACCAATATCATGATTCGATTTTATATTCAATTGCGCATAATTGTTACTTGATATTTTCAAGAAATTCATAATGGTGACCCATGTTTACCTTGGAACTACAAATATTTTTTCAAAACATAAATAAATAAACAGATAGATCATTTTTTTAGGCCCAAAACAGTTGCAAGCTCCAGTGGAACTAATATGGGTGCATTTCACATAGTTTATTCTCCATAAAATTTGTTAAACATTTGGATTAAACTAATACGGTTGCATTTTATTGTGAACCCCCAGACATGAAAATACTTCAAATATGCCCCAGAATTAGTCCTATATATGTAACGTATAAATATAACAACAATTATGAATATGCATATCGACGACATACAGACACAAATTTGGGCTTGTATGGTTAATTAGTTTCTAAGATCAATTTCCAAGTGTTGAAAAACGAGTTTTAAAATTTTATTGGTTTTCGTGTAAAATTGAAATTATGTTTGGATAAATGAATGAATTTAGATTTTATGTATGTTTGGAAATGAGAATATCTTTATTGAGTAGTTTTAAAGGATTTTTTTATGTATATAAAAATTTGAAAAGTTGATAGTGGTTGATCCACTTTCAATATTTTAAATTGAATATATAGTATTATATTTGTAAGATGTCAAAAAATTATATAGGACCATTTTACGGGTCATTTCCCGTAAGACGGATCGCGCCCAACCCGCCTATATGCCCTGCCCGACCGTCAATGATAATTTGTGGGCTAGATCTTATAATTTTGTGGGATAATTTATTGCGCTGAGATCATAGTTGCACCGCCAAGCCGAGTTTCGATCAAATTGGATTGGCCCGTGTAAATCCAATTCCAGTCCTCATTTGATATTTATCCCATCTGGATTAGTATTTTCATGGATCCTCAAAAATTCGAAACTAGCATGAAATAATATACATTAGAAAATATTTGTTAAGAATCGCAAGGAACAAAATTGATCAATCACTTGCAAATTTATATACATCATTGTTTAAGTGTCACTTTTTATTAAAAAATATCATTTTTACTTTAAAAAATTTATATTTTTAGGAGTGAAGAGGAGTGACAGATTGCTGCAGATTGTTTTTTAAATCTGGGTACCGATCCGGATATTGGGCCCCGTCTTACGGATTAGGATCCGTAAGACGGTTTTACAAGAGACTTACTCTTGTAATATTGTAAATAGTGGGTAAGATTGTAAGATTGTAAAGTTAGTAATGGTGGACCCAATGTGCATAGGATTGAGAATTAAAATTATAGGTGTGGGATGTTGTTTTATGTGTAAAATGGAGAATGAAAATAATGATTTTTATTGAAAAAATTTATAAACAAATATAATTCCATTTTTATGAATAGTTGGAAATGAAAATGGTAATTTAGAAACATAACCATACAAGACCAAAATATTTAAGGCGTTGCTTTCTTGACTTGTAAAATCATCCACTTGTGTGTGTTGGAAATTAAAAGGAAAAAATAAATAAAGAAAACTATAGTTATATACATTTGGCACCCAAAGACCAGGCGAGCACGCCCAATCAACATTAAAGACTTAGCAAACGCATCTAGCCAACCGAAGATCTGTCAACTATGTCTAGGAAACACAAAGTCTAATAAGTTTAGTCACTAGAAATAACAAAGGGCTAACTGGAAAAATAAAGTGAAATGACCTCTTCATGAAATGACAACTAGCTTAACACCATCTGACATAAAAATAAATCAAGGCTGAAACCTCAACAAGCGAAAAGATGTTAAGTAAACTGGCAGTGGTTTAAGCAGTAATTAAAGGAGATGACTAACAGAGGCCAAAGCGGACACTACCACTTGGGCGAACTCAAGCCACCCCATTCTATATCATTTGTGCCATCTGTGGGAATCTCGCACCGACTGCCTACATACTGCATATATAGTCCACCTACATGTTGTGCAACTTGTGATGAAAGAAATACATTTTACATCAATTGAGTGTGTAGGTGAGTTGCGGCTTCTAAGCGAGGGCCAAACCCCTCTGCACCAAGAGGTTTTTTCTAGGACAATCCTGCAGGCCAATACGGATAATACCTCTTAGCTAACGCAAGCCACTCCGTGCCAATAGTATTTCATATTTTGGCCCTCGTTGTTATATGGAAAAAGACACCAGAAAAGTCATAAAACCACTGTCTTTGTAGTGGTGTCTATTGGAATTTTTCTTGTAGTTTAACTAACTTACATTTTGAACATAACTGCAGGCGGTTTGATATAACACAAATTCCTGATGTTTACGACTCTTGCAAGTAGGGAACTAGTATTTCATGTTTGGTAATATCATGAAATAAAACTCCAGATCTGGGATACATTGCGCTGAAACCCAATTTAATTTTCGTCTTTCTTTTTGTGTTTCCTTAATTCTGCATTTATGTAGATAATAACATGTTAAGTTTCAGGATTGTCTCTAAGCTGCTCATCATCATAAGCTAAAAACTTGGTGTAATTTGGTGAAAATTTTAATGCACTTTCAAAAGCTTTAGGGTGTCTGAGTTTTCTTCAGTTTTGCCTTGGTGAGTTCTTTTGATGAAGAAGAAGAAGGGAATGGACGTGCATGGCACAATGGAGAAGTAATATATATAATTATACTTTTTCTAGTAAGTTTTGGTTTAAATTTGTAACACCAAAAACAGTATAGGGCCAACATTATAATCCATCTTTTCCAAAATAAAAGCTCTCATTTTTTCAGAATTGAGATGACATGTGTGTGTGTTAGTGAGTTAGAAAGAGTTCATTTTGTTCTTTGTTTTTTGTTTATTTGGAGACTTGTTTTTACCTTCTAACAGTTGCATATCTTTCTATGGTAAAAATATGGCAATTCATTGATGAATTCAATTGGAACTCATAATTTAGTTATTTCTTCTTTGTGCTGTTGCTGCTGTATTATATAAATTTTACACTGTCTGTGATTTTGGTTCAGTGCCTTCATTATTTTCATCATCTATGCAAGTACTTTGTTATATAATTTATAACCGTTTGATTATTGGGGTATTATTTTGTTCAAGTACTTAAAAAGAATGGATGCTCTCATGAGTAGTTAGAAATTTTTTGAAAGCTTGAATGACAGGAGCAATGTTGATCATCTAGATTTTGTTGCCTTTAGTTAAATGTGTATTAGCCTTTTTGTTGGTTGATGGAATTGGATTAAGAATTTGTAGTTGCTTCATGGAAAGAAAACTTCGCTACTAATATTTTTTGTTGGATTTTGGATTTTGGTGACTTTATTAGTAATGCATTTTTTGTTTGGTGAAATTAGATTTCATGTTTATTTGGTTGTGAATTTATGATGGTTGATGGAATTGGATTACATGATGAATTGCTTATTGATATGGATTATTTGCAGCTTTGTATTATATATATAGAGTGGTTACAAATTTAAATTTTCATACAAAATACATCACATCAGCTTTGAACCGTTGTCTTTACGAAAATAAACAATCCTTTTAAAACTGCTTCGAAAAACATTCAGACAGCGGTTTTTAACCGATGTCTTTGAACTAAACGACACCAGTTTAAAGCTGGTGTGAACAAGCGGTTTCTATTTACCATAGACACCGGTTTTGAG
The DNA here is from genome assembly GCA_016081115.2 of Rehmannia glutinosa. Lineage (NCBI taxonomy): Eukaryota > Viridiplantae > Streptophyta > Magnoliopsida > Lamiales > Orobanchaceae > Rehmannia > Rehmannia glutinosa. The sequence goes on along the minus strand of CM071931.1, from coordinate 31,223,453 downwards.
CCGGTGTCTTTAGATAAAACAACACCGGTTTAAAACCCGTGTGGATAATCGAAGTGTATTCTTTTAAAGACAGCGGTTCTAAACTGGTGTCAAAAACATAAACTTTTAACATCAGGGTCTTAGCAAGCGAATATTAAACCGGTGTCTTTAAAGGAAACGACACCGGTTCTCAGCGCTGTCAAAAGTTTACACTTTTAACACCAGTGGCTCTAACAGCGGTTTTTTTACTAATAGATAGTGAATTAAAACCGCTGTCTATTAGCATTTTTGTAGTAGTGACACCCACATATCATCAAAAACCTGAACTATATAATACTTTGACAAACGTTATTAAACATTGTGAGAAGTATCTACAAGGAATCAGATATAATATGGAGAAAATACAAATTTCATTTAGTAAATATTTTAAGAGGTTTTCGACAATTCCAGATAGTTAGACACTATGTCAATTGTGGTTTGAGTTTTCTTTACCAGCCGCCTCCATTTAACTAACTACTCGTTAATCAATTTATTTTTTCATTTTCTTTCTGTTTTGAGGTACCTAAAGTATTTTCAGATATAATATGGAATTTTAAGAGGTTTTCGACAATTCCAGATAGTTAGACACTATGTCAATTGTTGTTTGAGTTTTCTTTACCAGCTGCCTCCATTTAACTAACTACTCGTTAATCAATTTTTTTTTTCATTTTCTTTCTGTTTTGAGATACCTAAAGTATTTTCAAATATAATATGGAGAAAATACAAATTTCATTTATTAAATATTTTAAGAGGTTTTCGACAATTCCAGATAGTTATACACTATGTCAATTGTTGTTTGAGTTTTCTTTACCAAATTTATTTTCTTTCTGTTTTGAGATACCTAAAGTATTTTCAAATATAATATGGAGAAAATACAAATTTCATTTATTAAATATTTTAAGAGGTTTTCGACAATTCCAGATAGTTATACACTATGTCAATTGTTGTTTGAGTTTTCTTTACCAACTGCCTCCATTTAACCACTACTACGAAAAGATGATAGACACCGGTTTTAAATCGGTATCTATTAGTAAACCAACCGGCGTTACTCTAACTGGTGTTAAAAGTCCGAACATTTTGACACCGGTTTAAAACCGGTGTCTATTCCTTGAAAGACACCGGTTTTAAACCGGTGTTTTAGAGAAAAAATATCCGCTTTCTATGGCCCTGATGTTAAAAATTTATGTAAACCGGTGTCTTTTGATAAATAGACACCGCATCAAAAACCGTTGTCTTAATGTTTTTAGAAGCAGTTTTAAAAGGGTTGTTTATTTACGCAAAGACACCGACCCAAAGCTGCAAAAAAAACCATATAAATAAACAGTTCATTATGAACTCCAATTCTAGCAACCATCATAAGTTCACTACCAATTAAACATGAAATCCATTAATACTAAAGTCACCTCCAATAGCCGAAATCCAACAAAAAATACTAGTAGCGAAGTTTCCTTTCGATAAAACTACTATAAATTCATAATCAAATTCCATCAACTAACAAAAAGACTATATAATTCTACTAAAGACAACAAAATCCATATGATCAACATAGCTCATGTCATTCAAGCTTTCAAATTAAAATGATCAAGCTTCTCTAAATTTCTTTATCATACGTAACTGCATCTTCCAAATCTGGCATATTGCAATTCAAAATCTGTTCTTCGTGTTGTTCGGTTGGTTCTGCACAGTTCAAACACATAAACAAAAATTTAGACAGGGAAGAAACATTTTCCAAGCATTTTCCAAGTATGTGCAAGTCGCAGAAGCTGTCAAAAGATATGCTTTCTCTATAGGAGTTACTTTCTATTGGAGTATGGAAAAATAATTGTTGTATGCAAAGCAGCAGCACAAATCCCACTACTATTATTGCATATAAAACAACCAAATATATGCAAACCAAATATAGGAGCTTCATTTTTCATCCAATTGATGTACATGTCTGTTCTAATCTCCATTTGGCTCCACACAATGAATATTCAGAATTTATGCCAGCGGACAAGCAAAAGACATAACTAAGCAATCTCAGTCAATGACTATATTGCACACTTGCTTTTCCCTATTGCACACTTGCAGTTATCAGTCAACAAAAGGAATAAACACACTATTACCAAACATACATTTACTCTTTCAGTAGAAAAAGAAGTGAAGCAATTTGAATATGTTTGGAAGACATAAGGCTCAATTGATCAGAAGAGAACTCACTTTTTTTTTTTTTTTTTTTTTTTTTTTTTTTGTGATTTGGTCCAATTACAGCAAACATAAATGGAAATAAAATATTAGTACCTGTTGATGACCAGTCATACGAGTTTTGGGTGCTTGCTGACAACAGGTTCCCATAGGAACATGGTAAAATCATCTGAACCTGAGACCAACCTTTCAGGGGCATTGCCCTTCATCTTATTGTACCTCTCTAAAGCTACCTGGTTCAATAAGAGTGGGACTTTAAAAAACAATAGCTGAAATAACAAAGGCAAAAAAAGCTTTTTAAGTACACACACCCACACCCACACCCACACACACACACAAAAGGCAGACAAATATGTAAATATAGCATAAGGTACACAACAGCTAGGAAAGGAACCGAAAGAGGCATTTTATTCTGAGTAAGTCACAATCGAAAAGGTACCCTCTCTATATTTTTTTCGGAGGCGTTTCACGCATGCCTTTTTAGCCATTTTTAAGCGATAAGACAACAATCGAAAAGGTAGATTTGTCTTTTCCACTGCCTCTAATAGTCTAATACGACGTTCCCTGTAAAAACAAAGTTAACTTTAAAGGTTGAAGCATATGCCATCCCTCTTTTCTTTAATTTAAAACTAAAATGAAACAATACCATCAAATTTTATGTGATAGAACCAAAGATAAACAAATTTAGCAATTCCATGATGGTTATATATTACTCATGAGAAACATATTCAGATCTTTCAGATAGAACAATCTAGAAAGAAATTTTATGTATCAGGCGAATTCAATTTGTTATAGAGCGAGGAAAGCCTTAATCCACCCGTACACTGCAGATATGATTCACTAATTGAACCAAATTTAAAGTGAAAGTCTGAAATTCGGATCAGCAAATAGTGACTTTCAGAGACTTAAACAAAGCACTAGTGACTTTCAGAATTTTAATTTTCTCATAACATTATTTTAATACTCGTTATGAAATGAAGTAAAGGACATACCCGTGAAGTGCATATTGTTCCTGCTTCAGTTGTGCTAACTCTATAACAGATACTCTTCTTCAATAATTGTATTTTCACTGGGGCCTGGAGAAATCGATCGGCTCAAATGCATTTCGACTTCTCCGGATGATCACTACAGTAAGTTTTGTACTATTTCAAGTGTAATAATTAGAATGAATCTCAAGTGTAGTTTTTGTACTATTTATAATTTCCTCAAAAAAAAAAAAAATAGAGCAATAAACTGTATAGTTGGAAATCAGTATTTATGAAAGCTTGAATAAGAGCAACACCTCAACTATGGTAGAACATTGGATTGAAATATAAGAGGGTAGGTGCAGCAAAATCCAGTGCTCCAACACTCCACAAGATTTTTAGTTAGTCAATACGTTGCAGTAATAGAGAAACAAGGCAAAGCTAGCTATACCAATGGAAACAAAGTGTTTATAATCAATTACTATCAAAATAATATACAACTTTTAGAATATATCACGAGTGTGTCTACTACCTAGTTTTATTCTCCTTAACAACTTCGTAATTGTGTACATACGAATGATGCAATCACATAAACAATAAGATGCCCTAAGTACATGAAAAAGAAGAATAGAGAAGACATAATGGAAAAAAATAAAAAGTGAGCCAAATGACTGACCACAGAAAGCAACGGTCCTTGTTTGAACTTGTCGTGGAATGAAAATGCTACTGGCTTTGGATTTTCCCCAGGACCTCGGATGAATCTACTAGATTGGCAAAAGTACACATAAGAATGAACTTAAAGTATAATTCTGAAAAACATCCAGAAAGTTTGAAACAGAAAGTGTGTAGCACCCACTATGACGTGTTTGTGTGGGCGTGATTTCAGTTCTCAATTTTATTTTATTTTATTTTTCTTTCCGTTTTACGAGTCTAATGAAGAAATTAAGTTTTGAGTTTTAAGCGCTGACAAAGAAATTATAGAAGTGATAAGATATGCACTTACATCAAAGATGTTGAAATTAAGGGAGTTCTTTTAACATCAAATATGGCTATGAGGCCCTTGTATAACTCATCTCCATTTCTATATGATACCGCCAATCTTTCTCCTGATGCATCCCATGCTATCTTCTCAATAACTTGGCTGAAGGATGACAATCAAATTAGTAATGCTCTAAAGCCATCCATCAAGAAGTTTCTTGTACATGTCCAGGTGCTGAAAATCCTTAAAATAAAGGACCTCTACAGCCAGAGATAATACCGTAAAATGGACATAGGAAAGCATAGGAAAGGATCTCGTCAGATGGCAATTCATGAGTGCTAACCAAATTCGAAAATTGATCTATGAAAATGAAAGGCGCAGAATCACAGATGACGCATATGTTTGTCACGTGCTAGAGACCTTCTATTTGCAAAATTATGTGGAGTATAAAAAATAACCAAAAAGAGAGAGAGCCTAAAGAAGATCACCCACAGGTAGTTTATAAAATAACTTTTGGTGTGAAACTTATAAAGAAAGTGCAACACTATTGAAGAATTGGAAATGAAGGCTTCTAAAACTATACGACAGAAATAAAAGAACACTTATGTTGTGCTAGATAAACAACTCTGTAAAATATAGCAAATGCAAAGTTTTCAAACCGACTGCTAAACATGAAGTAGCTAAATTTTTTGATGCAGAACTAACTAATCGAATGAAAAATAGTTCCGCGAAAAGCTACATGATAACCAGAGAGTAGGACAAGTATATCTTACAGATATATGATATATCAAAGGATTAATTTACCTGTCAGTCAAGGATTTTATCAAGCCATTCAAAAGCTTTCAAAAGGTTGAGTATATTCATCATAGCAACCAACTTCACATTAGCTTGTGACATTGCATCAACTAAATGTTCAAAGACATATTTAACCAATAGAACATTAGGATAAAAATAATGTGTAGGGTAAAGCATAAACACGGCGCCAAACCTACCCAAGGAATTGTAAGTAAAATTCAAAGTCATAATCTAACTTACCGGCATCGTCAATCATCTCTCTATGTCTCTCTGCTGAATGCTGTGTGTGTTGTTTATTCAGAGAAAACTCTCAGGTGAGGAAGAAAACTGCAGAAAGAATGTTTTTGACGTAAGGCTTGTTCCTGGGTGCGCTTGAATGTGGGGACGCCCACGATATCTGTGAGTTCGCTGCATTTGAGAAGTGCTCCTCTTTCAGTGATGGGGAAGGGTTTTAAATTTTTGCTACTGAGAATTTTGAGGGATGGAATAAATGGATAACATAGTAGAATAATATAAATTGCAGAAAGGGAAAAAATGGCAACATACTTCAATTGCCAAACTTCATAAAACACAATCTAATCAAATACATAATTCACCGTTTCATTGGAACAAAATCACAAATAGTTACGACCAGTAAAAATCAGCCAACAAAACATCCACCAATTCGCGAAAAAAGTATATTATTAATCGAGCAAAATATGTAGATTACTGACCTGAGCTTGTTTAAGTGACGCCAAAGCATCCGGGTTCAGACTAGCGATGTTTGGCGGCGGAGTAACCAACGAGGACGCATCACCTGTGAGCGTCCCCATGAAAGCCCCAATTGCGGCGCCTTGGGCCCCACTGGTGGCGGTGACGACGGCCGCCTCCACCGGCAAAGACTGTTTCGCCAGCCACCCCCTAAACCTAATCTCCACCTCCTTGAACTTGGCCTGCACCAGCGCAATTGGGTTCTGCTCAGCTTGTGCCATCAAACCGCCGCCCTTCGTTGGAGCTTCCACCACCATAACTCTTTGCTTACTTTCGCCCATACTATTTGCTCCTCTTTCAGTAATGGAGAAGGGTTTTTGCTACTGAGAATTTTGAGGGATGGAATAAAAGGATAACATAGTAGAATAATATAAGATGTTATTTCCCAATTTCACCCCCTAAACCACAAGGGAAAAAAAATAAGAAAAGGAGTGCTTGGATATTTTCTACTAAGGAATAGTGCTGATTTCTTTTTTCTTTTTAAGAAAAACATCAAGAAGAATTAGTTTTAATAATGTTATTGGATGTGATATAAAAACTAATAATAGAAGATTTTATAACTTTTGTTATTCTACCACCAATAACCTAATTAATTAATTAGAGGGTCATAAGACCAATCGGAAAAAAAAATAGAGGGTCATAAGACACCGGTTCTACAACCGGTGTCTAAAGATCTAGTTAAAAAAAAAGACACCGGTTCTTTAGACCGGTGTCGAAAGATATGGTTTCTAAAATATTATAGACACCGGTTTTGGACCGATGTTAAAACAACTGGTGTCTAATCTAAAATAATTTATATCAATACACACCGGCTCCGAAATCCAATGCCAAAACCGGTGTCTATTTGGGAAATTATTTTCCAATAGACAGCGGTTCTAGGAAACCGCTGTTGTTCATCAAATGACAGCACTATAGACACCATTTTCTTACAAAACCGTTGTTATATCTGAAAAGACACCAGTAAAGTCATAAAATTGGTGTCTTTTTTGTGGTGTCTATTAGCAGTTTTCTTGTAGTGAACTAACAGCTCGTTAATCAATTTTTTTTTATTTTCTTTATGTTTTGAGATACCTAAAGTATTTTCATTCTTATTGTGCAGAGGTCAATCTTATTCTTACTAGAAAAAGTCTATTAAATTTATTATTATTATTATTATTATTATTATTATTATTATTATTATTATTATTATTATTATCATCATCATCATCATCATCATCATCATCATCATCATCATCACCATTGATTATACCCGAGCAGAGCTGGACGGATTTATAATGATTGACATGTACACGTGGCAGTCCAGGACCTGCTGACGTGGACCGACCCACCAGAACCGAGAAGAAGATCAAAGCAGACCAAAGCCCAACCAAAGGCATTTCAAGGGGCGAAAGCGAGCATCAACAAATTGGCGCTAGAAGGAGTACCCGTTTGGTCCGGTTGCATTTTCCAGAATTTCAGCTAAGTATTTTCATACCTTGTTTGTTATAATTCCATCATGAGTCAAGAAGATAACACACGGAACCCCCAAAGGCAAGATCCACCCCAGGATAATCATAATCCACCCCCGACTGAGGCTGGGGGCGCGATGTTGTTGCCTATCCAGCAGCTTTTCACCAATCCGTAGTTCATTCAGAGGATGGCTCAATTGGTGACACAGGCTTTGGGAGCTCCCCAACCCCAAATTCAAGCACCGACTCCTCCTCCACTTGTGAATGTTGTACAAAACGTCCAGCCCCCTGCTCTACAGAATCAAGACAACCAGGAGGCGATTTCACAAAACAGACCCAGACAATCAACGTAAAAGAAGGAGAGTAGCTAACGACGCTGGGGGCGTCAGCCAAGTTGAAGAATCATCTCCCCCGATCCAATGAGATTCGACGAGTTCAATCAGTCTTTGGTCGCATGGGGGCAGAGCCACTTCAGACCTGGCCAACCCGTTCAATTCAGTACAGAATTCAATATCTTGGAAACCACATTCCTCCAAGAGACAACCGAGCATAGGACCTGAGTCCCCTAAATGAACAAGAGACTGAAATATACCGCCTTAGACGCTCTTTGAACGAACTAGAAGACACGCCAAAAAAGCTACCTTATTAGCCCGAGCCGGGTGCCGACATTGTATTACCATTCGCCTCACATATTTTGGCGACTCCACTTCCTGCTAAGTTCAAAGTACCCCAGATCGGCTTGTACGATGGAGAGACCGATCCGACTACTCATATCCACAAATATCTTGCTTGGATCGAGCTTTATAGTCCGAGCGATGCTATACTATATAGAGCATTTCCACTGACACTCGGTGACCGAGCTCACCATTGGTTTCGCATCATGCCACCCCAGTCAATTCGCTGTTGGAATGATCTCTCACCAGCCTTCACCACTCATTTTTTGGCATCTTGCGTGTGAGCTGCCCCGAAGGATTCTCTCGTGACAATCAAACAGAACAAGGACGAATCACTTAAGAGTTATATTGCAAGGTTTAACAAAAAGGTCCGTGAGATGGAGCCTGTGTCTGACGATGCCATGCTCATGGCCACGATATTGGGACTATCAGCTAAGTCTCGATTTCGTTGGTCCATCCATGAACAGGGAGTCAGCACATTCCAGGAATTTCTCATCCGAGTTGAAAGGCACATTTGCACCGAGAAGGCGATGGTAGGCCCCACGACTGACCAGAAGCAGCAGGCTCCCAAAAATGATTTCAAAAAAGTCTCCACCTCGGGGTCCGGTTCTGGTTTTAAATATTTTTCCGAGCTTAGAAATAGGCTATAAATCTTTTCAAGAAGTCCGAGCGAGATTGCAGCTATGAAGAGCACGTTGATACAACCCCCATCCATCTCGGTCATTGAAAATTGACCCATCGAGGCTCGACGATTCAAAGTGTTGCTACTACCATAAATCCATTGGACACGAAACAGACGAATGTCGTGATCTCATTCGCGGAATCATCCGCATCATTGAAAGGGGAGGCCTAAAATGCTATCTTTGGGATTTGCCCCCTCAACCACCACTACCCCCCGGAACCAATCCAGAAAGTGTGGCCAACCCTGCCCGCATTCCACCGATGAACGATCATCACGACCATGAGATTTTGACACTCATAAACACAAACCAAGTGGAGGAGAGCTGATCCATCCGAAAATGAAAGGCTGACATCCGAGAAGCTTCCAACGCAGTTCAACGAGTCCAGGTAGCCAGGGTCAAGCAAGGCATGCCCATAGGACACTTCTCATTCTCCGATCAAGACCCCGACCAGCTGGTCCATTCCCATTCGGACCCCCTGGTCATCACAGCTCCAATCCTAGACATCCCGGTCCACCGCATCCTAGTCGACTCGGGGAGCTACGCGACAATCATTTACATTTGAGCTTTTCGGATAATGAATGTGGACGACTCCTTTATCCATCCTTGCAATGATAACATCTTCAGCTTTGGGGAGGAAAAATTGTGCCCATCGGAGAAGTCGACATGCATGTCCAGTTCGGCGAGGGGGCGATTAAAAGAACAATAATGACAATATTTAAAATCATCAATAGTGACTCTGAATATAATTGCATCCTTGGACGATCGATCCCCTATCACTTGAAAGCAACCATTTCGATCTACCATTTCTTCATCAAATTCCCCACTCCAGAGGGGGAAGGGATTCATAAAGGGAACCAACAGGAATCTCGGGAATGTTCAGTCAAAATCCGACCAGTTGAGATCAATACTATCGAGAAAAGGGAATCGAGCAACTCAACTGATATAACCGAGCAGAATACATGACCAGAAAATGCTCTAGAAGTTTCTACTGAACCTAATCCAGGCAAGCGACTTGGGAAGGAACCAAAGGAGGACCCTGAAGAAGATCTGCTCCTCCAAAAAAAGGAAGGACAGAGCAAGAAAAGAAAGCACGCCGAGCCGACTGAACAAATGGACATAGTAGATGTCGGTAAGCTGCAAGGGGGCCGCCAACTCAGGATCTGCCATGATCTTCAGTAACCTCTCAGAACCAAGCTCATTACTTTTATGCGAGAATAATTTGGACATGTTTTCTTGGTCACACGCCGACATGCCCGGGATCAACCCAAAGCCCGCTTGCCACCATTTGAATATTGACCTCACCTGCAGGCCGATAATACAGAAAAGAAGAAAATTGGGTCCAGGCAGACATGCCGCCCTGGAAACCAAAGTCGACAAGCTACTCGACAGTCAGTTCATCCATGAGGCCAAATATCCGAAGTGGGTGGCCAACCTAGTCTTGGTCAAGAAATATAATGGCCAATAGCGCCTCTGCATTGATTTTACCGACATGAATAAGGCATGTCTGAAAGACAGCTACCCTCTACCGCACATTGACTACATGGTTGATGCCACCTCGGGTCACGAGTTGATGAGCTTTATGGACACTTTCTTAGGATATAATCAGATTAAGATGCATCCAGATGATGAGGAGAACACATCCTTCTATTCTGCTTGGGGTTTTTACTGTTACAAGATGATGCCATTTGGGCTCAAAAATGCAGGAGCGACCTACCAAAGGTTAGTGAACAAGATGTTTGACAAGTTGATAGGGCAGACGATGGAAGTATATGTAGACGACATGCTTGTAAAATCTTTGTATGCATCTAATCACATTTCTGATCTGAATAAAATATTTACTATTTTGTGCGAGTATAAGATGATGTTAAATCCAAAAACAATGCACATTTGCGGTAGGGTCAGGAAAACTTGTGGGATATATGGTCAGTCAGAGAGGTATTGAAGCCAACCCTGATAAAATAAAAGCCATCATCGACCTCGAACACCCTAACTCAATCAAAAGAGTACAAAGTTTAAACTGGCCGACTAGCAGCCTTAAGTCGTTTCATATCTCGATCTACGGACAAGTGCAAACCTTTTTTTGAAATTATTAAGAAAAATAAGAATTTTTAATGGACCGAGCAAACACATGTAGCTTTCGAATCACTAAAATAGTACATGTCCACCACCCCGGTCCTCCAAAAGCTGAGCCGAGGTGAAGTTTTGTATCTATACTTGGTTGTTTCAGAGTATGCAGTCAGCTTAGTCCTGATCCGACTAGACAACTCCATCCAACACCCAATATATTACATCAGTCAAGCCCTACATGATGATGAGTTGAGGTACCTACCAATGGAGAAACTGGCTTATGCACTGGTGATCTCATCTCGAAAATTGAGACCTTACTTCCTGGAGCACCATATCACAGTTCTTACAAAATATCCTCTGAAAAAAGTGATGCATCGACCAAACATGTCTGACCGAATGATCAATTGGGCAGTGAGCTCAGTCAGTTTGATATATTGCATGAACCCTGAACATCTATAAATGGCAGGCAGGCCCTTGCAAATTTTATAGCCGAGTTCACCCCATCAATCCAACTTGATATCAACGAAGAGAAGACTTGGAGCTTTTTGTCAATGGATCTTCCACCGCAGACCGAGCAAGGGGTGGGATTGTGCTAATCAATCCTGATGAAAAATGTTACTGCTCGGCCGTGCGCTTTCGGTTCCCTGTGACAAACAATAAAGCCGAGTACGAAGCCTTGTTGGCGGGATTGGAAATGGAAATCTCCATTGGTCTAAACACATTAACCATTCACAATGACTCTTAGCTCGTGGCGAACCAGATCAACGGGGACTATGAAGCAAAAGAGCCCAAGTTATCTCAATACTTGAAGCACGCAAAAAATAAACTGTCCCAAATTACAGCAAAAATCATTCATATTCCTAGAAGTGAAAATGTACAAGCAGACGCCCTAGCTCGACTTGCATCCTGCGCGGGCACCAACCTGATTAAAAATGTGACAGTTAGCCATCTTTTTTTCTCCATCTTTGGGCACAGCTAAGATCAATGCCAACAAAAGTGCTGAGCCAACCTGGATGACCCCAATTATCTAGTATCTCGAGCACGGTATTCAACTAAAAGACAAAAGTGAATCGAGGATGTTGAGAGCGCAAGCTGCATGATTCAAAATTGTAGACGAGATTCTATATAAACGTGCTACTTGGTTCCTTTACTAAGGTGCATGTCTGAGAGTGAAGCCGAGTACGCCCTCAGGGAAGTCCACGAAGGTATTTGTGGAAATCATGTTGGAGGTCAAACATTGGTTTATAAATTGATCCGACAAAGATATTATTGGCCTTCACTCAAATAGGACGTCATCTCCCTGGTCAAGAAATATGAAAAATATCAACGATTTGCACCTCAGGTCAGGTACCACCCAGAACAGCTCACCTCGGTATTAAGTCTATGGCCATTTGCCAAATGGAGAATTGACCAGATCAGATCTCTCCCCACTGGCAAAAGGGGCATGAAGTATGTCATAGTAATAGTTGATTATGGGCCGAGGCGGAGCCCTCAGCAAAAATAACTAAGGAGAAGATTGTGGATTTTGTCTGGAAGTTCATTGTCTGTCGATTTGAAATACCCTACTCAATAGTGACAGACAATGGGAAGTAGTTCGATAACATAAAATTTCGAACTTTTTGCGAAAAATTTACATATCAAAAATCACTTCTCTACTCCATACCATCCGCAGTCCAATAGTCAGGTCGTGAACAAAATCCTTAAGTACACCCTGAAGACTAGACTAGAATAATCAAAAGGAAATTGGCCTGAGGAGCTCCCCGGAGTACTCTGGGCCTATTGGACAACACATCAATCAGCCACAGGAGAAACTCCCTTCACCCTAGCTTATGGGTCCGAGGCCATCATCCCGGTTGAGATTGGTGCCCCAACCTTTTGGGTTGCAAAATTTTTTTGAGGATATAAATGAAATTGTTCTATGAGCCGAGCTGGATCTGTTAGACGAGAAGAGGTGTAGTGCTGAGATGAAAAATGCAGTGTACAAACAAAAAAGTGAATGGTATTACAACTCCAAAGTAAGAGAAAGAAAATTCCAGATTGGTGACCTAGTCTTAAAGAGAATTACTGGAGGTGACCTTTGTCCAATAAAGCCGACTTGGGAAGGACCTTACAGAATCAGTAAAGTTTTGCAGAATGGGGCATACGAGCTCCAATATTTGAACGGAGAAAAATTCAACCACCCTTGGAATGTAATTTACTTGAAGAAATATTATCAATAAAACATGTTTCCTCGGCCTAGCACCGAGCATATTACTTGTCTTTTTATTTAAACAATTCTCATCTTATTAATCTCGGCCTAGCTCGGAGCAGATTACTTAACATTTCTCATCTTATTAATCTCGGCCTAACTCTGAGCACATTACTTAACAATCCTCATCTTAATAATCTCGGCCTAGCACCAAGCACATTACTTAATAATTTTCGTTACATTCCACAAATTTTGGCCTAGCACTGAACACATCAAATTAAGCATCTCGACCCAACACCAAGTACATAACAGAATTAAAGAAGTACAATTCCAAGCAAATACAAAATGAAAGAGCTGAAAAGGAAAATTTCATTAAAAAGAATATTTACAACAGTTAGGCTCGGAGCCGATTAAAAAAAGCATGAAAATAAAAAACACCCTAAGGGGTTGGGGGTTGATTGGCGTTATGCTGGTCAGTAGTAGGGGCTTGGTAAAGAGGTTGGCCACTGGATGCCACTTCTTCGACATGCTCTTCTTTGGCCTCGACATCCCCCTATTCGAAGTCAGCAACTTCAAAATTTAGTGGCCTCGCCACCTCAATCTCAGTTGTCGTCTTTTGAGCTCATCCTCGAGCTGAGCAACAGTCTTGCCCTTCTTGAGCTTCTCCAAAAGTTCATCCATGCTCGTAGCATGAGCATAGGTGAACATAAAACTGCACGATGGAGACTGACTGAAAGCTTTCACAGATGCCTGCCCGGCTTCCTGGCAGTTCTCTTCTAGTTGATTCTTGAACTCCTTCTCGCGGTTGGCCACATCCGCCTTCAGCATCTGGACCTGCTGGCGAAGGACCTCCTCCGTCTTCTTGGCCTCATCCTTAGAAGACGTAGCATCCTATTCTGCCTTCTTTGCAACATTTGCTTTCTTTTCCACCTCATTTGCCTGCTGCTTCAAGGACTCCTGGATACCACCAGAGAGGGCATGGGTGTCCTGCAAACTTTTATGATGCATCTCCATCTCACGCCCTTCGCCCGCCCGCAGGCCATATGATCCCGATAATCCGACTTGAGAGGCCAATACAATACTGCAGCTTCTCCTCCCAGTCCGTGCCCTGGCAGAAGTTATCTATCCTAGTGGTCCAGGCCCGAGCTGTGACATTCTTGGTTGCTCATCCAGCTTCGGGCAAGACTTCTATATGCTCTTCAGTTGGGGTGGAGCACTTAGCATAATAGGTAAGGGCAATTAATTAGTTGTTTTATTAAAATTACAAGGATAAATTGAGACAATTGACATTAGAGTGGGGGTAATGAGACAAAATAAAAGAACATATGGGCTAAAGTGAGAATAATAAGAGTACAAGAGGCCAAAGTGGTATTTAATGTTAGAAAATTTATTATGTAAATTTTGATGATACTTAGAAAACTATGTTTTAGAAAATTGGTACCAATTTCTATTTACTTTATGCATATGTAATATATATATATATATATAACTTAGGCTGACTCAAAAACAACTCAGTATCCACTCAGAAGACTCGTTAAACGAGTTTCAGAAGACTCACAGCTTAGTAATGAAGATTCAACAGACTCTCAACAGAGTACCTTGTTCAGAAGACTCTCAGCAGAGTAATGCCAGTCAAGTCAAAGCAGAAGACTGACAGCAGAGTCGAGATAGAAGACTTTTCAAAAGATTTACATCTCAGAAGACTCAAGATTCAGTCATAAGGGGTAAAATAGCTGAAGGATTAAGTCAGCTGGAAAGGATCTGTTGCACTGAGTCCAAGAAGGATTTACATTAAAATTCTCGGAGTATGAGTTTGACCATAAAAATGCAAGACATTTATGTAGGCAAAGAGGCATAACCAATAGAAAGGCACATGCAGACTGGCATGTTTCAGAATCCTGCAGAAGACAAAAGTATACAAGGAAGGGTCAACATCAAACCTGCAAGAAAGGACATGCCAACTGTCTAACGGTGGGATTTGAATTTGTCTATCTGTTCAACGGATAAAATTCAAATTCACATTATAAAAGCTGAGAAAAATTCAGAGAGAAACAAGAGACACAAGACGCAAGAGAATAAACAAAAATCAGCAAAGCAAAAACTCTCTCTCGAGCTTAAAACTGATATCGACAAACTTCACCTAGGATACCTTTTCCAACACTCAATTGGGAGATCTAGGTTGTATCAACAATTGAAGAGGAAAATATAGTGAAAAGAAATATGGGTGTACACTATCTTGAAGTGAAGAAGTGTAGTTAGGTTCTTATTGAACCAAGGACTGAAGATTGCAAGAGGGTTGTGTGATCATGTCTTTCACTCTCTAGTGCGTTGAAGTAACTAGAAGAGTCTAGGAAAAAGCTAAGTCCAGTTGCAGTAGGTTGTGTGATTCAAAACTGCTAGGGTTGTTTATACTATATATCTAAAGTTACTTGATACATTCTCCTGGAGTTGGAGAAGAGTGGACGTAGAGGAATTACCCCATCCTCGAATTACTATAAATATCCATGTCTATTTAAATTCTAGCACTTTACATTCTATCATTGTTATTGTTGCTTAAACTGCTTAATAACTCTCTAAAACACTTGTGTTGATTGCCAAAAAGCTTAAGGGTGTAAGACTTCCGATATTATTAAAAAGAAAATTGATTTTCTAAAAGTTGTTATTTACAGTTGAGTTACTCTATCAATAGCTCTGTCAAGAGATCTGCTAAGTGGTTAGCTCTCCTACTGAATATCAACTTAACTATTTTCTTCTGATTTATAAAATTGAAAAACTGTAAAGTTTATTCAATCCCCCCTTCTAGACTTTACCTGACACCCCATGGGACCTACAA
The DNA here is from genome assembly GCA_016081115.2 of Rehmannia glutinosa. Classification (NCBI taxonomy): domain Eukaryota; kingdom Viridiplantae; phylum Streptophyta; class Magnoliopsida; order Lamiales; family Orobanchaceae; genus Rehmannia; species Rehmannia glutinosa. Next base: position 31,207,869 of record CM071931.1, on the reverse strand, counting down.
GTGGTATCAGAGTTGTTGATTCAAAGAACTTTCCACACTGATTACTGAAATAGATCCCTCTTTTCAAAACTATCAACACATTCTATTTTAAGTTTTTAAAGAGCTGTTAAAAATGGAAGCAAATCTAACTCACATTCTTATGTTCACCATTGAAGAATTTTATGACTGGAAAATTCGTATGCAAGCACACCTCTCTTCTTTACATGATGAGATATGGTTTGTCATCGAGGATGGCCCGTCAAGATCAAAAAGATAAACACATCTGCCACAAGAGCTACTAGTTGTAGTTGAAGTTGATAAGCCTAGAAGTAAATGGACAAATGGGGACAGAAAAAGGCATAATATGGATAATGTTGCCAAAGATAACATGTACAAAACCCTGGACAAAGCCATGTTCAATAAGGTCAAAGCATGCAAGACTGCTAAGGAAATATGGGATAAGTTGACTCTCATCTATGAAGGAATAGAGCAGATTAAGGAAAATAAGCTTACAACGGCAAAGCAAAAGTTTGAAAACTTCAAAATGATGACAGGAGAATCACTAGATCAGTTGGATGCATGATTCACAGAGATAACCAATGAACTACCAGTCTTACGTAAGGAATATACACGTAACAAAATGTATATGAAGATACTCAGATTACTACCGGCTGAGTGGGAAATAAAAGTCATAGCAATGGGGCACTCAATGTACCTCACAAAGATGTCTAACCATGGACTATTCTCATGTTTGAAGTCATATGAGTCTAACCATAAACTATTCACAGAGTCAAAGACAGCATAATCAAATGACATCATTAACAAGGAAGAAATAACCCCCACAGTCAAAAGATTCAACAATTTCTTCAAAAAAAAAAAAAAAAAAAAAAAAAAAAAACTATTAGAGAAACAAGGGAGAATCCTCAAGGCGACATTCAACTATCTCTAAAGGAAAAGAGAAAAGAACACCTAAGAGTACTGACAAGAAAGCAAAAGATTTGTGCTGGAACTGCGGACAACTAGGTCACTTTGTTGTTGACTTCCCTTATCCACCAATCAACAAATATAGGAACGATGAAGAAAAGAAAATCTTCAGAGAAAGAAGAAAGGAAAGAAAGAAAGCCATGGTGGCTGAAACTGAATTGACCAAAGCCAATGAAGCAGAAGAGTTGGACAGCAGTGAAAGCTGACTACTCATCTGATATTGAAGAAGATGCTATAATTTGTCTTATGGCCAAGGAATAGGAAGATGAGGTAATCCCTAATTCATCTGATTCAGATTGTAATGATAGTGATGATGACACCCGCACATCTTCAGCCACAGATCTTTATAATTCATTAGGCAAAATGATGAAAGATTTTAAGCATATTAAATCCTCACACACTCTTAAATGAGGAAAACAGCCAACTTAAAAGCAAAAACTCATAGATGACTGAAGAACTGAGTGCTCTAATCACATAGCTGATGAGAATAAAAAGTTGAAGGCTGAGATTGAGCTAATCAAAATAGAATGTTATGTTAAACAAAAATAGAACAGGAACTCAAAAGTATTATTGCGTCACTCAGCAAAATCATCTAAAACATTGGATGAATTGATGATGATACAAAATAAAATAGGATGCAAAGTTGGATTAGGCTTCAACTCTTTTGTGAGTGCACAAGTTCCCAGTGTGATCTTAGTAGGGGCTACTCAAGTAATAAGGATATCAATAATTCTAAGACCCTATACATTGCACCTTCGCATCACCAAACACACAAACATGCTGATCTTGGTTATAAAGGAAAAGGAAAGAAGCCAGTTGAGTTCACTAAGAAGACTGCTGAAACAAAATTTAAAAGAGACAATCAACAGACTCCAAACATAAAGTATTCTGTGAAAAGCCAACAGAACTACCAAAAACTCAAAAACTTTCAAAAAAAAAAAAAAATCAAATGATGGAAATGGTAGAATGTACCCCACATAAGCTTATTGGAATCCACCCATGCAATATCAGCAGACTCCTAAGGGAAATAGGCCACAATGGCAAAGGCCTAAAGACCAATTCAGGTCATTCCCCAGGCATGCATATCAGCACACTCATGTACATATACATCATGCACACAAGGTCCAACATTCCCAACACTTTCACAGAAATGCAAATGCCCACATATACACTCACACATACTGATACAGGCAAAAGAGACAGTTGTATGTTGCTAAAGCACCCAAGTAGTTTACAAATATTCATTATTATTATGGAACTAAAAAGTGGCAACCTCTTAGAGTCAGACCATTTGAATATAGGTTAGTTGGATCACCATATAGTGTTAACCCCACAGGACCTACACAAATATGAGTACCTAAAGTAGGATTTCTTTGATGCCAGGTCATAGGACAGATGAGCGCCAAGGAACCTGGTACATGGATAGTGGTTGTTCTAGACATATAACTGGAGATAAAAGCAATCTGTCAAATTTCAAAGAAGAAAATGAGCTAAAGTTATATTTGGAGGAAATTAAGCTCCAGGAAAAATCAAAGGCACATGATTAATCAAGGAGAATGGATTGGAAATCAAAGATGTTGCATATGTTGAAGGATTAAATTTCAATCTGCTGATCATCAGTCAACTCTGTGATAAAGGCTACAATGTTGGTTTCAACATTTGATTATGTCAAATCAATGATGCAGAAACCAATGCAATTATGCTATTTGGGATCAGAAAGAAGAATATGTATGTGGAAGATTCAACAACTGCCACTCTAAGCACATGTTTTCTAGCTAAGAGCACAGCTGAAGCAAGTTGGATGTGGCATAAAAAGCTAAGTCATCTGAATTTCAAGACAATCAACAAGATTGCAAGTAGTCATCTGGTTGAAGGGTTATCAGACTATATGTACAAGACAAAAATCATTTGTGATGATTTTCATAAAGAAAAGCAGATCAAATCATATTTCAAAGAAAAGACAAATCTTTCATCAACAAGGATTTTGCATTTGTTGCATATGTACTTGTTTGGGCCAGTTGAGCCAGCAAATATAAGTGGAAAGAAATACACATTAATGGTTGTGGATGATTATTCAAGATACACATGTACTATCTTTATGTGTAAAAAAAAAAAAACCTTTGGAAAGGTTAACCCCAGCTAATGAAAATAGTTCAAAATTAGAAAAGTCAATCCATTATCAAGATAAGATCAGATAGATGAACTAGTTTGCCAATGGGATTATAGCCCATCATTGTGTAGAAAATAGGATCTCTCGTGAGTTATAAGTTGCAAGAACTTCATAGCAAAATGGAGTAGCTGAAATAAGAAATAGAACTCTCAAGGAAGCTGCCACAACCATATTAGTTGAAACTGGGCTGCCTAAGAGATTTTGGGCTGAAGCCATCAACACAGTTTGTTATACTGAGAATAGATGCATGATCAACAGGCAATTGTCCAAAACCCCTATGAAATTTGGAAGAGAGAAAGCCAAATGTTAGATACTTCCACATCTTTGGAAGCAAATGATTTATTCACAACAATGGCAAAGATAATTTGAAAGCTTTTGATGCTAAAGCTGATCAAGGAATATTTCTTGGATACTCATCTGAAAGTAAAGCTTACCGAGTCCTGAATAAAAGGACTATGGTCATAGAAGAATCAATACATGTTGTGTTTGATGAACCTAATTTTAATGCAGAAGAAATTGATGAGTTAGCTGAAAAGATGAATCAACCAATTATTTAGAAGAGTCCCACTGAGAAAGCTCCCAGAAGACTCGACCTTGATGAGGATGAGTTAGTTGAATCTCATAGGGAGCTAGAAAAGTTACAACTGAATACGGATAATCAAGAAGAAGTTGTTCAAGACAACTTAGCTGGAAACCGAATCAATCCAGCAGACATAGAGGGTGTTTGGCTGAGCTTATAAGCTCTTAAAAGTAGCTTATAAGATGTTTAAGAGCTTATAAGCTCTCAAAATTTGTTTGGTCATTTTTCTTTAAAAGAGCTTATAAGCTCAAAAAAAAATCTCTTAAAGAGATTATAAGCTCCTAAAAAGAAAGTACCTCAACCCCAACCTTTTTTAAAAGAGCTTATAAGCTCCTTATTTTTAAATATACAAAAGACAAAAATATCATTAATAATTTTATATTATCCCTAAATCAAACACCACACAATCAGCTCCCAAATCTTTTTTCCCGTAATCGCTCTCAGAAAAGATTTCGGTTTCTCTCTTTCTTCCAGAACCCTTACAATTCTCTTTATATAATTATGAAAAATTAAACAATTTTTAAGTTAATTACGAAAAAAACGAACAATTTATTTAGGATTACTACCAAAATCAATCTTCTTTTGGTCAAAAAAAAAATAACAAGGCTTTCTGCATTGTGGTCGAAGAATCGATGATGAACTATGATAAACTAACAATTATCCCCATCTTTTACTTTTAGTTATTTCTATAATAAAATATTTCAAAATAATTAAAATAAAAAAACATGTCAAATATAGTTGTTTAAATAATTGTAATAGTGTCATGTCATTTTTAGTCATTATGACAATAAAAAGATCTTATACTACTAAATATTTTAACAACTTATAAGTGTAAAAACAACTTATAAGCTCAACTATCTTATTTTATCCAAACACTCTAACAACTTATTTTTAAAATAAGATATAATATCTTATAAGCTTCTAAAACAGCTTATCAGATATTAGGGGTGTCAATTTGGGTTGGGTCCGGGTTCGTAGGTTCGCGTGTCAAAAACAACCGACCCGGACCCGACCTGTTTAATTATTCGTGTCAAAATCTTGAACCCGGACCCGACCTGCTTATTTCACAGGTAACCCGGACCCGACCCACTTAACCCGTCTAATAAATTATTTTAATATATATTTAATATTTGTAACTGAATAAATTTATTTTTTTAAGAATCATACACTATTCGATCAATAAAAAATATTACAATTCACAACATACAAAAAGAAATGACATAATTGCATAAATAACATAACATACTAATCATATTTTGAGGACAATATTCAAAAAAATATGCATAATAATAACAAATACATAATTAATGAGGTTTTATCATTTGAGTTTTAAAAATATTTCTTGTTTGTTGTTTTTTCTTTACAATTAATTATTTACTTATTTTTTTAAATTCACAAACGGGTTAGACGGGTTAAACGGGTCATAGTAGGTCGAATTGACCGGACCCGACCTATTTAATTGGCGGGTTAGTCGGTCCGACCCACCCGACCAATTTTGACCGGACCCACGAAGTCCGGACCCATACCCATTAATTTCGTGTTAGGTTAGTGTGTCGGGTTTTGCGTGTCGGGTCCTAAATTGACACCCCTATCGGATATAGGAGCTTATAAGATGTTTTAAATAAGCTTAGCCAAACACCCTCTTACTCCAATCTGATGTGAGATGGATGAGAGACCATTCACCTGAGTTAATCATTGGAAATATAAGAGAATGAGTAACAACAAGATCAAGAACTCAACATGAAGCTATATTTGCATGCTTCATTTCTCAAATTAAACCAAAAGATGTGTCAAAAGCCTTAGTAGACACTCATTGGATTCTACCACGCAAGAAGAGCTGAATCAATTTGAAAGAAATAAAGTATGGGAATAAGTTCAAAGACCTACTCATCAACATGTTATTGGAACAAAATGGGTTTTTAGGAGCAGATGAATGAAGAATGAATTGTTGTTAGAAGCAAAGCAAGATTGATAGCCAAAGGGTTATTGACAAGAATAAGATATAAATTTTGATGAAACTTTTGTTTGAGTTGCAATACTTGAAGCTATAAGGATGTTCCTAGCCTGTGATGCTCACAAGAACTTCATAGTTAATCAAATGAATGTGAAAAGAGCATTCTTAAATTGATTATTGGAGGAAGAAGTCTATGTTAAGCAACCTACAGGATTTGAGCAGAAGACTACAAGAGATAAAATGTACAAGCTGGAAAAAAACACTTTATGGATTGAAGCAGGCTCCTAGAGCTTAGTATGATATATTGTCTCAATTTCTTATAGATAATGGTTTCCCAAAAGGAAAGGTTGACAGAACCTTATTTAGAATCCAAGTTGGAGAAAGTATTCTACTTGTGCAAATCTATGTGGATGACATCATCTTTGGATCCACAAACAAAGAGTTATGTGGCAAGTTCTTAAAGCTCATGCAAGGAAAATTTGAGATGAGCATGATGGGAAAACTTTCTTTCTTCCTAGGACTTCAAGTGAAGTAATTGAAGGATGGAACCTTCATTAGACAAACCAAGTATACAAGAGACTTGATGAAGAAGTTTGGCATGGAAGAGAAGTCATCGGTCAAGATACCCATAAACACTTCTATAAAAATTGATCTTGATGCTTTGAAGGAAAATATGTAGATAAAACAAGGTATAAAGTATTCATTGGCTCATTGTAGTTTTTGATAGCCAGCAGACCTAACATCACCTTTAAAGTAAGTGTATGTGAAAGATTTCAGTATGCACCAAAAGAAAGTCACATGACTACTGCCAAGAGGATTATGACTATACTGGATGCAGAGTTGACAGGAAGAGTTAATCTGGTACACGTCAACTGCTTGGAAATAGGTTGGTTTCTTGGTTCAGCAAGAAACAAAATTAAATTGCTACATCTACAGCTGACGCATAATACATAGCTGCAGAAAGCTGTTGTGCACAAGTTTTATGGATGAGACAACAACTAAGAGAATATGATAATGAAGAAAATGAGATCCCAATTATGTGTGACAACACAAGTGCAATAGCAATCACTCATAATCCAGTATTGCACTCAAGAACTAAGCATATTGATGTTGAATATCATTTTATCAGAAATTATGTTGAAAAGAAAGACATCAAGCTGGAATACGTATCAATTGAAAAGCAGTTAGATGATATATTCACAAAGCCCTTATGGGAATCAAGGTTTGAAGAGCTAAAAAAGAACTTTGATTGATTGAGTTGAGTTTCTGTCAGAGGAGTTGATCATAAGAGTCGAAAAATGGGAAGAATTGCATTTCAGAAGAGTTTTACTTTAGCAGTTGAGTAAAATCAGCAGAATCGAGTGTATCAACAGACTTGAGTCACCTGATCAGCTGAGTCAAGCATCAGTTGACTATCTATCAGAATAGTCTATATCAGATAACAGATAACACCAGACACATTAAATGGCTAAAAGACAAAATGATGTCGCATTTAATTAAGCGGGATATTTTTAACATGACGTCAGCATCATTATATGCTTCACAAACATCCGTATTTAAAGTTGCACATCTACAGTACTATGATGCTTATGATAGGCCATAAATATTGTTGGTCATTAAATGCGCTCATAAAGTGATTTCTCAGATTAAATCTTGATCGTTGATAAAATTTCAAATTTTCACTATTTTGATCACGTCTTTTCAACTCTTTTATAAACCTCTCATATTCATTTTTCTCTCTCCTTACATGTACAAACAATTCTCAGAAATTCCAAAGCATTTTCTCTCTGCAAAATCTTTGATCTCTCTCAAAATTCAACTAAGTTCGATATGGCACCAAAGAAATCTTCTGCTGCTACAACTACTCAAACCATGGACTTTGCCAAGATGGCTGAGAAAGCTTACTCTGGAGTTTTTATCAACGTGGGTGGCTAGGTAAAGCAGTCAACTAACAAAGCTAGGGCTCAAAAAATCGTCTCATGCCTGGAGAAGACAAAACTTCGGAATTTTTGCGATGGAGATGCCACATACTTTCAGGAGGAGGTGCCTATGTTTAATGTTAATGTCGTCGTGCAAGATGATGGTATCTATTCGTCTATGAATGAAAAGACATTTGTGATTATAGCTATGGATTTGAGTGAGTTGTTGAAACTACCTAGCTCAGTGTTGAGCGCGGTGAAAGACTTCGACTTTGATTTGGAGAAAACCTAGAAGAAGATAGCTATAGAGGAGGCGCAGACAACTATAATCCATCTGCTACGAAAGTTGTAGTGAAGGAGGAGCACCACAAGGTAATAAACATAGTATCAAAATGTTGTTGATTTTAAGTTTGGGTAGTATAATCATCTGTCTACGGCCAAATTGACTGTGATGTCAGCCATATTGGAGGAGATTGAGATAAATTGGTCCCAATTCATCTTTGACAAGCTGAGTCAAAATGTGATGAATTGTGAAGTTGTGGATGGCAAATTCAAGAACACCCTGGGGTACGAGTTGGTTCTTGGATATTTGATGGAGAAGAAGGGCTTGCCTCTGCAGAAGGGAAAGCCATTTACGTGAATAAGAGATTGTTCTAAGGAAATCTCTCTACAGCAAAAAAAAACGGCCCATGCTAAGAAAGAGAGCACTTCTGATGGGGAAACTGTAGAAAGTCAGCCAGCTGCAGCTACCCATGTACCTAAGAAAAGAAGGACAGTTGCCCTTCGCAAGCCAGCTACTCCTAAGAAGTAGAAGACAATGACGAAAAGTCAGCTGCGAGATGAGTCTGATGAGTCAGCTGTGGCAGTTGATTCCAAAGCAACTGTATCCATCCCTACTCCACTTGAAGTTCGATCAGAAGCAGTGGAGGATAGACCATCTGTGTTGGTTGCCATAGCCTTACAAGAATCAGCTGCAGAACAAAGAGTTGAGGCAACTGCTACAATTGTTGAAGAGACAGCCATTGAAGTTGTTGATTAGTCGGTTGTGAAAGTTAGGCTTGAAGGAGAAGAATTCCTTGTTTCTATGGAAGAAAAAGCTATTCCAGCTAACTCAGTATATGAAGAAGACTCTCCTTTATATCCTCGGGAGATAAAAAGAATTTTTGAATGGGCCATGTGGAAGCTCATCGGGAGTAGATCACAATTTCAACGCCAGGAGATGATTGAGGAGGAAGAGTGGATTCTGGATTTCCTGAATGTTTCCTCTGTTCCACAAGCATTGGACCACATATATGTTTGCACATTGTTGTACAAACGGAGGAGGGAAGAAAATGAAAGGGAATTGGAGAAAGTGATGGCTCCAGCAGGGTCCCACAGATGTATGTTTGGGAAAGCTGCTAATGAGTTGTCTGAAGAATAAGAAAAGGAGATTGAGGCAATTGAAGCTGCTAAACTAAGAAGTCCTCCACGAGTCTAGGTAGACGGCTGAGCAGAGATAACATGATGGGCAAGGGAAACCTTCATCCCCTACCTAGATCATTGGGGATGTGATGAGAGATACAACTGCACTCTTATCTCTAGCTCATTCCCCTTCACCTCAAATTTATCAAACTATAGGTGAAACCATGGTTGAGACTGTGGAAAAGGAGTTGGAAACTCAATTATGAAGAAATATGGTTGAGGCCAGTGAAGGTAATGAAGCTGATGTCGACGTTAATGTGGTTAACATTGAGGTTGATGATAAGGAAATGGATGCTAACGCATAAAAAAGCACCCTTGCCTCAAATACTCCTGAAATTAAAAACAAATAGACAACAGAAGAGTCTGAGCATATAATTGAGCCTTCAGTGAAGACTGTTGTTGAGATAGCAGAGATCGTGACAACTAAAGAACATGAAATAGCTGAATTAGCTAGGCCAGCTAGCCCCGTTGAAATCAATAAAGAACCAGTTGTTGAGATAGCTACAACGGGGACAACTGAGCAAATCATAGTGAATGAACCAGCGGTTGAGACTGCTGAAGAAGAAGTCGTAGAAGAATTGCAAAATGTGGGAAATGATTCAATTAAGCCAATAGATGATCATATGCAGATTGATCAGAAGGAAATGGCTGATGTAGAGAATGTGAATGTTCAGAATTCAGCTAGGTTCGAAGGAGAAGGATCAGAGGCGACTAAATCTGACATAGTTGTATGGGACACAACTGTTGAGATGGAAGCCGATCATTTAGTTGAGTTAAATCATGATGAACAAAGTCAAGAAGCAAGATCAAACTTTGCATAGTATAGGTTTGTACTATTTGATCTCTCTCGTAGGCTACTAGATCAGAAGTAAGTGATCTGTTGAGATAACTGATGCACAAGAAATGGAAATTAATGAAATAGAATATGTTGTTTGCCAATGAAGTCAAACACAAATGCTAAAACAACAACAAACAATAACACACGGCTGCTCGTGCTAATGAAGCTAACCTAGCTGAGGCACAAAAAAGGTGCAAGTTAAGGGAAGAGGCAAGGAATCCCTCACGATGTGAAGCGGGATCTTCCTCAACCCCTAACGACAATTTTAATGGGTAATCAAGGTCTTAATTCAATGATGAAATCCCTGATGATGAGATGGCTGCTAGTACATACCATTCTAGTGACTGTTTTATCGTTGAAGAACTAGCAGAGCCCATAGATAACACATTGATTCCGCATGATCCTCATGGCCAACCCCCAGAGTATGACTTTGCTCTTGGGAATTGTTAAGAAATTTATTTGTTACATTTTGATGATACCATGTAAAACTTAGACTAGAAAGTTGGCACCCTATTTTCCTTGTAATTTTGTATTGTAATAGATAGGACTGAATGAACTGAGTGAAGTCAGCTAAGTCAAGAATGCAAGAAGTCAACTGCAGACTGGAAAGAAGACTCTGCTTTGTGTCAGCTGAGTATTGCCATGAAGGAAGTCAAGGACTCGACTGAAGGAGAATCAGCTGAGGAATAGTTGTGTGAAGTGTCAGTCAAGTCAACTTGAGGAGCCAAGTCTAACAGTTGAAGTGATAGTTGAGTCAGTCTTATGATTGGAGCAGACTCAAGTCAACTGGGGTAATGGCAGCAGTCAAGTTAAGACGACTGACTTAGATCCGTTGGAAGAAAGTTAAGAATATTACTCGATATAGTAATACGTCCAAGCTGCAGAGTCTTAAAGTGTTTGGCCCAAAAATATGCAAAAGGAATAAGCCAATCGGAAACACTGCAACTTGTGTCAGAACCTGCAAGGCTGCAATGCCATTTAATACGAGGAAGAGTCAACATCACAAGTGTTGCAGACAAAGAAAAGACAAACTAATGAACAAGAAGTGTCATTTGAAATTAGCCTATCTCTTCAACAGGCGAAATTTCAAATGAGCACTATAAAAGGCTGAGGAAGCAATTGAGAAAAGGTTACCTTGACTACCTAAGAAATCGATCAAAGAGAGAAATATTAAAGCAAGCATAACCTGCAATATTCTCAAAGCTTGTCAAAGAATTCCTCAAGCCTAAAACTCGAAGAAACTCGATCCAACACACCCTGTGAAGGAAAGATAACTTCAACCAATTGAAGAGGAAATATTTGAAGAACAAAAAAGGGTCTGCTCTCCAAGTTGAAGGAGTTGTAGAAAGGTTCAAGGTCGAACCAGGAGATTCAAGTTTGTTGGAGGGCTGTGTGAACAAATCCAGGGATAAGTGTTAGCTTAAGCAACCAAGTTATACTATCAACAGCTCTATCGAGTCTGTTGAGTGGGTAACTTAGCTGAATATAGCCAACTTAGTTGTCCCCCAAAGACACAACTAATTTGAGTCAACTCTGTTGAAAATCTTAAAAAGACTAAGAGTTAAAAATTTGGTAATTTATTCAATCCCCCCTCTAGAACCTTACACCACACCCTTGGGACCTACACATATTTGAAACTCAATATAATAGAAAATGCACAAAAAATGATCATTTGGTAAAATATGTATGTGAAATGTGTGAGGGGTGTATAGAATGTGAAATAACAAATGATGGAGGATAGACGATTTAAAAAAATTATCACTTCGGGCAACCGGATGCTATAAGGGGGCGACCAGTGTCGGAAGACAGCGACTGGTTGCCCTCTATAGTGATCTGTCTGCTTCATTGTAATCTCTCTGTCCGATTTTTCAAGTTTTGAAAATGTGATTTTTCACCCCAAAATTTTAAAATGCTTAAAATGCAAACATAGACCTTATTGGAAATGCATTATGCTTAAACAAGCTCGAATAGATTTAAAAGTCTCGGCGGTTAATGGTTTTGTAAAAATATCTGCGAGATGATCTTGAGATGGAAAAAAACACATCTCAATTTTTCGTTTTGAAACAAAATCCCTTAAAAAATAATGCTGAACCTCAATGTGTTTGGTTCGATTAGTGTTGCAGACCAAGAAAAGACAAGTCAACGAACACAAAGTGACATTTGAAACTAGTCTATCATTTCAACGGGCGATTTTCAAATGTGCACTATAAAACGCTGAAGAAGCATTTGAGAAAAGGTGACCTGAACCTAGCAAGAGCAAGCAATATTCAAGCAATTAACCTGCAATATTCTCAAAGCATTTCAAGATACTCCTCAAGCCAAAACCTTGAAGAAACTCGATCCAACACAAGTTGTGAAGGAGAGACAACTTCAAGCAGTTAAAGAAGAAACATTTGAAGATCAAAAAGGGTCTACTTTCCAAGTTGAAGGATTGTAGAAAGGTTCAAGTTCGAACCAAGTTTCAAGTTTGTTGGAGGGTTGCGTGATCAAATCCAAGAACTTGAGAGTGAGCTGAAGTAGCAAGGGGTCACGGGGGAAGCCAGCTGTGTGATCAAGGTTGTCTCTAGACTGTTCACTGCTTTGTAACTTGATCTGTTACTTAGTGGATTCCTCCAAAAGTTGGAGAAGAGTGGATTAGAAGAGTTACCCCATCTTCGAACCACTATAAAAATTACTTGTGTCAATTTACTTTCAGCACTTACATTCCTGCATTTACTTTATATATGTTGTTAGTTAAATCTGCTATCCAACTGATAAATAACTAAGTGCTAAAACAAGTGTTAAAAACAAGCTTTAGATGAATAAAAGGGTGTTAAGTCTTCCGCTGCAAAAACCTAAATCAACAAAGTTAAGTATTTGGCTTAAGCAGCCGAGTTATACTATCAACAGCTCTATCGAGTTTGTTGAGTGGGTAACTTAGCTGAATATAGCCAACTTAGTTGTCCCTCAAGGACACAGTTGATTTGAGTCAACTCTTTTGAACAATTTTAAAAGGACTAAAAATCAAAAATTTGGTAAGGTTTATTCAACCCCTCCCCCCCTAAAACTTACACCACATCCCTTAGGACCTACAAGTGGTATCAGAGCGGTTGGTTCATTGAGCCTTCTGCACTGGTTACTGAACTAGATCTCAATCTTTTTCAAAGGTTTTAACACTTGTGTTTTTCAAAGTCATTCATCTTTTAAGCAAAGTTATTATCATGAAAGCAAATCTAACTTGTATTCCAATGTTTACTGTGGAAGAGTTTGATAACTGGAAAATTCGTATGCAGGCTCATCTATCCACCTTACATGATGAAATGTGGCTTGTGATAGAGGATGAGCCATTGCAAATATATAAAATCAACACTGCTGCAAGAGCAGAAGCTGCAGCAGAAGGAGAAGCTGATGAGGCTAAACCAGCCATGGTTGAAAAACCACGCACAGAATTGATAAATGAAGATAGAAAAAGATATAACCTTGACAATATGGCCAAGGATATACTCTACAAGACTTGGACAAGGCGATGTTCAACAAAGTCAAGTCTTGTAAATCAACCAAAGAAATCTGGGAAAAGTTAACCCTGATTTGTGAAGGATCAGAACAGATTAAAGAGAATATATTAACTGTTGCTATTCAAAAATTTGAAAATTTTAAAAGGCTTGCAGGTGAAACTCTGGATCAGCTAGATGCTAGATTTACAGAGATAACAAATGAGCTTTCAGCTCTTGGGAAAGAATACACTCAGAAGGAGATGGGTATGAAGATTTTAAGAGCCCTCCCTGCTGAATGGGAAATGAAGGTCATGGCCTTGAGACATTCAATGGACCTCTCAAAAACATCCAATCATGAGGTATTCTCAGACCTCAAAGCCTATGAGTTTGAGCTGAGAAGGAAAGAGCAAGAGGAAACAGTTGTGCCCAAGACAGCTACACTATTGGCCAGTGATGGGAAAAGAGCTGAGCCTAAGGAGACCATTGACCGGGAGGAGATTGCCCTTATGGTAAAGCGATTCAACAAGTTATTTAATAAGAACTACAAAAGAAACAAGAGTGAGACCTCCAGAAGACATTCATCACCCTCCAAAGCAAGGGAGGACAGGCCGCCCAAGAGAGCTGATAATCAAATGACCGACAGAGCTGATCAAAGAGATGAGAACCTGTGTCTGAACTGCAGACAACCAGGACATTTTTTTGTTGACTGTTCCTATCCACCAGTCAACAAGTATAGAAATGAGGAAGAAAAAAAGTCTTCAATGAAAGAAGACGGGAAAAGAAGAAAGCCATGTTGGTTGATGAGGCTGCTGAGCTAGCCAAGTGCAAAGAAGCAGCAGACTCAGATAGTAGTGAAGCTGACTACTCAAGTGATACAGAGGAAGAGGCTTTGATCTGCCTCATGGCCAAAGAATAACATCAACAAGATCAAGAAGATGAGGTACACCGTAACTCATCTCATTCTGATTCAGGTGATAGCGACTGGGATACACACACCTCATCACCCATAGATCTTTATGATTTATTAGGCAAAATGATGAAAGATTTTGAGCACATTAAAACCTCTCACACACCTTTAAATGAGGAAAACAACCAGCATAAAAGTCAAAACTCACAGCTGACAAAAGAACTGAGTACTCTGAGTCACATAGTTGATGAGAACACTAAGATGAAGGATAAAAGTGCAAAGATTAAACATCAGCAAAGACCTATGGGATACAAGCTAAAATGGCAAAGACCCCAACCTCAGCAAAGGTCATTCCCAAGGCAAAAGAGCTATTATCAGCACACATATGCACCCAAGCATTACACTCAGAGATTTCATAACTATCCCAAGAAAGCAATTGCTAAAACATACACACAGGCATACAGACAAAAGAGATAGTTGTATGATCCTAAAACCCTCAAGCAATTTGCTAATGTGCATTATGATTATGGTACTGATAGATGTCAACCTCTTAGAGTCAGATCATCTAGCTATAGATTGGTTGGAACATCTATAGCACTAACCCCCCAGGACCCAGACAAGTATGGGTACCTAAAAACTGATTTCCTTGATTGCAGGTACAAGGAACAGCTAAGTGCTAAGGAACCTGGTACATGGATAGTGGCTGTTCCAGATATATGACAGGGAACAAGAAAAATCTATCAAGATTCAAGGAGATTAGAGGTGCTAAAGTTATATTTGGAGGAAATGAAGCTCCAGGGGAGATCAAAGGCACATGATCCATCAAGAAAAATGGATTGGAGATCATAGATGTTGCTTATGTTGAAGGTCTCAACTTCAACCTGTTAAGCATCAGCCAACTCTGTGACAAAGGCTACAATGTAGGATTCAACATGGAAGTATGCCAGATCAAAGATGTTGAATCAAATGAAATTGTGCTGTAAGGAACAAGGCAAAAGAATATGTATGTGGTAGATTGGTCTACTGCTACACCAAGCACATGTCTACTAGCAAGGAGTACAGTCGAATCAAGTTGGTTATGGCACAAGAAGCTGAGTTATCTAAATTTCAAGACAATCAACAAGCTTGCAAGGAGTCATCTTGTAGAAAGATTGCCAGACTCAGTGTACAAGAAAGAAACTATATGTGATGCATGCCAGATGGGAAAGCAGATCAAATCATCATTCAAGGATAAGCAAAGTCCTTCTTTAACAAGGATATTGCATCTGTTGCATATGGATTTATTTGGTCCAGTTGAGCCAGCTTGCATCAGTGGAAAGAAATACACCCTAGTGGTGGTGGATGATTATTCAAGATATACATGGACAATTTTCATTTGTAAAAAGAAGGAAACACTGCAGAAGTTACCTCAGCTGGTGAGAAGAGTTCAAAATGAGAAGAGTCAAACCATTATAAAGATAAGATCTGACAGGGGAACTAAGTTTGTCAATGGGATAATAACTCAGTATTGTGTTGAAAATGGTATTGCTCATGAGTTATCAGCAGCAAGGACTCCACAGCAGAATGGAGTAGCTAAAAGAAGGAACAGAACTCTCAAGAAAGCTGCAAGGACAATGTTAGCTGAAGATCGATTGCCTAAGAGATTTTGGGCTGAAGCTATAAATGGAGCATGTTATACTCAAAATAGATGCATGATTAATAGGCAATTGACCAAGACTCCCTATGAGATTTGGACAGGGAGAAAGCCAAATGTTGGATATTTCAAGATATTTGGATGTAAATGTTTCATCCATAACAATGGCAAGGACAATTTGAAGACTTTTGATGCTAAAGCTGATGAAGGTATCTTTTCGGGATACTCAAGATGACTATGGTCACAGAAGAGTCTATCCATGTGGTTTTTGATGACCTAATGTGAATGGAGAAGACATTGATGAGTTAGCTGGTAAGCTGAATCAGCCAACTATGCAGAAGAGTCCTTATATTGAAGCTGATGTGAGAGCACTCAACCCTGATGATGATGAGATAGCTGAATCTCAAAGAGAGCTGGAAGGTCTACATCTGAATGAAAATGAAGAAGTTGTAAAAGACAACTTAGTTGCAAGACGGCTGAATCCAACGCAGACCTACTCCAACCTGATGTGAGATGGTTGAGAAACCATCCACCTAAGTTAATCATTGGAGGTGTTAGAGATGGCATAAGAACCAGATCCAGAGCACAGCATGAAGCAATGTTCACTTGTTTTATTTCCCAAATATAGCCTAAAGATGTGTCTCCAGCATTGGAAGACACTCATTGGATTCAGGCCATGCAAGAAGAGCTGAATCAGTTTGAACGGAACAAAGTCTGGGAATTAGTTCAAAGGCCTACCCACCAAAATGTTATTGGTACTAAGTGGGTATTTAGAAACAAGATGAATAAAGAAGGATCTGTTGTAAGAAACAAAGCAAAATTGATAGCCAAAGGGTATTGCCAAGAAGAAGGTATAGATTTTGATGAAACTTTTGCTCTTGTTGCCAGATTGGAAGCAATAATGATGTTTCTTGCTTTTGTTGCACACAAGAACTTCATTGTATATCAAATGGATGTGAAGAGTGCATTTCTAAATGGACTGTTAGAGGAAGAAGTCTATGTTGAACAACCTCCAGGTTTTGAGCAGAAAACTATTGGAGAAAAAGTCTACAAGCTCAAGAAAGAATTACATAGATTGAAACAAGCACCAAGAGCATGGTATGACACATTGTCTCAGTTTCTAATTTACAATAGATTCACCAAAGGCAAGGTTGATAGAACACTCTTCCGGATTCAAGATGGGGAGAGTATACTGCTTGTTCAAATATATGTGGATGACATCATTTTTGGATACACAAACATAGAGCTGTGTGACAAGTTCTCAAACCTCATGCAAGGCAAATTGATCAGATGAGCATGATGGGAGAGTTGACTTTCTTCCTAGGACTTCAAGTCAAGCAATTGAGGGATGGAACCTTCATAAGCCAAACCAAGTATACCAGAGATTTATTGAAGAAATTTGGTATGGAAAAGAAGTTTTCTGTGAAGAATCCTATGAATACATCAGTCAAGATGGACATGGATGCAGATGGCAAAGTTGTTAATCAAACCAGATTTAGAGCCCTCATTGGATCATTGCTCTGTCTAACAGCAAGCAGGACAGACATCACAGTTGCAGTATGTGTATGTGCTAGATTTCAATCTGTACCAAAAGAGAGTCACACGACTACAGCTAAGAGAATCCTAAGGTATTTGAAGAGATGCTAGGAAGTTGGCTTATGGTATCCAAAGGAAGGAGGATTCAAGCTGGTAGGATACTCAGACTCAGACTATGCTGGATGTAGAGTTGACAGGAAGAGTACTTCTGGTACATGTCAAATGCTTGGAAATAGGTTAGTTTCTTGGTTCAGCAAGAAACAAAATTCAATAGCTACATCCACAAATTAGCAGCAGTACATAGTCATGGCAAACATTTGTTGTGCCCAAGTCTTATGGATGAGACAGCAGCTGAGAGATTATGATATTGAAGAAAAAGAGATTCCAATTATGTTTGATAACACTAGTGCTATAGCAATCACTCAGAATCCAATGTTTCATTCAAGAACAAATCACATTGATGTCAGATATCATTTTATAAGAGATCATGTTGAAAAGAAAGATATCACTTTGGAATACATCTCAACTGATAAGTAGTAAGCTGACATATTCACAAAGCCTCTATGTGAATTAAGGTTCGAAGAAATCAAGAATGAGTTAGGGTTAATTGAGCTGAGTTAGATTACTCAGAAGACTAAATCAGCAGAGATAAAAGAAGAGAGAATGGAAAATAGACAAGTTTCACATTTCAGCTAAGTGAAACAAATTTACTGTCGGGAAGTCACCAGATCGAGTTAGGCGACAAATTGAGTGATGTTATGTGAAGAGAGAAGCAGAGTTAAGTCACTTTGGATGTAAGTTAAATCATTTATGAGCTAAGTGACAAAAACGCAATCGTTTTATTCGAGCAGGAATATTTTTAAGGATGACGTAGGCGTAATTATGACTGTCAGTACAAAAGTTGCACAGTAAACCATATGATTGGATATAAATGTTGTTGCATTTAATATGGGGAATTTAATGCGATTTTGAAGGCTTAATCCTAACCGTTGATTTTGATCAAATTTTCAAATTCCAAAAACCGTCCTTTCATGTCCCATATATACGAAAATTCATTTTCTCTCTCCTCACTGAAACATACTCGTCTTCAGCAAGCAAAGCAAATCTCTCGGCAAACCGTTCGAAACCCTACCTTTCGAAATCATGTTTTTCATGTTTTTCTTTGGTCAAAAGTTCTGAAAATGGATGGTTCTCATGATTTTATCAAGCTTTCGGAGAAAATACACTCATGAGCGTCTATGGATTTTAAAGGGATGATCAAGCAGGGCATTGATGAGGCCCTGGCGAAGAAGATAGCTGAAAACATCAAAAAGTCCGGTCTGAAGAACTTTCTCTCGATGCACTTCACTCATACCTATTTGGAAGAAGTCGCAATGTTCTATGTAAACGCCGAGGTGCATGACGATGAGATTCTCTCATCCGTCCATGGCAAGGCCATTAAAATCAATGCAAAGGACCTTGTTGAGCATTGTTTCTTACCGTCTGAAGGTTTGAAGGACATCGTTGAGAAGGATGTCAACCTGGTTGTAGCTTGGAAGGAAGTTGCAAAGCCGGAATATGCTTCTAAAGCTGTTTATACAACTAAGAAAGATTTCCTGAAGGAAGATTACCACAAGCTGATGGACATCGTGTCCAAATACGTGGAAATGAAGTTCGGGAGCTTCAATCAGTTATCTGGGACTAAGCTGATTGTGATGGATGTTAATGCAAGATAAGAAGATGAACTGGCTGAGTTCGTCTTCATTGAGTGTGCCAGAATGTGATCAACATGTCCTATAAGGATGATGGGACCTTTGATTCATTGGGATATGGCCTTGTCATTGGCCACTTAATGGAGGTTAAGGGGATTGCACTACGCCATGGAAAGCCTTTCCATGCAAACAAGAGGATGTTCAAGGCGAACCTCTCTGGAGCGCAGATGAAAGCCCATGCGAGGAAGGCGGATACAAGTGAGGAGAATCAGCTAACCCAGCCGAAGACACAGCTGAGACCTCCCCAGCTCTCTCTGAAGCCGATTTCCAAGAAGCGAGTTGCGACATCCAAACCTGCCCCTGCCCCAGCAGCCAAGATAAAGAAAGCACCTGCCCATGCATCCAAACCCAAAGCACCTGTCCAAGCAGCCGATGACCCTGCCCCCACAGTCGAGACTGAGGAGGAACCTCTACCTTCCTCTCCAATCGTGAAGAAGAAGAAGCGTACTGCCAAGTCAAGGAAAGCAGCTGCGTCAAAGAAGGATTCTATTGAAACACAGGCCTTCACCCTTGAAGAGCCTATAGGAGTGGAACCAGAGATTCTGTTGGTTGCCACCAAGAGAAGACGGTTGTTCAAGAAGTCTAAATTAGAAAAGACAGTCGAATCCAGAGATACTCAGCCGGAGGATATCATTGAGACTGTTGATGCTCAGGAGGAGCAGTCTCAGGAAAAAGTTGAATGACCCCAAGACGACTGCTGATGCTGATCAGCAGAGTACAGAAGACCCAGTTGTGCAGAAGACAGCTGCGGAGACAGAAGGAACTAAGACAACTAAGACCGTCAAAGAAAAGGTTGTCTCACCCCCGACTAATGTAGTCGAGTCTAAGGAGGAGCAAGCTCCATTAACAACCATTCAAGAGGTCGGAGAAGATGATGATGATGACCTTATAATGTACTCTCCAGTCTATTCGGACATCCAAACAAGGCTAAGGAACTGGAGAAACTAGAAGTTCGATTACTCGAGGCAGCAGTTCACTTGCCCTGAGTTTATTGATAAAGAAGAGGAGCTCCCACGCTTCCTTGGAAATGTAACCATCCATCAAGCCCTGGATGAAGAATTTTGCATGGATGCTCTTAGGGCCATTAAGGAGGATGAGAAGGAGCAGGCCCAAGAAAGAGCTAAAGCCTTGGAGAAATCCAAGATATGTTTGCACACAGGGACTCATGAACATCTTGTGGAGTCCACTGACAGTAGCTATGAGGAGATGGACCTAGCTGCTGCAGTTGAAAAGGCCGAGTTAAAGCAGGCCACTAGAGAATCAAGAGCCATGCACGAGCAGAACCTTCAAGAAGGTCCAGGAGAGTCCTCCAAAGTCTCTCCTGGGACTGATCCATTGGGAGTGGCGCACAACCGTCATTGCAATGACCACGTGCCCCGTGGACTCTACTGATGGCTCTCAGGGAAATGGCGATGAAGCTGGGAATGTGGGCACCCAAGCCAATCCTACCCCTGAAGAAGGTGTTGAGACACTTGCCCTAACGGCTGACTACTCAAATGAAACAACAACCTATCTCAGAAGCTGAGTAACCCCATTGTCGTATACTCAGGTGGTGCGCCAGCTAAGGGGGAAGCTTGTTTGATACATGTTTTTATCTTAATTTTGATGATTTTATTTTACACCAAAACAATGTTTTTAATTGTTGTCCAAATACTCCTAAATGATTTAAAATATTTTTACTATTTACTCGGAGTAGTTTCTTCAAGTTTTATTTTAATTGGAAAACACTTTTAATGATTTTATGTTAATATGTTTTTACATCAAAACAAGGTTCCTAAATGTTGTCTAAATACTCCCGATCGGTTTAAAATGTTTTTACTAAATTTTCGGAGTATTTCTTGAGGTTTATTTTCGACAAAAATTGGACAACATTTCTGTCTCGAGGTCAACCGGTCGCCCTATAGGACAACCCGTACCTGAAGATGAATTTTAGAATAAAAAATGAGATGGAATTGTAATTGGTCAGGTCGATCGGTCGACACCCTGTCGACCGGTACCTGGGAGCATTGTTTTTGAAACAGAACTTTCACTCCTTGTTTTTGCATCAAGGGGGACAGGTCCTTGTAGGGGTCGACCGGTCGAAGACCCCCTGGACCGGTCGCCCCTTGTATTTTTTCTATGTTCTTTTCTTTTCTCTTATCAGTGTGCGACCGGTCGCCCTCAAGTTTGACAGCAAATTTATGACCGTTTGACAGCAGACAAATTTTCCTTAAATTGTGGGATTGATTTCTAACAGCTATATTCTTGATTTTAATTGTATTTTTCTGTAGATTTTCAATCCCCAAGAGGAGCCTATGCTTGATCAATCATCTCCTATAAATAGAGGAAGTTTTGGAGCAACCAACACAACAATTGAGATACAACACAACAAGATACATTCCAAGCAAACACTTGTTCTTAATTGTTATTATTCTTGTTGTAATTTGCCTAGCTTATCACTTTCACTTCTTGAGGTCTAGGTTTTTATTTCTTGATTACACTTGCACTCAAATTGTATTATTCATTATTGAGTTGTAATCTTGATTATGGTCATCATTCAACACAAGATATCCTTGTGAGTATTCTTGTGGAAAGAATACACTTGGGTGATCTAGGTGATAGGTGTTTCAAAAGTGTGGTGCTCTTGAGGTGTTGAAGAATTTGGTATTCTTCAAGATTGAAGATTGTGGTGATCTTCAAAGGTGCCGTTGAAGGAAGATTGTGGTAATCTTCAAAGGGAGATTGTGGTAATCTCCAAAGGTGGTGTTGAAGAAGAGTGTGGTGCTCTTCAAGGTGTTGTAAGTTGAATTTGTATTAATTTTGGTAATTAATAAAATTCTTTTTCTTTTTCGAAACCCATCCCGGATATACTGGGGTGGTAGAGCACGTAGTCCCTAGGTGGGGTGAAGCTCTATAAATCGACGGGTGTTGTTTACATTCGCACCTTTATTATTGTTTTGGCTTATTTTGTTCGAAAAAGAGGGCATAATCGAAAAGATGGAGATAATCTATTCACCCCCCTCTAGATTATCGTAGACGCTTGGACTTACAAGTGGTATCAAAGCCAAACTCTTTGGCAAGCTCGTTTCACATCGCGAGTGAAGAGGAACGATCGTCGGCTATGAATGAAGCTCACCTTTCCGGCACCTCCACCACCAAGCCACCTCGATTTGATTCCAAAAATTATGCATTTTGGAAAGAAAGAATGGAATGTTATTTACAAGGTTGCGGGTTCGATATTTGGAACATCGTCATAAATGGAGAATCCATTCCAATGAAAGACACTCCATACACCTCAAAAGCTCTCAAGGAGCTCAATGATGAAGAAAAGAAAATTATCTCCTTAAATGGTAAAGCTCTTAATATTTTATATTGTTCACTTACCAAATTGGAATATGATCTTATTGTAGGAATTCGATCGGCTCATGAAGTTTGGCAAAAATTAGAAGCCATTCATGAAGTATATGAAAATGATAGGCGCAACTCAAAAGCATCTACTTCTCTAAGGGATACAAGGTCAAATCTAAGGAACAAGCCTTTTACAACATCCAACTATGAAGTAGTTGAACAATGTTTTATGGGCATCGAAGAAGAAAACGAGGTATGTCTTAAACCCTCTGCTTCCTATGATATTGTTATACAAAATGATTATAGTGATTTGAACAATGACTTTGATGACCTTCAAAATGAATTCCAAAGTTTACTTGTTAAGCACAAAAATTTGAAAAAGGAATTCAATGTTTTGAAAAATGATAAGGATAGTTTATTTACTTCCTATGAATCACTTCATGTGCTCACACCACTACACTTGATAAGGTTAGAAACCTTGAAAAAGAAAATAGTACTCTTGTTGAGGATATTAATTGCATGAAAAAGGATTTATCAAAATCCAACTTGAGTACCGATAAAATGACCAATATTGTTGATAGTTGTGATAAATTGAAACAAGGACTTGATCATAAGCCTAGTATTGTTAATTATGTGGAAAAAAATCAAGTACCTATGTATGTTGGTCATTATCCTCCTAAAATTGTTACTTATTTTTATTGTGGTAAAAGGGGTCATATGGTAAATACTTGTCGGGCTAAAAATAGCTCTAATTATTTGTGGAGACCTAAAAGTCTCAAGACTAATCCCAAAGGACCCAAGCACTTGAGGGTACCACAAAACAATGTTATATTAGTACCCGGTGAAATGATAATCGAAGAAAATTCATACCGCCAAGGAGACATCAAATGACCATCTCATTTGATCAAAGAAGAAGACACCACCAAAATGAATTTCCAAGAAGGAAATATTATCAACAAATGGAAGGATATAATCCTTGGAGATGGAGCAATTGGAGAAGCCATCATCAACAAGATGATTTTCAAAGGGGAAGATATCATCAACAATGGGAACGGCACAACCCATGGAAATGGCAAAATTGGTAAACCGTATCTCCCTATTTAAAATTTTATTTCTTTTGCATGTTTTTATTTATGCCTATATTGCAAAATGAGTTTTTATAATTTCAAACTTAAGGTCTTCTATATATATTTGTGTTTTTTAAAATCCTTTGAAAACGAGACCTTAGATGTTGATTTTAAACTCTTATGGATTTCTATAGCATAAGCATTTTATTGTGATATCACTTATAGCTTGGGCTACACTTGTGCTATTATGTCTTGTGCAAGATTTGTTTAAAAGAATTGTGTAGGTTACATATCTCCTATTTATTGGCTATCGTCTATTACTTCATCTAAGAGATTCTTAAACCATCGAGGTATGTTCACTCGTAATATTCTTAGAACTCGATATTTTGTTCATGCATTGTTTATGCACTTATCTTTCAAAAAAATACTTCATTTCATCCCCTTAAGTGCCACTAAATGATTTTGTGAATTTTTTTTTCAAAAGGGCACTACTCGTAAAATCTCATTTTTCTCGTGTATATGTTTTCCCGAAACTCATGTTTGTTAGATTTTGTCCATAATTATCTTTTTGCAAAGTTTTAAAACTTTTGGGGTAAAAAAAATCAAATTTTTGAAAATTCTGGAAAATGAAATTGCACTAAAACTGGTACCCAGGAGCAGGTACCGGTCGACCAGGGGGTCGACCGGTCGACCACACCGGTCGACAGCCCCATCGACCGGTCGATCGGGTAAAATCAGACGGCCAGAAAGCTTTTATTTGAAATAGGGGCTAATTCTATTCATTTCTTCTTCTAATAACTTCGAACCCTAGCTCCTTCTTCTTCAAAATTTCTCACTTATTCTCTCATTATCTCTCTAATTATCTCATCTTTGAGTTTATATCACTCAAATTCATCTTATTTTCATGGCACCCCGTCAATTCACCGGACGAAATCCTCAAAAGAGGAGAAGAAAGCAAAGGGGAGAATCTTTCTCCAACCCCCAACAAGATGATATTCCACAAGGAGATAATCAAAACCGGCTTACGGAAGAGGAGATTGTTGAATTGAGAGCCGGGATTTCAAAATCAAATATTCATTGGGACTCAAGTAAGTTATCACTTCTCTACGAGCCTCCCTCTAGAGCAAATAGATTTCGATTTCTAAATAAACTTGCGGAGGAGCACTATGAAAATATTGGATTGAACGACAAGAAAATTGCTTGCACTCGTATGGTTCTATTTTTGGCTTTTCATGATGAATATCCGGAAATTAGGGCTTATTTTGAAATTGAAGGTTGGGTTTCATTATGGGATCATCCATGTTTGCATTATGATGACGAGCTTATAAAACTTTTTTATGCAAATATGTGGATTGTTGATGCTACGGAAGATAATCCGTTGGAACTTCATACATTCGTCAATGGAAGGCATTTTTCGTGGGCATTGGCCGATATTTGTAATCATTTTAATGTGCCGAATCATGGAGTTGTAAATGTTGATTGCGCTCATTGGGATGATGATCTTTTTGGTGTCTAACTTTATGAGGTAAAAATATTTTTAGGAGTTTTTCCGGAAGTAACCTTCTCGGCAATGCCGCCAAATTATTGGATTGTATCTATTATTTGCTCCTATTGTGTTTGTGGAAAAGAAGTAAAACTCCCGAGTAATCTCGAACTCTTTCTTACCTATAAGATTATCCGAGGAGAAAGAGTAAATTATGGGGCTATTTTTGTGTATTGTTTGTCGGAATCAAGAAGACTTACTAAGAAAAATATACATTGGGAAATTTGATTTGTCGACTACTATACCTATTGGGCTACCCGGAAAATGAGATGAATACCGAAATTCGTCATAATGACTATGATAATTCCAACATTCTCCAAATGGTAAGAATGCGACAGAATTTACCACGGGTTCCCACCAAAGCCGCTAGGGGACGTGCTCGTAATCCACAATAACCTCGGGATGATTTCTTTAATGACAATGAGGTTGAAAATATTGGTAGAGGAAATGTTGAGGAACAAGAAGATGAGGAAGAATACTATGTAGGAAATGAAGAAGAGGTACAAGAAGTTAGGGAGGAAGAAAATGAAGGAAATGAGGAAGAACACTATAATGAAGGAGATGATGAAGAAAATGAACCAGATGTTGACGATTTGAATCTCAAAGAGAGAATGGAAAAGGTGGAAAGAGAGACATTTAGAGATGTTGCATCTCTTAGAAAAGAGCTACGGGTCGTGAAGGAAGAAAATTCTAGATTGAAAAAGTCTATGGGAAAATTGAAGAAATTCATTGAAGAGCTTATCCCTGCGGCTTGCTTCTCTTTGGATGAGGATTGATGTCCCTACCTCTTGTTTATCTTAGCATTATTTACCTTGTCCTTGTTGTTTTGAACTATCTTGTACAACTCTATTGCACTAATGAGATTTGCTTGTCTTTCTTAAAAGGGATGAACTAGCAAGAATGCTAGTAGCTTTTGATTGTTGTGGTATTAGCCTTGTTGAAGCATTTGAGGGTAAAAATACTCTATTTGGCATTGTTTGATTATTGGTATGAAGTACTTGATGGTAAAAGTGCTTCTCTTAATTTTTGCTTGATGGCATTCGTAATGCCTTGATCTTTTTGGCTAAAATTATCTCAATTGGGTCGAACCCTTGAGAATGTACTTTGTTGGGCCTTTTATTTGTTGGATATATGTTGAAATATTTGCTTTTGGTGATGGTATGAAAAACTTGGCTTAATATCTTTTACAAGGGATATATACACCTTCTTTTATTTTTGACGCCCGCCAAGTGTTCGATTAAATGTTTCAATAAATATTTCAACTTCTACATGAATCTCTTGCTTTCAAATGTCTTAAACTACTTATTGAGATCATGTCTTGACAAACAAAATGAGCTTATGGATTTTTCATGATACATTTCTCCCATTTCTTCGGATTCTAAGCCTAATTTGTCCAATGGTTGATAAATCGTATCTTTGGCGCACTTTGATATACTTGTATGATATTTTTATCTTCCTAACATTCTTTTTGATGATTCCAAAGGGGGAGAAACAGGAAATTGGCTCGTTAGCTCAAAGAAGCTAATAAAAGCTCGATATAAAAGCTATAAGCTATGGCTTCTTAAAGCCATAAATTGTGAACTATACTTAGTTAAATTGTTGTATGATGGTCTAATATACTTGTATAATGGTGTTTTGTTGACAGGGGGAGCTTATAAGCTCTTGTACTTAAGTACAAGATGTAAAAGCTAAGCTTTTAGCTTGTGGTTGATTATTTGAACATTACTCTTGATGTGCTTGTTGATAGGGGGAGCTTGTGCTTATTCTTGAATATATTCACTCCCTTATTTGGTTGCTTATGTATTTTCGAATATTTAGTCGCTTCTAAACGGATAGATGTTTTTACCAGAAAATCGTTTTAAAAAAATTGTCCTCCTAATATTTCTAAAAAATTGTTTTGGTTTGTAATCATCAAAAAGGGGGAGATTGTTTGATACATGTTTTTATCTTAATTTTGATGATTTTATTTTACACCAAAACAATGTTTTTAATTGTTGTCCAAATACTCCTAAATGATTTAAAATGTTTTTACTATTTACTCGGAGTATTTCTTCAAGTTTTATTTTAATTGGACAACACTTTTAGTGATTTTATGTTAATATGTTCTTACATCAAAACAAGGTTCCTAAATGTTGTCTAAATACTCCCGATCGGTTTAAAATGTTTTTACTAAATTTTCGGAGTATTTCTTGAGGTTTATTTTTGACAAAAATTGGACAACATTTTTGTCTCGAGGTCAACCGGTCGCCCTATAGGGCAACCCGTACCTGAAGGTGAATTTTAGAACAAAAAATGAGATGGAATTGTAATTGGCCAGGTCGACCGGTCGACCAGGGTGTCAACCGGTGGCGTCGACCGGTCGACCGGTACCTGGGAGCATTGTTTTTGAAACAGAACTTTCACTCCTTGTTTTTGCATCAAGGGGGACCGGTCCTTGTAGGGGTCGACCGGTCGAACACCCCCTAGACCGGTCGCCACTTGTATTTTTTCTATGTTCTTTCCTTTTCTCTTATCAGTGTGCGACCGGTCGCCCTCAAGTTTGACAGCAAATTTCTGACCGTTTGACAGCAGACAAATTTTCCTTAAATTGTGGGATTGATTTCTAATAGCTATATTCTGGATTTTAATTGTATTTTTCTGTAGATTTTCAATCCCCAAGAGGAGCCTATGCTTGATCAATCATCTCCTATAAATAGAGGAAGTTTTGGAGCAACCAACACAACAATTGAGATACAACACAACAAGATACATTCCAAGCAAACACTTGTTCTTAATTGTTATTATTTTTGTTGTAATTTGCCTAGCTTATCACTTTCACTTCTTGAGGTCTAGGTTTTTATTTCTTGATTACACTTGCACTCAAATTGTATTATTCATTATTGAGTTGTACTCTTGATTTTGGTCATCATTCAACACAAGACATCCTTGTGAGTATTCTTGTGGAAAGAATACACTTGGGTGATCTAGGTGATAGGTGTTTCAAGAGTGTGGTGCTCTTGAGGTGTTGAAGAATTTGGTATTCTTCAAGATTGAAAATTGTGGTGATCTTCAAAGGTGTCGTTGAAGGAAGATTGTGGTAATCTTCAAAGGGAGATTGTGGTAATCTCCAAAGGTGGTGTTGAAGAAGAGTGTGGTGCTCTTCAAGGTGTTGTAAGTTGAATTTGTATTAATTTTGGTAATTAATAAAATTCTTTTTCTTTTTCGAAACCCATCCCGGATATACTGGGGTGGTAGAGCACGTAGTCCCTAGGTGGGGTGAAGCTCTATAAATCGACGCGTGTTGTTTACATTCCGCACCTTTATTATTGTCTTGGCTTATTTTGTTCGAAAAAGAGGGCATAATCGAAAAGATGGAGATAATCTATTCACCCCCGCCCTCTAGATTATCGTAGCCGCTTAGACTTACAAAGCTCTCTCCACCACAGAAGGGTCGGAGGATGTTGTGGGAGATAAAACACTAAAGTTTGGAGGCGAAGGAAAGCAAGACACTGAAAAGCAGAGTGAAATTAATGATGCTCGGAATGTTAAGTCTGTCTCAAATGAGATTTCCTCTAATATGAAGACTGATGAAGCTGCTGTTGTAGCTAAGGCAAAGGATGGAGAGGCCCCAATAGTTGAGACTTTAGGCCCTGAAAGTGCAATCCAAGAAGTTGAGACTTTGAAGGATGCCAATGTAGAAGGCCCCACAGTGGTTGAGACTGCTGGGATAACAAAGGCCTAAGGGAGATTGAGACTTCCCTAGGTAAGGTACATGAGCAACAAAACATTCCTCAAATTGAATTAGCTGCTGCAGAAAAGGAGATGAGCGCCCTTCGTGATTCCCAAGAGCACATTGACACATCATTTCTGGGATCCGAGGATGAAGCCGAGTCCACACATCATGAAGATTCTTCAATGGACAAGGCTGAGAATGTTCTCAAATCTCGAGCAATGTCAGTGATAAGACAGCTCCCGTGAGATTCAATTTTGATGATGAGCCATCACCTAAGGCCACATCAAATTCCGATGATGCTGATGAGGAAGTTGAGGACATGGTAACTCAAAAGGATAAACTCACTAAGACCAAAGAAGCTATTAAGACAGTTGAGGCTCAGTCAGCTAAGCAGATCCCTACAACTGCTCCAGCTGAAATAGAGTTAGTTGCGTAGGCTACCACAACTGCAGCAGTAATGACTCCAACAGCTCCCTCACAGGCTCCCACAGCTGCAATATCTGCCGATGACACTACCGTAGCCGAGGCACAGAGAGTTGGTCCAATGCAAGAAGCATAAGGAAAAGCCCCCCAGCGTGGCGCTTTGGGGATACCGTTTGTCAGAAAAGACGTTTTTGAAGATATCTTTCCATTCACTGTTGAGCTGCCTGACATAGAAGAAGAGTCTGCCAGAGATCAAGAGAAGTATATTGTGCAAGAAGAGCCCGTTATTCCAACAGATTCAATTGTGTCAATGGATTTCAATTTCGATGCAGTGTGGTCGGAAGCTGAGTTGAATCCGACAGCCGAGTTCTGTGAAGCCTTCAAGAAAATCTGTGAAGAGATTGAGAAGATGGAACGCCACCAACCATCTCTGGATCTGCTCCTGGACAATTGGGATACAACCCTCACTGCTGATTTGAGAATGATTGTTGTTCGAATAAGGGAATGGGTTGCACAGCATACTGCCATGCATTCAGAGCAGGTCCGCTACTTCAAGGCTTTATTTGCTAAGATGTTAGTATGGAGTGCGGACACGTCCAAGTTTCAGCGGAGGATGAAAGAGTACATGGTCAGAATGGAAACCGCGCACAAGTCGAACATGGAGTTGCTCGAGCATCACCACCAGAGCGAGATTGCACGCCTAAAGGACAATATGAATCAGAAGTTCAGTCTTCTAATGGCGGAGATGAAGTTGGTGGCAGCTGAGTCTAAGGCTACACGGTTAGAGTTCCGAATAGCCCACTCCACTGCCGATATCAAGCAAAATTCTACTATCAGCCGACTGGATTTCCTTTTGAGTGGACTATTCCCAGGGCTAACCCTTCCATTTGGTGATGATGCAAAAAAGGAGGAAGATGAGGCCCTAAAGGGATTGAAGGAGGAGAAGATGAGTGATAAGGAGGCGAAGAAAAGTGACAAAGATGACGGGCAAGAAGTTTGAAAAACCTTCCTTTGAAACTTATGTATGTTGAAACCCCGGAGCAAAGTGATGTCACTGTCTCTATTCTCAGCAAACTACCGAAAGGATTGTTCGTTGAGCAGAAAGCTGAGATGGCTGTCAAAGATGCAAGGACAGCCATTGAAGTTGAATTTGAAGGTTGAATATAAGCAATTAGCGCGTATTCAAGAGATCAGAAAATAGTATGGTGGTCCTCCAGCCGGAAAGGATCACGCTACAATAAAACCCCTAAGAGAATTCGCCATGCCCGATGCTGGATCTGAGCCTAGATTTCTAGAGGAATTTCAAACTTTAGAAGCTGAAGGCTACTTTAACGATATGACTCTACCTCAAGCATGGGATCTGTACTGGGAGAAGGGAATTGAGCTATGAAAGACGGCTGAGAAGCAGCCAAGTTCCAGCAGTCACTCAGCTGGAAAGTCAAAGGCTCCAGTACAATATACTCCCAGAGGAAGGGAGATGAGTCAACAAGGGGTAGTCATGGTAGCAGTGGGAGAAGCAGTCAACCGCAGCCAAAACCAAAGGACATTGCGTATATTGATCCGCAGAAGAAAAGGATCATATATTGGGCTGGATTCGATCACCTTGCTAATATGGTAGTTGCACGCAAGGTTGCTGAAGCCAACAAGAGGCAAGAAGAAAAAAATGAAAGGACGAATCGCGAATGGCTAGAGAGGCAGCAAGGGGGATGACCCTGCTGCTAAGCGAGCCTATGAGAAGAAGAATAAAGAGGAAGAAGAAAGGAAGAGGAGAAGACCAGAGATGACAGGAAGAGAGCTAATGATGAAGAGAGAAGAAGGAAGCAGCAAAGGCATTGAAGTGTGCTGCGAACCCCTTCATGTATTTTACTCTTTTGTAAATACATAGCTGTAACTTTTCTGGTAATTGCTCTTAAGAATTTCCTTGTAATTTTCATTCTTCTTTGTAACTTAACTTAGATGCACGTTGAATGGATGAAAATGTGTACAGCTCTGTTACTTGTTGTAAACAGTTTTGTAAAGGACAAGAATGTTATGATCAATAAAATGATTATTCAAAAGCATACATTCTTTGTTACTGCACTGCTTGTACTTGTTGTTTACTTATTTTGTATGTTTTAAGTTTTGGCATCATCAAAAAGGGGGAAATTGTTAGGAAATTTATTTGTTAGATTTTGATGATACCATGTCAAACTTAGACTAGGAAGTTGGCACCCCTTTTTCCTTGTAATTCTGTATTGTAATAGATAGGACTGAATGAGCTGAGTGAAGTCAGCTAAGTCAAGAATGCAAGAAGTCAACTGCAGACTGGAAAGAAGACTATGTTCTGTGTCAGCTGAGTATGGCCATGAACGAAGTCAAGGACTCGACTAAAGGAGAATCAGCTGAGGAACAGCTGTGTGAAGTGTCAGTCAAGTCAACTTGAGGAGCCAAGTCTAACAGTTGAAGTGATAGTTGAGTTAATCTTATGATTGGAGCAGACTCAAGTTACCTGGGGTAATGGCAGCAGTCAAGTCAAGACAACTGACTTAGATTCATTGGCAGGAAGTCAATAATATTACTCGATATAGTAATACGTCCAAACTGCCAGGTCTTAAAGTGTTTGGCCCACAAATATGCAAAAGGAATAAGCCAATGGGAAACACTGCAACATGTGTCAGAACCTGCAAGGCTGCAATGCCATTTAACGAGGAAGGGTCAACATCACTAGTGATGCAGACCAAGAAAAGACAAGCCAACGAACACAAAGTGACATTTGAAACTAGCCTATCTCTTCAACGGACGAATTTCAAATGTGCATTATAAAAGGCTGAGGAAGCATTTGAGAAAGGGTGGCCTGAACCTAGCAAGAGCAAGCAATATTCAAGCAAATCAACCTGCAATATTCTCAAAGCATTTCAAGATATTCCTCAAGCCTAAAACTCAAAGAAACTCAATCTTACACAAACTGTGAAGGAGAGACAACTTCAACCAGTTGAAGAGGAAACATTTGAAGATCAAAAAGTGGTCTACTTTCCAAGTTGAAGGATTGTAGAAAGGTTCAAGGTCGAACCAAGTTTCAAGTTTGTTGGAGGGCTGCGTGATCAAATCCAAGAACTTGAGAGTGAGCTGAAGTAGCAAGGCAGCTGCCTCGTGAAGAAGCTGAGTCACAGGAGAAGCCAGCTATGTGATCAAGGCTGTCTCTAGACTGTTCACTGCTTTGTAACTTGATTACTTGATCTGTTACTTAGTGGAATCCTCCAGGAGTTGGAGAAGAGTGGATTAGAAGAATTACCCCATCTTCGAACCACTATAAAAATTACTTGTGTCAATTTACTTTCAGCACTTACATTTCTGCATTTACTTTATATCTGATGTTAGTTAAATCTGATATCCAACTGATAAATAACTAAGTGCTAAAACAAGCTTTAAATCAATCAAAGGGTGTTAAGTCTTCCGCTGCTAAAAACCAAATCAACTAAGTTAAGTATTTGGCTTAAGCAGTCGAGTTATACTATCAACAGCTCTATTGAGTCTGTTGAGTGGGTAACTTAGCTGAATATAGTCAACTTAGTTGTCTCTCAAGGACACAACTTATTTGAGTCAACTCTGTTGAACAATTTTAAAAGGACTAAAATCGAAAATTTGGTAAGGTTTATTCAACCCTCCCCCCCAATTCTAAACCTTACACCACACCCCTTGGGACCTACAGGAATGACAGTAAGTTGGCAAGTGGGCTGAGAAGAGCATTCAGATATATGTTTGGAGAGATGGATGCAATGGAAAGAGGGTTCTCTGAGCTTTGTCAACGGATTGACAATCATGGTGGAAATAATAGCAGAGATCGGTGTGGCATAATGCACAAGGTTAAGAAATACGAGGCGCGGACTCTTGCTCTTCGTAGGGAGCAAGAAGGAAATTTTTAGAGGATGTATAACAAATTGGTCATATTCTGATCAGATCTCATTTCAGAAACACTAGAAAGACAACTTTGATAGGATGAATCAAAACAGGCAGAGTAACATGAATCTATTAGAACGATATTGAGAAGAAGTTTGAATATTTGGAAGCTTCAATGAATCAGAAACTATCTTCTCTATAAGAACAATTGATTGCACTCAGTGCCAGTCACTCTGTAGCCGAGTCCATGGTAAATATGAAACTGGAGTTCATCATCCAAACCATTCAACCTCCTCAGCTGATGATGCCAAGAAGAAAGAAGTAGGACCCTCAACGCCTGGCACTCCTTTAGCATCATAAACTCCTCTTCAGTCTCAGTGGAACAAAGAGCTGAAGTAGAATTGCAGAAGGTAAGGGACGAGATGGCTGCCTTAGATAAGAGTCAAGAGGCCAGGATTAAGATGCTTAGAAAGAAGTTTTGAGGACCATCAGTTGGTTTGATTCCAAAGGAGATGACACATGAAGAATTAGATACACTCCTTTCAGAGGGATTTTACAAAGGAATGACCCTAGAACAAACATGGAATACTTACTAGGAAAAGGTTTTGGAAGGTATTCAGTTGCCTAATGAACAGCCAAGTAAAAGGCGATAGAGTACATCCAGCAGCCAACATAAAGTTGGTGGCAACCAACTTAAATAAGGACGCATCAATTAAGTTGCAGGAAGATGGAGAGGTCATGAATCTTCCGGTGGGAGAGGCAGAGCTCATAATCGACCCATAAGACGAGGCTCTCCCTCAGGAGAAGGATTTAGAGGAGGAAGTTTTCCAGCTGACCCCAACCGAAGAACAGTTGCCTACTGGTTAGATATTGGAGATGAATTGAAAAGAACCAGAGGCTGAATAGGCAGAAGATAGAGGGAAGCTTATACTTGTAAAAATTGTATACTTTACATTTCAGTTGTAAATGTACATTGTAACAATACATGTAAGTGGATCAAAGATTTTCAATAAAATCAATTCTTTTGTTTTAAATTATTTACTTTTAGTGCACAGATGTTGATATAGTTTTCGCATCATCAAAAAGGGAAAAACTGTTAGAAAAATTATTGTATAGATTTTGATGATGCTTAGAAAACTATGTATCAGAAAGTTGGCACCCCAATATCTCTGTAATTTCTGCATATGTAATAGATAGGACTTACGCTGACTCAAAAACAGCTAATCCACTCAGAAGACTTGCTAACGTTTTAGAAGACTCGCAGCTGAGTAATGAAGATTCAGCAGACTTTTAGCAGAGTACTTTGTTCAGAAGACTCACCATAGTAATGTTAGGCAAGTCAAAGCAGAAGACTAACAGCAGAGTCGAGACAGAACACTTACACCTCAGAAGACTCAAGATTCATTCATAAAGGGTAAAACAACTGAAGGATTAAGTCAACTGGAAAGGATCCGTTGCACTGAGTCCAAAAAGGATTTACATTAAAATCATCGAAGTAGGAGTTTGACAATAAAAATGCAAGAAATTTATGAAGGCAAAGAGGCATAACTAATGAAAGGCACCTGCAGACTGCCATGTTTCAGAATCCTGCAGAAGACAAAAGTATTCAAGGAAGAATCAACATCAAAGCTACAAAAAAGGACATGCCAACTATCCAACGGTGGGATTTGAATTTGTTTATCTCTTCAATGATTAAAATTCAAATCCACACTATAAAAGTTGAGGAAAATTCAGAGAGAAACAAGAGACACAAGACACAAAAGAACAGGCAAAAATCTGCAATGCAAAAATTGTCTCTCTCGAGCTTAAAACTGATATCCTCAAGCTTCATCTAGAACACTTTATATAACACTCAAGTGGAACATCAAGGTTGCATCAACAATTGAAGAAGAAAACATTGTGAGAAAAAATTGGGGTCTACACTATCTTGAAGTGAAGAAATATTGGTTAGATTCTTGTCGAACCAAGACTAAAGATTGCAAGAGGGTTGTGTGATCAAGTTTTGCACTCTTTAATGAGCTAAAGTAACTAGAGGAGTTTAGTGAAGAGCTGAGTCCAGTGGCATTAGGTTGTGCGATCAAAACTGCTAGGACTGTTTATACTTTGTATCTAATGTAACATGATATATAGTGAATTCCTTTTGGAGTAGGAGAAGAGTGAACGTTGAGTAATTACTCCATCCTCGAACCACTATAAATATTTGTGTCTGTTTAAATTCCTACACTTTACATTCTAACATTCTTATTGCTGAATAAACTACCTAATAACTCTCTAAAACACTTGTGTTGATTGCCAAAAATCTTAAGGGTGTAAGACTTCCACTGTTATTAAAAAAAATCCTAACAGTTGTTATTTTTCAGCTCAATTACTCTATCAACAGCTCTGTCAAAAGATCTCTTGAGTGGTTAACTCTCCTGCTGAATATCGACTTAACTGTCTGCAGAGCCGTCCCTGGGGCGGTAGAGGCGGCTCCGCTGCACAGAGCCCTCCTCCGGTCTCAAATATCATAGCAGCCCCATTTTTCGGTCCAAATTAAAGCAGTCCCAAAATTTTGGTCCAAAGTAAATCAACTAGAAAAAAAAGTGGCCAACAACTAATAGAAACTCAAATCAAAATCATGGAAGCCTAATAGCTTATAAAAGAATGGGTAGGGCACCAAAAAAATAAAAAAAAAAAAAGGCAGAGACCTTCAAGTCTCAAACTCAAAGTCAAGAAAAGGAAAAACTGATAAAAAAGGCAGATTACACAAATTGACAAAGTAACTGGAAAAACGAATTGTAGAGGCACGAAGAATCAGAGAAAAAAATCGAGGCACGGGCTTACATCTCCAAGAAATTAATCAACAAAAATCTCAAGCAAATATTTTATTTGTAAGAATTCTTTATCTTTAGTTCTTCTATTTTCTCATTAATATTAATTGTATCAATGTCTTGCAAAGGATTTTTTAGCTTTTCAATGTCTATTCTATTCTATTTAGAGTCTCATTATCTTTTCAATATCTATTCTATTTTACTTGAGATTATTTTGTTGGAAAAGCAGAACATATGTAATAGAGGACTTGCATTTAATACTTAAAACTAAATTGAGGTTTTTTAATAGAAAATCGCAAATGCCTCCTACTCGAAAATATTCATCTGGACATGAAAATTGCAAGAAAAGAAGACAAGTGGAAGAGTTCATTGAGTCTCAAAGAGGGGCATTAAATAAATTTGTTGTGAAGTCAAATCCATCACATGAAGATTTAGCCAATGAAGAATAAAAAGATGGTGATGAATTGCATGAAGACTTAACATTTGAAAATAGTGTCGATGGAGGTGTGAATGAAATGACAATAAATGTGGCAATGGCTTAAACTCGGAAAATGATGATAATGTCAATCATGGAGGCCTTGAAAATGATGATGATGTTGGTCAAGCTCATGTTGATGGTGATTGAGATGACATTATTCACTCCGAATGTGATGATATTATTGTTAGTGTAGTGAATGAAGAACCAAAATCATCAATTACACTTGACATATTGATCCAAAAAATTGGGAGAATTTAGATCTTAAGTAGAAGGATCAATTAGTAGAAAAGGGTCTGATAAGAGATGTAGTAACAGGAAAAGATCCCAAGGATGGAGCAAAGAGACGTTTTTCTTCATACTTTTACACTCAGATTTTACCAAATGGCCAAAAACACCATAGAGATTGGTTAGTGTATTCAAAAGCACTTGATAAATCATTTTGCTTTTGTTGCAAGTTGTTTAAAAAGGGCCCTCAACTAAGTCAGTTAGCAAATGAGGGATATTGTGATTGGGGGAATTTTAGTAGTAGACTTAAAGAACATGAGACAAGTATTGAGCATGTCAAAAACTACACTGATTAGATTGATTTGTGTATCCGATTAGAAAATGGTAAAATAATTGATCATGCTATTCAAGATCAAATTAAGAAAGCAAAGGTGCATTGGAGGTTGTTTTACATCGACTAATTTCAGTTGTGAGATTTTTGGCTTAACAAAATTTAGCATTTTGTGGTAGTAATGCGAAAGTATATGAAGATAGCAATGGAAATTTTATGTCTATGATTGAGATGATTGCATAATGGGATCCAATGATGAAGGAGAACATTGAAATTAAGGTACATCATCATTATCTTAGCCCTAAATTTCAAAACGAGTTGATATGTTTGCTAGCTTCTAAAATCAAGAGTTTATTCTTAAAAAGATTGAAGAAGCTAAGTTCTTTTTTGTGATACTTGATCGCACTCCTGATATAAGTAACCAAGAGAAAATGTCTTTGGTTATAAGATGCGTTGATGTTTCAATAAATCCGATAAAAGTAGAAGAATATTTTTTGGGATTTATAAAAGTTGATGATACATCTGGACAAGGATTGTTTGAAGAGATGCAAAATATGTTGAAGAGTCTTGGTCTTGATATTGACAATGTGAGAGGGCAAGGATATGATAATGGGGCAAATATAAAAGGGAGACACCAAGGCGTACAAAAAAAACTTTTGGATATAAATTCTAGAGCATTATATACTGCTTGTGGTTGTCATTGTTTGAACTTAACACTTTGTGATATTGCAAATTCATGTGGAAAAGCAAAAGATTTCTTTGGAGTGATACAATGGATTTATACATTATTTTCACATTCTACAAAGAGGTGGAAGATTTTGATAGATAACATAATGGTTGAAGGTTTAACTCTTAAGCCATTGTCAACCACTCGATGAGAAAGTTGTATTGAAAGTGTGAAAGAAATAGTTCTTCAAGATCAATAAATTAGAGAAGCCTTATTTAACCTTGCTGAAGAAAGAGATATTGACTCTAAAATAAGAAGTGAAGCTAAGTCTTTGGCAACATTTGAACTTGGAAACTTTGAATTCTTAGTAGGCATGGTTATTTGGTATGATATACTGAGTAAAGTTAATATTATTAGCAAAGACTTACAATCTGAGGACATGTTTGTTGACATTGTTATGCTCAAGGTTAAGGGGTTAATTGCTTCGTTTGAAGAGTATAGAGAAATCGGATTCAACCAAGCAATCAAATACTGCAAAAGAACTTGCTTCATCGATGGAAATTGATCCTTTTTTTTTTCGAAAGGAGACAAATATATAGAAAAAGACATTTTGATGAGCTCTTATGTGAGTCTTCCCAAATGCCACAAGTATTAGCTAAGGAAGCTTTTAGGATTCATTACTTTTTATACATAGTTGATCAAACAATTGGATCTTTGAAGAAACGATTTGAGCAATATGAGGAATATGAAGATCTTTTTGGGTTTCTTTTCACAGCTGACAAGTTGAGTTCATTAGTTGATGAGGACTTGAAGCTCGTTGCAAAAATCTTGAAAGAAAACTACAAAGGAAAGAGGGCATAGAACATGATGTTTCAGATTTAGATGGAGATGATTTACATCAAGAAATAAAGATCATGCGACATATTTTACCACATGAAGCAAATCAGCTTGTGCAATAATGAACTTTTTGAAAAGAATGAATTGTTTTTCAAATTCATTCATTGCATACAAGAGATTGTTGACTATTCCGGTGACTGTTGCATCAACAGAGAGAAGTTTTTCTAGACTGAAGTTGTTGAAATCTTGTTTAAGATCAACCATGATCCAGACAAGATTGAATGCATTATCTTTGATCTCAATTGAGAGTGAATTTCTAGACAAACTTGATTATGAAAGACTGATTGATGATTTTGCAGACAAAAATGCAAGGAGATCAATTTTCTATGGCTAATGTATTGGTAGTTTTTCCTTTATTTCTATGATGTAATGATATTAAAGTATCTCTTTTGTAGCACTATTTTTATTAAATTTGAAAATATTGAAATTGAAATATAATGTTTCATTATTTTATCTTTCGATCAATGAAATTATTTTTCATAACAATGATTAATTAGCTATTTTACTTTTATTTATATGGGTACAAAGGGCCCCAATTTTTTTTCGCACTGGATCCTTTAAAACACAGGAACGGCCCTGACTGTCTACAAGGACTTAACTGTTTTCTTGAAACTCTGATTTGTAAAATCGAAAAATTGCAAAGTCTAGTAACCCCCTAGAATTTACATGACACCTCTTTGGACCTACATTCAACAATAGTATAAGGGGTAAATAATAATAAGCGTTATGCAAAATTGTGCATTTTATAACTTTTTTCAGTTTTGTAATATGTTCTATGTGTAATTGAAGAAGGTTTCTAAATTTAAATTTTGGCTTATTTATTTATTTTATACATTTTAATTAAAATCTGACTCTATATTAAAATGAAGGATTATATGATAATATAAGTTAAATTAGGTTTTTATACACTAATATCTTTGGACTCTTTTACACAAAACTAACGAGATATTAATATCTCTTTACCGATACCCTATAATTTTAATAAAATTATTCAGTAAAATTAAATGAATCACGTGTGATAAACGTGTTTTTCACTAAAATAATATGAATCATGTGCAACGTTTGTATTTTTTTCCTCTAAAATTATAAGAATCGCGTGCTAAACATGTGCGTTTTCTTAGTACTTATAAAAGGAAGAATATGTTTGACTATGGTATATCGATTCTCAAACTCATGATTGCTATAGGCTTACGGTGTGAATGTTGCAACACAAGTACAAGATAACACATGCATCAATTAGCTATTGTTTAATATATTTCATGAATGTCCACATTATCAAACTCTATCTTTGGAGTTATCTGATCTTGTACCAGTCACCTTCTTGTATTTTGCACATATCTTTAATAATATCAATATTGGAAAGTGTGAATGCTAATTGAAGAGAGATAAGAAGGCAAATATCATGCAGTAATAAGTGAAATTAAGGACATTGACTAATGTTTATGTATTCAAGAAAAAAATATTTCCAAGAAATCAGATTTTGAATGCTTTTTATTGTGAGTGCTATGTAGGAAATCCAAAAAACTCTTGGTAAATATGGGACCAAATAGACATGTCTTATTAAATAATGGTTTCGTATCTAACATAGCCTCTTTAGAATCATTCAAACTCAGTACATCTTCAAGATTCTTGGTGCAAATGCGTCTTTTTTAAGAATCTCATGTTTCTTAGCTCCAATACGACATCCTTTTAGTTCTTCAGTTCTTCTTCTTGTTTTTCCTTTTCCTATAATAAATGAATATTGAGATTGAAGATTGAAGATTCACTAACTTTCGAATTCTGGTGGCATGCGGTAAAGCTACCTTATATCTAATTATCGAAGCCACAAATTGGTCATTTTCTTCATATAAAGAGACAAATCATTAATTAAATCACATTGCTCCAACTTAAGTGTCTACAAACCAAAAAGATACTCAGCTAATTTTTTTAATGTGATTTTTTTCAGAAATATTAAGATAATGAAGTTGTTTCATGTGATGAAGGCAACTCATTAAGGCACTGCTCAGTTTGGTTTTATCCCGGGCCGTCACATTCACGATTGTATTGCTCTGGTCTCTGAGGGTTTCAACATTTTGCATAATCGGAATGATAGTAATGTGATTCTGAAAATCGATATCCGTGAGGCTTTTGACACTCTTAATTGGGATTTTCTTTTGTATGTGTTGCGTAGATTTGGTTTTCCGGAGAAGTTTGTTGGTGTGATTTTAAAATCGGCTCGCATCTCAATTCTTCTTAATGGATCTCCGATTGGGTATTTTGCTTGCACGAGAGGGGTCCGTCAGGGTGATCCTCTTTCACCTCTTCTCTTTTGCATTGCCGAAGAAGTCCTGGGGAAACTTATCTCTCGGTTAGTGTCATCCCATCTTCTAACGCCTTTTGTGGCTCCACGTAATATTGTTCTTCCATCTACCATATTGTATGCGGATGACATTGTGATCCTTTGTGCAGCCACCTCTGCCAATGCACATCATATCTTTGATGCTCTTCGTTATTATGCCTCTCTTTCGGGCCAGTTCAACCCCACTAAATCGAAGGTGTTTTTTGGGTACTCGGGTTTCGCAGCATATTAGAAACCGCATTCAGACAATTATGGGCTTATCGGTTGGTTCTTTTCCAACTACATATCTTGGGGTACCCATCTTCAAAGGTGCTCCTAAGCATGGTGTTTTGCAGCCTTTGTTTGATAAAATCATGGTTAAATTTAAACGATGGAAAGGTTCTTCTCTTTCATTGGTGGGTCGTATTTGTTTGGTTAACTCCGTCATTGCCAGCTCCTTGGTTCACAGCATGCTTATCTATAAATGGTCTATTTCGATGCTTAAGTGGTTAGAGAAGGCTATGCGTAATTTTATTTGGTCTGGTGACGTTAATCAGAAATGGTCTGTTGTGGTTAATTGGGCTCGTTGTTGCACTCCTAAGGATAAAAGGGGTCTTGGAGTTCCATCCCTCATTACTGCAAACCGGGCTTTTATTATGAAAATGGGCTGGAAAGTTCTTACATCGGATTCTGTGGTATTTGCGACTCTTTGTCGGCGTTTTTTGCTGGCTAACGGTTCTATCAGGCACTCGTTCTTGCCTTCTTCAATCTGGGCGGGGTTGCAGCCAACGGTGGAGGATTGCCTGACTGATTCGAGATGGATCCCGGGGGCGCACTCTTCTATTAACTTTTGG
Source organism: Rehmannia glutinosa (assembly GCA_016081115.2). NCBI lineage: Eukaryota > Viridiplantae > Streptophyta > Magnoliopsida > Lamiales > Orobanchaceae > Rehmannia > Rehmannia glutinosa. The sequence goes on along the minus strand of CM071931.1, from coordinate 31,166,157 downwards.
ACAGACAATTGGCTTGGGTACATCATTGCAGATAGGATTGGTCTTCCTCACGAGTTTCGGGCTAACTTTCTAACCCTATTTCGATTTCTTTTTGATAACAAATGGCATCTTACTATGTCATTTGTGGAGGCTTACTTGGATATTGTTCGGGATATTGTCCGTTGCCCGATTACTCCGGACTCTTTGGATAAAAGGGTGTGGACTCGCTCTATAGATGGGACGGTTTCTTCTAAATCAGCTTATGCCTTTTTACAATCGTCCTTTCCCACTGTTAAATGGGGAGTTTGGATCTGGTCCCCCACATCCCCTCGGCGGCGCACGGTTAGTCCGTGGGCTATCTATGGGCGTTTGACTGTTATGGACCTCCGCCGACACAGAGGATTTATCGGTCCTTCTGCTTGTGGCCTCTGTTATTCTCATTCGGAATTGATTGATCACCTTTTTGCTTCTTGTGGTTTTGCAGGAGCTCTCTGGGATTGGATTGCTGCATCATTTTCTGTGGCTTTTCGCAACGTCTGTAGCTTCAATGAATTTATGGTTCATTTAATGGAATTTCATTTCAGTGAGCAGATTGCTTTTCTCTGGAAGGTGGCGATCATTTCCTGCATTTAGCTTATATGGCACATTCGGAATGATGTTGTATTTAATTACAAGAATTGGAATACCGATGCGGCTCTTACTCAGTTGCGAGCGATGATTATAAAGTCTGCTTATTTAGACAAGGGGTGTATACAGAATGCCCAGGAGGATTTACTTTGTCTCCACAGGCTGAAGGTCCAGGGTTGTCCCCCTAAGGCCCCTCGCGTTATCCATGTGCCTTGGTCTTTACCCCTCCCTGGCTGGATTAAAGTCAATATAGATGGATACACAACAGGAGCTCCAGGGTGTATTACGGCTGCGGCGGTTTACCGTACATATCGAGGCTTTTTTCGTGGTTGTTTTCTGGAGCAGTGTGGAACGAGCTATGCATACGAGGCCGAATTAGTTGCAGCTATGAGCGCCATTACTTATGCTTTTCATAAGGGTTGGACTAATCTTTGGCTGGAGTCTGACTCTACATATGTTGTGGATCTTTTTCATTCTCGGGTTGGTTCCATCCCGTGGCGGTTGCTTGGTCAGTGGTGCTACACTCTCTTTATGATTTCCCAGATGAATTTCATGGCTTCTCACATCTATCGGGAAGGTAATCGTGTGGTGGATTAGCTCAGCAAACTCACGTGTGATTCTACTTGGTGGGACGTCCCCCAGTGAATATTATCTCCCTGCTCACGGATGACTATGTTGGACGAGCTCAGTATAGATTTGTTAGATAATGTTGAGATCTGTGCTTATGTTTTGGTTGTATGGCTTTCATTTTCTCGCCAAGGTACTCTTTTTCTACTAAGGGTTTTCCCTACAAGGGTGGGTTTTACCTTGATAGGTTTTCAACAAGGCCCCAAATATTGCGCTACCTGGTCGGCTTGTGACAGGACCTTTCTTTTCTTTTATTATAATTTCGTTCTTATTTAAAACTTCGCAAATAGATCACGTGGAACCTAGACTATTGCCCATCCCAACCATACCAAATGTATGAACGATAGAGGCATTGATCACCTCAAGTCTCTTCCAATTAGTTGCCTAATAATATTAATTTCATGGCCTGAAGTCAACTACAAATGAATCAAGCATTGCTCTTATCTCTATCTCTTCACTATCTGCAGAGAAACTCGCTATATATTTTATGAAATTCCGTCAAAAAGATTAACAGAATACAAGAGCGCGTCCACATCTTTGAGCCACACCTTGCACGCCTCCTTGCTATTGTGGTTGGAAAAAAGTATAAAAATTTTCTTGAATGCGCAATGCCCAACTCTTTCAAGGGGTTCTTTTCAATTTTCTTGCTTCATAATCCACGTTCTCTTACCCAGCTGAGGAAAATAGGGTCCACCTTTATCACCCACTTGTAGAGCATTTCTTATGCACATACTGTAGTCACAGTTATTCTTTACCACTTGAACCTGTCTCACTACAACAAAGAAAGAATTATAGTGACTTTTTTTGTTGTTATATATGAAAATGTCATCACTATGATCAGTTAGTGATGACATGGAACTTCGTCACTAATAGTAATAGTGAAGACTTTTATTTCCTGCCAACATTGGAAAATAGCGCAAAATATTTCGTGACAAAATTTACTAACAATAATGTATAATATATAAAAACATGTTTGTCTCTTATTATGGTAAGTTCCCGCCAATGCAATTACTATTTTGGGAAATGTTCTGATATTTTTATTATTTATTAATTAATAAAATATAATGTTATTTTTCGTATTAACTATTATATTGATTTCCTTGGAAATGTTCAATGCATTAACAAAGTTTGTATTAAATAACACAACTGACTCGAAAATCTAATTTTTTTACAATTTCCATCGCAGTCTGCTCCTCTCCCCGACCCTCTCCACCGTTGTGCCGCCACCCAACCCCATCTGTCGGATGTCACCAATCTCGACGTTGTTGGCTGAAGTGGTTCCCTTTGCAACCAGACCCATGGATAATTAATATAGTCATATGAATCATCAATTTTTCTTCCATTTTTCCTTTTATACTTGTAGATCTTAGATTTTATTCAGTTGATTGGAATTATTGTGGTGTTTTAGGGAGATTGCCTGCGAAACGTCAACAGCAGGGGTGACCATGATCGGAGGAGTTTATGCTTGGTAATTGGTTGAAGGAACACAAATAGAAAAACACTGTATAACGTGATCTATAATTATAATAATACTTTTCAGAAAATACTAATATTTTTTAGAGAAAAACTAGTATTTTTCAGGGAGACTACTGTTACCAATTTTGTTACTTTGAAACGTATATATTCTTAGAGAACATGTGATACGTTTTCTAATAAAACGATACTTTTAAACAAATTTGTATGTAATGTTGCAATTAAATAATCAGTTTTGTTACTTTAAAAACATATACTTTTCTGAATAAAAGTGATATTTTTTAATAAAACGTGATACTTTTCGGGTAGAAAAGTTAAAGTGATACTATGATAGGTGAACTATTGATGTAGTTTTGTTACTTTGAAATATATATACTTTTTAGAGTAAAAGTGATACTTTTTTTAATAAAAGTGATACTGTTAAACAAGGTTGTATATAACTTTGCAAATAATTAATCAGTTTTGTTACTTTGAAAACTTATATTTTTCATAGTAAAAATGATAATTTTCGAGACTAAAGTGGTACTATATCAACGCCAAATAATACAAATTGCCACTGCCCCAAAAAGTTACTCTAAAAACGTATATTTTCATAGTAAAAGTGAATTTTTTTAATAAAAAATGATATTTTTCGAGTTTACAGTGATATTTAGTTACCACGTAATATTACAATAATGCCATCACCCCCTAGAGATACTACTATACCACGCTAATATTATAAAATTGCCACCCGTGTCCTAATGATGTTCTGCCGCCTCATAGTATTACGAAAATGTTGTTGCCTCTAAAAATTACAAAAATGCCAGCTGATTTGGATATAGATCCATCACACGAATTTAGACCCGTGAGACAATCCTATATGAGTTTTTGTCTAAATATTAATGGTATACTTGAAAGTAGAGCTGTCAATTTTGGCCCTACACAGGTGGGTTTGGGGACCGCCCCTGTAAAAGGGCCGGTGGTCAATGTGTTTTTCTTATACCCAAAATGAGTCGCGCTTTTTTGGCCAGGCCCATTAGGCCCGAAAAACCAGGCTGGTCGGTCGGCCTGGCTTTTCCTTTGTATTTTCGTGGGTGGGTCGGGCTGGGCTATAAAATAGCAGCCCGGTTACTGTTTGGCCCAGCCCGGCCCAATTTTTTGCTTTGGCCCAGCGGGTTGGCACCGGGCCGTTTGACACCTCTACTTAAAAGATAATGAGTTTTTGTAATTAAGCAAAAACCTCATATCTTTTTTTTTTGTCAAACAAGATGTTTCACAACAGCCACCTTCGACGCGAGGATGGGTACGGCGTACGGGTTGATTGAAAGAAATGCAGATATTACTGTTGCCATAAGAGCCAAGGCTTTTGGTGGCTGGAAACACTTGTGTAAACTGTAAACAACAGGTGATTTTATAACGCGTCGTTCGTGTTTAAATTCCAACAATTGTTCATGTTTAAATTCCAACAATTCTGAAATTCAGTTTCTGTACATAAAAGGGGATAATTATAAAACCACCCCTACGTTTGCGGTAATTACAATAAAACCAAGGAAGTTTTAAAATTACAAAAACTCCACTTAAGTTTGCTTCCGTCCAACAGTTTTACCCCAACCGTAATTTGAACTGTCGAAATTTGTTGATTTAATCAAATATTTTACAATTACATGATCCCTCAACTTTCTAAATATTACAAATAGCCAGACGAAAAATTGGGGCTATTTGTAACATTCAGAAAAAACTGAGGAATATAATTGTAAGATGTTTAATGATGCCAGCAAATTCCGTCAAGTCAACTAATTGTTTGGGAAAATGTAAGACAAAATCAAACCTCTTTTGAAGCTTCTCTGAGTTTTTTTTTTTTTTCTTGTAATCACTCCAAATTTCATGGATATTTTTTTTGTAATTATCCCAAATAAAAATTATAACAGGAAAGTCGTATATCAAAAGCTAACCATTCACACACTAATGAACCCGAAACAAGGATAGGTGTTAAGTTGAATTTTTACCAACAAATTAAGTGTTCTAAACTTAGAAATTGTATTATTTTTTAGTAAATTGAGTTAAAATTATTGTTGAAGTTGTATATCGAGTTGTAATAGGTAGTCAGGTACCAAAGAATCAAGAAAACAGACGAAAAATGGGGAAAAAGGAGTTGTACCACGGTACACAAAGCCATACCGTGGTAATAACTGAAGAGAAATCAAGAAACGGCTCTGAAACGGTACAGCAAGAGGTACCGCGGTACATAATTTCTTTGACACATGTATCGCGGTTCAATGTCTTCGTGTCGCGGTTCAACCCAAAATCCCACCTACTTCATGTCGTGCTACATTCAATGCATACCGCGGTACCTACCAAACACCCTTCAGCAATAATTCAGCTTTACACGACGGAAAACCACGAAAAGCTTTTTTTATAGCAAAGAAAGATTAATCAGCCGAAAGAGAAGAAACGACAAAGAGGTACACATCAAAAGAAGAACTTAATGGAATACATCTGATAATGGACAACATAAGAGTCCAATTGACAACAAACTTATTAGCAGGAAAGGAATGAAATGCTCTGCTATAAATAGGCTTCAGTTCAGTTCAGTTCAACAGCTCGAAGACACCTTCACAACTGGCGAGAATGCGTTCCTTTCTCAGAAATCATCTTTCAGTTTTTATAGTTTTTGTTTTTCTACATTTGCAAGGTTCTGCACGTTTGCTCAGCAGCAGTTGATAGGAAGGATAATAAGGAGCAGGAGCTTACAACAGGAAACTTGAGAAATCTTCCAATCCGGATACAAACAAGTTTCTTTTTATCCTCTCTTTTAAGACAAAGACTTGTGTAAGACGGTCTCACGGATCTTTTCCCAAACCCGCAATGATAATTTTGGAAGATTAAGCGCCAACAATTTTGTAAATAAGAAAGAGAGTTGACGTGGGCCACATGGCCCATAACGAAAAATTGGTTTAGACGTATAGGAACGGTTGCTTTGCATGAGGTTTCATATAGTTCAGGACATTTTCCGTTGTCCGCTTCCCCCGCATTCAGAGGATAAAAGAGTTTTGGATGCATTCTATGGATGGTGTGGTCTCTTCTAAAGAAGTCTATTCTTTTTTGCGGCCTGCTCTTCCGGTGGTTAGATGGGGTTCTTGGATTTGGTCTTTGCACATCTCGGAACGGAGATCCGTGACTGTTTGGAGAGCAATTTTTGGACGTCTAGCCGCTCTAGACGTTATGCGTCATCAGGGCTTCATTAGGCCAAATTTTTGTAGTCTTTGTTCATCCCAGGCAGAATCGATTGATCACATATTCGTTTCTTGTGCTTTTGCAGGTCACCCTTGGGGATGGATGGCTGAGGCTTTTGTTGTCACTATTCATCTGGCGCATAGCTTTAATGAATTTTTAGTTCATGTCATGGGCTTTCAGTTCAGTGATCAGGTGTCCTTTCTTTGGAAGGTGGCTTTAATATCCGGCATATAGCTCCTTTGGCATATTCGGAATGACATTATTTTCAATAATAATACTTGGTCTCCGGATGCTGCACTTGTTCAACTACGGGCAATGATTCTGGAATCTGTTGTACTGGATAAGGGTTGTATGAATAACACTCAGGATGATCTTCTATGTCTACATCATCTCAAGGTCCAGGTCGTGCACCTAGAGCCCCCGTATCATTCCGTTAATTGGCACCTTCCTCGCCCACGGTGGATTAAGGTTAACACTAATGGCAGTGCATCTGGCTCTCCGGGCCGACTTATTGCATCCAGGGTTTTTCATACAGCCAGGGGTTTCTTCAGAGGTTGTTTTGCTGAGCAGTGTGGTTTTGGGTTTGCTTTTGAGGCTGAGCTTATTGTTGTTATCAAGGCGGTCTCCTTCGCACATCATAAGGGCTGGACGCACCTTTTGGTGGAATCTGACTCATCATTTGTTGTCGACTTATTTCGCAATCGTGATGTCTCCGTTCCATGGCGTCTCCTGGGGTACTGGAACTACTCGCTGCACTTGATCTCACAAATGAACTTTGTTATTTCTCACATATTTTGGGAGGAAAATCATGTAGCTGATCGACTTAGTAAATCCTCGGAATCCAAGTGGTGGGATGCGCCTCCTGCGGATATTGTTTCTTTACTTAATGATGATTATGTTGGTCGCAGTCGGTATAGATTTGTTAGATAGTTTGTGTTTCTGTGTTTTTTCTGGCTCTTTTAGACTATTCTGGCAGGGGTACTCTTTTCCTACTTGGGGTTTTTCCCACAAGGGTGGGTTTTACTCCGGTAGGTTTTTAATGAGGCCCCAAATATTACGCTACCTGATCGGCTTGTGATCAGGATTTTTCTTTTCTTCTATATTATTTTAGCCTTTATTCAAAAACATATATATAAGTACTCAATAATCTTAAAAAAATAAATTTGTGATAATAAAAAATGAATTAAATTCATGTGGTGAAGTGGATTGAAGATTATTTATAGCTAAATAAATATTAAATTTGGTATAAAACATATACACCAAATTATTTGGTAACAAAGTATCACTTTAGGTTCGAAACGTATCACTTTTTACTAAAAAAAAATTCGTTTTATACTCTGGAAAGTATAGACTTTCAAAATAATTTCTTGGGGCGGTAATATAGTACAACTTAAGACTCCAAAAGTATCATTTTTTATTAAAAAAATATCACTTTTACTCTAAAAAGTATGAGCTAGTCTCCTCTCCTGTCAGACCGTCTAACGGATCTAGATCCATTAGACGGGTCTAAATATCCTACCCAGAAAACGCCTGAAAACTGAAATTAGGATTTGAACCATACAAAGCCTGCACACCTCTGATATCATCAACCTTCGAATCAACTTTCGTCTCCCTCGGTCTCAAGCTCGGATACATCACCGCCTCTTTAACATCAGTATGCGCCAATCTCAACAGATGTCCGATCTCATGCGTCACCACCGACTCCAAATCCACGGTTGTCTCTACCTTCTCCGCCACAAAGTCCACCGCCCACGTCTCCGCCGCGTCGAGGTGGAACTGCCCGCTCTCCGGCGAGAACACGTGCGCTAGAACTTCGAAACCATCATAGAATTATTATAAAAATATACTAGTGAACAATGTGTGAGACTACCTAATGCTTTTAGAAGTAAAAGCTTATACAGAGATCATACTTGGAAGACATCATGTAGAAAAAATAGAAGAACCTTATTCCAAGATCTTTCCCATGTTATACATCTATCGAGTAGAAGGCAAAAAGAATAAATAGTGCAGTAGGAAGGTATTTGAAGACAAAGCACTAAATGATACAAATATTAGTATCTGCTAATACTTTTATGGAGAAATACTAATACATTTTCTAAGAAAAACTAATACTTTGCAGGAGCACTACTAAAATACTCTCTAGGAAATTACTAATACTTTTTTGAGAAACTACTAATACTTTTCCGAGAGACAGCTAATACATTTCGGGAGTATATTCATGAGAAATACTAAAAAACTCTTCAGGGAACTACTAATACATTTCAGAAGAACTGCTAATACTTTTTAGAAGGACGACTAACACTTTTCAAAAGGACTGTAAATACATTTCGGGAGAAAAATTTAATTATATCCAGGGGAACTACTAAAAACTCTCCAGGGAACTAATAATACTTTTTCGAGGAACTACTAATACTATTTTGAGGGACTGCTCGGGAGTATATTTAGGAGAAATACTAAAATTCTCTTCAGGGAACTACTAATACATTTAAGAAGAACTGCTAATACTTTTTATAAGGACGGCTAATACTTTTCAGAAGGACTGTTAATACTGGTGGTCCCTGAAAACTACTAAAACACCACTGCAAATATTACGAAAATGCCATCGAGTCTGCGGGTCTGATCCGTCTAACAGGTGAGACCCGTTAGACGGTCTGACAGGAGTTTTTGTGAAAAAGTATATGTTTTTAAAGTAACAAAATTACATTAGTAGGTCCTCTTGATATAGCATCACTTTAGACTCGAAAAGTATTACTTTTTATTAAAAAAGTATCATTTTTATTTTGAAAATTATATGTTTTCAAAGTAATAAAATTGATTATTTACTTGCAAAGTTGTACACAACCTTGTCCATAAGTATCACTTTTTATTTAAAAAAAAAAAAGTATGACTTTTACCCTAAAAAGTATATGTTTTCAATGTAACAAAGTTACATTAGTAGTTTCTCTGGTATAGTATCACTTTAGACTTGAAAAGTATAATTTTTGTTAAAAAAGTATCATTTTTATTCTCAAGAAGAGTATATGTTTTTCAAAGTAACCAAACTGATTATTTACTTGCAAAGTTACATGAAATATTGTTTAATAGTATCACTTTTTATTAACAAAAGTATCATTTTTACTCTCAAAATTATATGTTTCTAAAGTAATAAAATTGATCATTTGTAGTTCATTGAAAAGTACTAAGTTTACACCTTGGAAGTATTAATTGTTTCCCTAAAAAGTATCGTTTTTTATTCAAAAATATCAATTTTACTTTGAAAAGTATCCAAATACTTTCTCTTTGCTTCCTTTTAGTCTGTGTGTGTGTATATATATATAACACCCTCAATAATTTATTTTTGCTCCGTTAACTCTTGCACACTTTTTAAATTTTATAGAATTACAAGTTAGTCAATTTTTTATTGTTAACTAATTAGCAGGATGTTAGGCAAAAAGTAAAAAATTGTAATTTCCTCCACCTGTATGGAATTTTCAGCTTCATCATTTCTTCAATAATGCTTGATCAATTCCTATTATTTGGTATAAAATAATTATATTTTTCTGATATAGAATTAATGAAGAAGTTGAAAAATATGGTAAAAGACATATCTCAATTCTCAAAGGAGGAACTGGCTATGCAGCTGCAAATCACTGTAATCTTCTTCGCACGAAACTCATTAGTTTTTGTTTCACAAAATTCTCTATTCTAGAAGCCCTCGCACCGATGATTTCGATCAAAAAATTTAGGATATTCTGAAATAGTGACAAGAGAATGCTAAGACACGAGAGAGGAAGAGATAAAATGGGAGGGAATAGAAGAGCAAATCCAGATATTTGGATTTGGATTTAGGTTTGGGTATTGAGGATCCGTCTCACGGATAGAGATCCGTGAGACGGTCTCACAAAAGACCCAGTCCTCTTTTAATTCTTACTTTGTAAATTGTAGTAGTACATGTTTGATTATTTGTTAATGAATTTTATGGATATCATCATGAGCTAAATTTTCATTTCTAGATGATGATGCAACTTAATCTAATCTTATATTTTGATGCTTTAATCTATCATGTTTCATTAGTTGATCTATTTTATACTGTTGGCTCTAATTCCTTCTAAATTACATGATCAATAATTTGGATTATTTGGTGTATACAATTATCATTCGAGAGATTGGATACATGACCTAAAAATAGTATGACTTAGAATTTCATATAGTTGAGAAACGTATGATCTCTTTGAAATCATTTGTATGAATTCATTGGTCTTTTTAAAACTTTATTTGTGATTTTTATAGAAAAATTGAAATCCAAATTTAGATCTTTAATCATTAATCAGTCGAGAGATAGAATTGATTATTTTTAGAATTCATGATTTATATACCACTAATGAATAATTAATAGATTGAGTTGAAAAATATAAGATATAATTAAGTGAATCGTTCCTCTAGAATTTCATTATTATTATTATACATTTAATAAATTGCTCAAACTTTGTGTTGAATTGGATACTTGTTATTTATTATTTTTAAAACACCAAAACTCATTATTCAATTTTCTAGATAAAATTAAACTATTTTAATTACAATACTTAGTGCTTATTTGATAATCATTCCCTGTGAATACGACACCCCGATTTTTGTATACTGTATTAAAACTTTCTTACCTTAAGAGTGAATTGATGCAAGAATATAGTAACCGAGGAATTTGATCCCGTACACTTGCGGTAATATTTTCACGAACAATAGGAGTAACAGAAAGAGAAGATATGTCCCATTGACAAGCAAAAAATTGAAGAAATGGAAAAGTCTGTAACTACAAACCATTTAATGCAAGAAATCACTTGTCAAATTTGTGTTCTTTAATGGAAAAAATTGTTACTACAAAGTACCCATCAAAAACAAAGACCAACGGTACAAAAACTAATCAACAGCAAATATATATTCCTGCCTGACTGAAGCAGGTAACACAAATTTTATGCAAGTCACAGAATCATTATGACCAAAATGCCTAACGTCAAAAAATCGACAAACCAAAAAAAATTAAAAATTATATACTTAGTCAATGAATTTCATCTAATCTAATTTCACTCGCACAACATATGATACAATCAATCAACCGCCTATCGAATATCTCCAATACATAAAATCAAGAGCTAACTATTATTCCAACAATCGAAGGCTTTTGTTTAAATGAGGCCCGAGTAAGGATTGTAGGCTTGAACGGGCATACCTGGTCCATAGGGCTGGCCGGTGGCACCATAGGGTGTTCCAAAAGGATTCACCGGTTGCTGTGGGCCCATCATCATCATTTGAGGCTGCGGCTGGAAAACGAATGTGTGTTGCTGATTGGACATAGCCGCCATCTGGACGGAATGCGGTGCAGCCACCGTGTTGGAGGCGTAGAATGGATCGGGTGCTATTTGCGGCATTATGGAGTTGTTCATTGGAGCTTGTTCCCATGGGTTGTAACTTGTGTTCTGATTGGTTCTTCTGATTGCATCGTCGTATAGGCTGTCTAGTGTGAGTTTATCCAGCCCGCCAGCCTTTGTACGAGGAAAACAAAAGGAAACATATGAATTCATTATGAGAAAATTTTAATTTGCCCCACCAACCATGCGAGTATTTTTACGTTGCCAACTTGACTTTTAATAGTTCTACTTAACTCCCTGAACTTTGCGAATTGTTGCACTTAACCTATAATTTCCAAATTTACCCAAATGTATAACCTTTCTTTATTTTATTTTGCGATCCTAGAATGGCATCGGAGCCTACGTTTATTGATGAATCTAAGGAATTATTAATTATTTGTATACGGAAGAATGATGGGGCTAATATGGTCGTAACAAACTATTTCAATTTTCTAAAAAAAATAAAACTCTAGTATTAAAACCCTCAATAGAGGGTAAAGTGCAAAAAATTACATAGTTTAGAGGTATCCAAATCTTGTAAACAATAAAAGTTTAGTAGGCAAAGTAGAAAAACATGGGAAGTTTGGAGGGTTTACTGTAATTATCCCACATTTATTGAACCCTTTTGACTCTCGAAACTGAAAAATAAAACATCGAAGCAAGATCATAAATGATACCAATTTGCTAGCAGCAGCAGCAGTCTCATTGGAGCTTGGAGCAGTAACGAGTGCTAGTTCCCAGCCGGTGGTTCCATTTGCCAGGTTTGGTCCCGGTTGTTGAGCATCACCTGCAATAATACCGAATAAGACTTTATGTATATTAACCTCATCCAAAAACTAAGGAAATTAAAGTATACGTGAAGCTTAATGAAGCATATGAATGCCATAATGCAAATTCCATAACCGTTATTAATTTTCTGTTTGCAAATTCAAGCCTCAAACCACATGCTAATTCAATCTAGGATATTTACCAAAAAAAACCTGAGATTTGGTATAATTACAAAAAGACCATAGAAGTTCCAAATTACAGATAACACCTTGAGTTTTGATTTCGTCTTACATTTTTCCCCAACCGTTAGTTGACTTGACCTGACAGAATTTGTTGACGTCATCAAATATTTTACTATTACATCCCTCAACTTTTTTAAAAATTAAAAAATTGCCCCAAATTTTCGACTGGCTACTTGTAATTAGGGTTGTGCACGGGACTTGGAGATCACTGGAACCGAACTGATACCCGAACCGAAAAATATCCGAACCGAAAATATCCGTTGACTTTTTTACTTTCTCCGAACCGAACCATCCCGAAAATTGTTTTGGTACGGTTCTGGAGATTTTTAAAATATCCGTACCGAGAACCGTACCGTTCCGTACCGAACCGAAGATCCGAAGATAGAACCGGTTTTTAAGAATTTTTTAATACATACATATATATTGTTTTTTATCTTATTTATATTTTGATATTGTGATACCCCACATTTAATTAACCTAGAAAATTATCTGATATGATTAATTAATTATTATATTAAGTTTCTAAGAATTTATATTATTTAACTAGTCTTTTGCCCGTGCAATGCACGGGGCGTGTTCCATCAAGGCACGTAAATTGCATGCATATAAGAGTTACACTATTAATGAATATAAAAACGTAAAATACAACTTCTAACAAATCAAGTTAACTATATTTCAAAATTATAAATTTTGGAATACTTCTTTATACACAACATTATTCGTCTGTTTGATTTTATTTTACCGTTGTCACAAACTAATATTTTTAAACTCTTACGATGCGTAACTCGTGGAACAACAACATATAATTGACCATGACTGAAAATTGAGTTCTTTATAGGAGAATTAATGAAAATAATTAAGGAGATTAATTATTCTCATTATTTGCTACGTTTTAATAAAATATAACATCAACATGTATATTAAATTTCCTTATTGTCAATACTTATATGTTATACTTTTAAAAGTTTTGTACATCCAAAATATAATAATTACGCATCAATGATCCATAGTAAATTAAAAAACCATCAGTTTTAGATTTACAAAATTTTCGACATAAATTATTCAATGGTTAATTTTATTTTGGTATTGGCAGAATTGGATTGCAATCAATGAAATAATTAATGGTTAATGAAGGATGGATTGATGATGTTTCACTGATGGAGTGATGGAGCTGATGTTTCAGGGATGGAGTTATGTAAAAGTATATGTGTTATTAGAACACATATTTTTGATATAATTCTAGTTGAGATTGTATTATTTATTATGAATTTATAATTTGAGATTGTGTTGCCCTTTATGGTTGTAGTATTTATTTTGAGATTGCACTAAAAAAAGGAATGGACTATAATTATTTGGTGATTTTATTTTCATTTTTTATTTTTTCTTATTTTGTGTGTTTTACTTTTATTTAATCTCCGTTTCACCGTCCCGAATTAATCCCGAAAAACGTCATCAATTTTAGTGCGGTTGTCCTGATTAGAACCGTTAGAATTTAAATCCCGTACCAAACACCGCATACTTGTAATTTTAAATAAGTGATGTAAGCGTAAAACATAAGACAAAAAGTTTGGGATTTGTAATATTTAGAAAAGTTGAGATTTTAGGTAAAATTTTTCTCTACATTTCGATTAAAAATGAGATTGATTTTTAAAATCTCGAACCCATTTGGATGGAGGGGGAAATTTCAAGATTTCATTTATGAATCTCCTTGTTTGGATGATGTGGACCATGCACACCCCTACTTGTAATATTTAAATAAGTGATGTAATTGTAAAACGTAAGACAAAAAGTTTGGGATTTGTAATATTTAGAAAAGTTGAGGGATGTTTAGGTAAAATATTTGATGACGTCAGCAAACTCCGTCAATTCAACTAATAGTTGGGGTAAAAATGTAAGACGAACCAAACCTCAAGGGGGTTTCTGTAATTTTAAAATTTCTCTGGTTTTTTGTGTAAAGACTCCAAATCTTAGGGTTTTTTTGTAATCATCCCTTCAATCTATCAAAATACAACTGTTATTAGGTGCAAACCCTAAGCCAGGCGCCACTAACTCGAAAAAGAACTTACCAACCGGCACAATGGCTAAAGCCATAGCATTTTTCTCATCTAACTCTGAGGCAGCAGGACTAGGCTCATGCAAACCCTACATGCAGAAAAATGCGGTTAAATGAGATCGCAAAGAGAAGCATGGAGGTTTCAAATATTCTGAATACTTACCAGTAAATCAGGTGGTGGTTGTGAAGCCGGAGCTTCCACTTTGACAGGTTCTACTTCTGGTTCGGGTTCTGGTTCGGGTGGAGGTGGGGATGGTGGACGCTCCTCTTTTGCCTCTGAATTCTTTTTGTACTCTATTGCTAAAATTGCCTTGGGCTTATCATCAGCCTGTTTCATTTAAATATACATTAGAAAAGTATTCAGTTGAATCAGCAGTGTTTTAAACATTCCAATTGCAAAATAGCTTCATGTCATAAATTATGAACAACAATATGTACTTGGATAATTACATAAAACCCCTTGAGGTTCGGGCTAATTACAAAACATAACAAAGATTTTCGGAAATTATCCGTCTTACATTTTCCCCCTTCATATGCAAAAAATATTTCAAAAGCTCCCCCTACGTTTATCAAGATAATACAGTTACCTTCTCTTAAATTTAAGGCACAATCAAACCTCAAGGGTTTTTTTTGTAATTTTCAAAAACCTCTTGGTTTTTTTGTAATTATCCCTAGACACTTTTAAGGAATATTCCTAAAAAGATTTCCGTGTTGGGTACATTACAATAAGATGGCAGGTTAACAATGTTACAACATGACAATATCTGAAGGAAGATTTTTTATTAACATGACGAGTTATTGGTCAAGAATTTAGGAAGATGCCACGATCAACAGAAATTGGTGGATGATTTCAGATTTCAGACCACATAGATGCCTATATAGCAGTGGCTAGGTATTTCAACTCTATCCCCTTATAAATTAGGGTAAATTTAGCTTTATACAAAAATATCCAGTTATTTTTCAAAATTACAAATGGGTCCTTAAGGTATTACAAACCACCCCCTGAGGTTTTGCACTTGAAGGAGCAATTTGTAAAATAAAAACAAATGCCAATAAATAGTGACAACTTCAACGTCCATAACATGTGTGTATCTAGAATTAAGTTGTACTCACATTTCTTGAAATATTAGAATATCCACCAAAAAAAATAGTAAAATAAAGGGGAAAAAATGGGGTGCGAATGCTTGTTATTTTTATTTATGAGATATATTATTTCAGAGAAAATAATGAGAAAAATAATTTGGCGGAAAAGAAAAAAATGTTTTACGGGTATGCTTAAAATATAAAACGAATGCGTAAAGATTATAATTGATATGATATGATTTTGTATACATTTTGAAACATAGCTGAGTTTTTATAAATGGACTAAACCTCATGGGTATTTTTGTAATTAACCCAAGGCAAACAATAGAAGAAAAACGCCTATATAGTGGCCACGGGTATTACTCGCAATAACGAGGCCCAGGTACTCGTACCTGCAATGACGGGGCCTAACTTTTTAAAGAAACAAAAAGGAAAGAAAGACCAGTACCAGATCTTTGCGAGCCGTGGAAGCACGTGGTGCTTCTCTTACATACTCTTCCATAGCTTGTAAAAATGATGCAGGGGGCTTTACCAATTATCACATCACAAAGTTATCAGAAACATTAAACATATTGAGGGCAAAGTGAAGTAAAATATTTCCCAAAAACGTACGGAGAAGTCAAACCTGTTCAATCTTGATAAATCGCTCTCCACGCCCAACATCAAGGGTTTTACATATTTCATAGAACTCCGACAATCTCTCAGCCTAGAGAATTTACAATAAAGCAAAAACAGTTCCTTTGAGAAAACGGTTCCTTAGACAATTGCAGAAAAGTACTGCTACATGCATAAAAAAATTAAGGGATTATTAATAAAAAAAAA
Organism: Rehmannia glutinosa; assembly: GCA_016081115.2. NCBI lineage: Eukaryota > Viridiplantae > Streptophyta > Magnoliopsida > Lamiales > Orobanchaceae > Rehmannia > Rehmannia glutinosa. Next base: position 31,149,889 of record CM071931.1, on the reverse strand, counting down.
AAAAAAAAAACTGAGGTTCGGGCTACTTAAAAAAAACCCAGAGGTTTTGGGAAAATGCAAAAAAACCCTCGAGGTTTGATTCGGTCTTAAGCTTTCCCCTTCATAAACAAAAAATATTTCAAACCCCCTAACATTTATAAAAATATTAGGGTTACCCCCTTAAATTTAAGACATAATCAAATCTGAGGGATTTTTTTATAATTTTGAACATCTCTGGAATTTTCTGTAAATAACCCAAACCTCAGGGGTGTTTTTGTAATTTAATCCCTTTTAATTGTACCTGCAGGCTGGCTCTCCGATATACATCCAAAGCCTTAAGAGCATCATGCTTTTGCATCTCAAAGAACTGTCAGAAATAAAGACTATAATAAGTCTATTACTACTTGTTAGCCGAGTAAGAGATATTTAGGGCAAGTACAAGTCTTCAGGTACCTTGTCAACCAAATTAACAGTACCATCACTTATTGCATTGTAAATTTTAATGCTTTCTGAAGCGACCTACAAGAAATAAAAGTAGATGTTACATACAATGAGGAAGACAATGTCCTATGCAGTAATTTATCGGAGGCAAATATGAAAATTAGAACTTGTGTACCATGGAAAGAGCCAACTGAATGATAAAATTATGAATTGCTGCTCCTTGCGGCTGCATGTCCAAAATGTAATAGTTCAACTTAATAGGAAAAAAGAGAGAAGCTAAATAACGACTATTTTACTTGGACCAAAGTTGTAAAAGGGATAATTACAAAAATTACCCCCGAGGTTTGAGCTCAAGACCAAAAAACCCAGAGACTTGTGAAAATACAAAAATCCCCTTGAGGTTTGATTCTGTATTACACTTTACCCCTTTCATAAGAAACAACATTTCAAACACCCCCTTTACATGTGTAAAAATATTACAGTGACCACGTTACATTTAACACAGAATCAAACCTTAGTTTTTTTATGTAAGGGATAATTACAAAAAGTACCCCTGAAGTTTGACCTAATTACAAAAAAAACCTAGCTAACTTTAAAACTTACAAAAAGTACCACTGAGGTTTGAAATATATTTCAAAATCCCCCTTCATATTTGTAAAATCATTGCAGATTACCCCTTAATTTTAACACTAAATCAAACCTCAGGGGTACTTTTTGTAAGTTTTAAAGTTAGCTGGGTTTTTTTGTAATTAGGTCAAACCTCAGGGGTACTGTTTGTAATTATCCCTTTATGTAATTTTGAAATTTCTCTGGGTATTTTTGTAATTACCCAAAACCTCAGAGGTAGTTTTTCTAATTACCCCTAATTAAAATCTAAAACTAATAAACAGCAATTGACGAATGATCCATCGTTGTTGAACTGATCAAATCTATATACTACCTGACAGCCAAGCACACGGTAGAGCAGTTGTTGCAATGCCGGTAAGTGCTCAAGTAACTCTGGAGTGTCAAGGTCTTTTGTTCTCTGCGTCAAAATTTACATTTAGATGGAATCGAGAAAGAAGACAAAAACTAAATTTAGGATGTCCATATTACGAATTTATGCCAAAATTATGAAGACAAAGATTTTCTTCTATTTCAATCACACGAGATCATGAAGCCCAGAAGCGTAAACCCTAACTGTAACTAGCACTTAGCTTAAAACTGATATGATGATCATGATTGTAGGATCGATCTTTACACTAAAAACTTTACCTTTTAATTTTTATAAACAGTAAAACTCAAATATTTAAACCTTCATATCGACTCAAGCTCAGTTTTTCAACTATAACTTGAAGACTGACAATCCGGGTCTCTATGACAAGGGTGATTCTGCCATACTGAGGCCAGCAATCCTCTCATAGACATTAACCTTAGTGGGAGCCAAACTCGTCACCTTGAGCCAGAAGTCCAATCCAGAATCTTTACACCTTAACAGCAGCTTAAAAACCACGTTTCGATTAAGACTAGCAAACTGTAGCCTGGCCCAACCCGCAAGGGAAATTGCAGCCATTTCCATACTAAAAAAATCATAAATTTGAAAATTTTAAGTTGCAAAAGACAAGTAAAGCAAACAAGATTCAAAGTGGACAAAACCTAACCAGAGATGAAGGATCGAGAACCAAGAGTACTGAAAGATATAAGACGCGTTTCAATGTATATTCAAACCATCAAGAATAGTTACATAAATTTGCATGTAGTGGCTAGAAATTTAATTGACGTAGACAGATTTGAACATGATACTTCAGAACTACTCACACGAAATGACCTGTATAGATTTTAGACACGAATAACCGATCTATTTATCGGGTTATATGGGTTACATGGGGTCTTTCGATTAGGGTTACATTACATTATTACCATTTTGGAATAAATGTGTTAAATGAGCCATTTCGGGTTGACCGGAATTTTACCCAATTATTGCTCGTGTTACTCGGTCTGGACCTGATTCTGACCCGAACCCAAACTACCTCAACCTAACCCGCTTATAACGTGTTAGATTCGTCTCATGTTAGAGATTGTCACTCCTCCTCAAAACATTACTTTGTGTCAATATGCACACATTATTCCAGACGTAATCTAAAACAATTAGTGAATGCAGTTCAAGAAAAGAGAAAAATTGTGCGAGTATTATGTAAAAGAAATCCCACCAGACGATCTGCCTCTATGTCATATTTCAACACTCTGAAACATTCCAACCTCTCCTCCAAATATAATGCGTAAGCGCGCACCCAAGCGGAATAATCCCAGGCTGGGCAAGTGATCAAAATGCAATTTAGTACTGAATAATTTCATTTTTGTAACTTCCAATGGACTACTAAAAGAAGATATGCTATACCATTAGGACTGGAGTCATCTTTGAAATGGGCTAAGTTAAGCATATGGCTTCTGCTCCGACCATAATTGATGATTTCTTCCTGGAATGTGGGGTCCACCTCTCTTAATGCACGATGTATAACAATCAAAGTTTTCAAGGCAACCTATAAAGTGGGAATAAAGAAACATACAAGGATCAGAACTAGGCAATATATTTCTCATAACAAAGGTGAGCTGTTCTCTGTAGGTTAAAATAATTATAACAAGAGCATCCATAGCATACTCCACTGCCACTATAAAGGCCATTTGGATATTGGAATCATTGATAAAACAGAAAATTCTGAGAGAAAAAAAATCCACAATTCAGCTATTGCCACAGGAAAACAAGAAAAGCAACTTAAGAACTTGGCTTACGCAGTTACGAGCCTATGGGGATAGAGAGAGACCCACACACTGAGGTTGGGGAATGGGGGAAATAGATGAAGGTGAGTAAGGCATAAGTTTGTACACAAATTAGTTTTTCTAATCTTTTCCAGCTACCACAGTTTTTTATTTTTTCGGTGAAGGAAATATTTCAAAAAAACAATTAAACAGTTCCTATTGATCTCAACTCTCATTATCACTTTTCCTGTGTGTTTTCTCATTTACTTTCATGTCAATTTTTTAACTTAGCATCAAACATTTATGATTCCACAGCTAAGTCCAAAGATAAAATCAGATGGTGAGCTAAACTTTGTGATGTTTTTAAAAAAAATAAGATGGGAAGAATGAAGCCCACTACATTCCAGGAAATTGTGCACCACAAATAGGAAGAAACCACCAACCGCCACAGAGGATGGTAAAAACACATCTAAGGCAACATATAAAGTGAAAAAGGGGGAAATACAAATAAAGAAATGGAAGTTATTTGGACATGCGGTTCAAAGTATTATGGCGACGATTTAAAATGGAAGCAGGGCACTAGAGGAATTTTTCCTAACAAGGATAGCTCCTATCTCCACCACCAATTGATGTACAAAAGGACATCTATTAAATGATCATCACAATGCATAGTCAGTATATTAGATTTTATCAAAAAATGCTACAAAGAAAACATGCCTATTACTATTGAATAGACCCAAGATAGCAAATTATCTTGTATCTCTCCATTTAACTACAATTATTTGAAGGGATAATTACAAAAAAAAAAACCTGAGGTTTGGGTAAATTACAAAAAAACCTAGAGGCTTTTGAAAATTGCAAAAAACCCATTGAGGTTTGATTCTCTTACATTCTCCCCCTTCATAAGCAAAAAAATTCAAAAACCCCCTAATATTTACAGAAATATTACAGTGACCCCCTTAAATTTAAGACATAATCAAACTTGAGGGGCCTTTTAGTAATTTTGAAACATCTACGGAGTTTTTTGTAATTAGTCCAAGCCTTAGTGGGGATTATAATTATCCCTTATTTGAATTATCAAAAATTATGCAGTTTGTCACCGTTTTCATGATCACATACCGCCCAATTATGAGTCTTCGACAATCTTCTAGCAAGGGCATGTATGCAATACGCAACATCAGCTCGAGGCCTGGTGGCCGATATAGCAGCAAAGACAGCTGGAAATTAATTTGCATAAATAGTCAAAGATGTCTCCTTTCAAAGGCTATGTAAAATCATATGATCATAAAACAAGATGAAGATAGGTATATCGATTTCGATGAGATACCAACCTCTTATGTGTCTCTCTTTCGCTGGGCGTTCGACGTGATTTGTTGCCTTAACAATGGCAATGTCCAAATCCTGAAAAAGAAAAACCCCAGATAAAAAAAGACTCAAATGATAAATTAAATGCAACTTTGTTTATCATGATACAAACTTAATAATACCTTGTAGTCACTGTTTATTTTCGCCAAACTAACAGTGGTGGTGTCTTTTAGAGCACCAAGAGTTTTTCTTAAACTGTTCTGTGAACCCCCAGTTGTCATCCTCTCTCCAAATTCTTCAAAAAAGGACGCGATGAATTATTAAAATACAGCTTACTTCATTAAACGTATATCAACATGCTACTAGTAAATAATTCAACATAAAAAAAAAATACACCAAGGATCTCAATTCTCATATTACCACATCCACAATAAGTACTTTTGAAATGGCAATCGATATGAAAATCAACGAATAACACACAGCTCGATGGATTGAAACAACTGAAATTAGAACAATTAGCAAAAGATAAAGGAAACAGGAAAGTAATAATGAAAATAAATAATTGAAGTAAAGTAACTTTTAATCACCAACAGGAGAAAATTCAAAATCTGTTCCTAAAGCATTTATAATACCCAATAACAGCCCACCAAAACCAACTAAACTGAAGTCAATAAATACACAACAAATCCTAATCAAAATCATGAATCCAACTCTAAATACCATCAGAATGAAATCCAAGCTGATCGATCTTTGTGCACAGGTGCCTTTACATACATCGATTCAGTCTCTACACAAAATTCAACCCCAACAAGCATACATAAAATCAAAGCAGTGCACATACACAAAAAAGCTGCCAAATTTAAAAATAAACAACAATCACTAAAATGCCCCGTGTGAAATATAGAAGAAATCAAGAGCAACACACACACACACAATTCAACATAATAACACAAAACCCACAAAAATCAAACAAAATATTGCAAAGAACCAAAGTGAACACTGATTCAGAAAAACCAAAAGATCTAAAGAAAAATCAGAAATCTTCCTTAAAAACTCACCCTTTTCAACTCAATCTTTCACACCCTCAAAGAAAGAAAATAGCAACGAGTATCTGAATATACAGAGAGAAAAATAGAGATCAAGAAAAGAAGAAAAGTCTAACTTTAGCTTAGAAATGAGGTATGCAGAGAGAGAGGGGGTCTTTTTCTTTGTGGGTTGTCTCTGGAGAACAAGAATAGTCACTATGAATTTGTTCTGGTTGGCCGTCGGCGTCATTATTTTCACTTTTTTTATTGCAATAATATGTCCTCTTAACACTACGATACAATGATACATACAGCTACAATGTACATACAGAAAATATATTTTATTAATAAAAATACACACTTATTTTTTATTTCTTCTATTTACAGCTTCTATATTCTGTCTGTCTATACACTGTATAGCCCATTTCTTATTTAGTGTGCTTGAATTTTAAACCAATACTCTTCAATTTGTTATAATTTTATTGGACTTTACTCTTAAGATAAATTGCATCTACTTTTAGCAGTTCCCATATTTTGGGTGAAAGTTTCTGAGTTATTAAGATGTTAAGGAATGAGTTTTGCTCTAGTGGTAAGGTAGAGGCCCTTAGATCAATGGATCTAGGTTCGATCTCCACTAATAGGGTCATAGGAATGATCACGATGTAGTTTTGCGATTCATTTCTTTTTTTAAAAAAATCAAACTGAATTGTCTTATGCGGTTTTCGTAAAAAATAATTTCAAAATGCGGTTTTATTAATCAAAATGTGCAATTTAGGCGTTTGTGGGGCGCGGTTGTGGACGACTTATCGATTTTAATAAACAAAAATATCATAAGATTGATAAAATAATATATCTCTTTTAGAATATTAATAAAAATGGCCCAAAAATGTAAAACATTGAAGGTTTAATTTGTTTTTAAACAATATGATTTTGCAAATAGAACGTATCTTGCACGATTTTCTAATTCAACTACATTCAAAACATAATGCATTTTAATAATATGTTACTTTGTATGCAAAACATAATGTATATTTGTAACACTTAAAAAAATGCATTTTATTTGGAATTTAAATTGCACATCTAAATTTATTATTCACCAAATTAGTTTTTAATATATCGACTACCTAATTATTCAAATAAAGAGAAAAGAAAAATCTTTTATTTTACCTAAAATTGTAAAAGAGTTGTGCGTTTTGTTCCAAAACTACAACCAAATCAACATGGCGGTGCAATTTTCATTCCATATTTTAAATTGCAGTTTTAATCAAACATCACAATAAAATGTGTGGTGCGGACAATTTTAGAAAAATTATGATCACCCATGCGGCCATGCCCACTAGTGGCATAGGAGTTGATTTTTCACAGTTGTGTGATTTCTCTTAAAAAAGTGTGGCTTGTGTCTTAATTCAATTGTTATATATTGTAGATTTTGCGTTTTGTAAAATGTATTCTAAAAAAATGTTAAGAAACAAATTGAAAAAGAATAAAATTAGTTAGCATTAATTGTTTTAGTGATGGGACCTTCTATTCCAGGATGGTATTTCATTTTCTATTCCACCGCACGGATGATTGCCACGTGTATAGAAGTTACTATATTAAAACCCCATAATTTAGCCTTGATTTATGCTCCAAAATTAATATGGTAACTTCTATACACGTGACAATCATCCTTGCATTGGAATAGGAGATGAAACACCATCTTGAAATAAAAGATCCCATCCTAATTGGGTTAGTTTGCAAAAGGAGAAGAAAAAGGCGTAAAAGCTTTTCTTTTCTTGTTGTCGCTTTTTCTTATGTTTGCATAATTAATGATAGAGATGCGTGTTCTTATCACTTATGTTCTACTACAAAATTTGCCAAAAAAAAGTTCTAATACAAAATAAGGAAAAAATTATTTATTTTTAAATAAGTTGGGAGTAGTGGTCCGAGGAGAGGTTATAAATTCCAAAGAAACCGAAAGATACAAGGTTCGAACCCTGGTTAACACCCTTACAGAGGGTGAACGATACCACTTGAGCTACAATCTCGTGGTCATATAAGGAAAATTTTATTAAATAACAAGGTTTTCATCGGATTGGATTTTCTATTCCAAAACTGTGTTTCATTTCCTATTTAACTACCCGAATGATTGTCTGTCGTATGTATACCACATTACCACTTACTATACTAAAAACCCACAATTTATGCTTGAAATTTAATATGGTAACTGCTATAGGCAATCAATCGTGTGATGGAATAGGAGATGAAACATTATTTAAGAATAGATGATCTATTCCGGTTTCCAAAACCCTATATATTTTTTTATATGTAGGATAATTCCAAATCTATGAATTTGGATTATGCAAAATATTATAAAATGAATAGTCTAGTAATTGAAAAGTATATTATAGTAGTAGATTTGTTAAATAGTTCTTGGCTATTGAGGAATAAGGACTTTAGTAAATAAAGCTCTAGTTAATAAATTGCTCGTGTCAATGTAAAAGTATATTCACCCAAATTATGAATGTTATATTGAAAAATGAAGATAAATGGAAGAGTTAATAAATGAAAGTAACAATGCCAATTGGCACCAATGATATCCAATACTTATTGACATTATATAAACGAAATCTTTTCAATTAACTAAGGATATATTTGAATTTAGAATGTTAGTTAGCAAAAGAAAAACGAAAAAGATAATGAAAAGAACGACAAATTAATCTCCATTTTTTGGCCAAAACGATCATTTATTACAATTAACTTTTTAATAACATCAAATATAATGACATATTCAAAGTGATATATATAGTAAATGTATTTCATAATAATATTTATATAAATATTTCTTCAATGTTTTTCTTCAAGGAAAAAAAAGGAATATTTGTTCCAAGTACTTTCATTTCACACCAACTTCAATTCAAACAGTCTCACAATTTAATTTCTTATTTACAATTAGAACCATTTCTCTAGAGCTGTCAAGAATGAGCCCAACCCTAAAATGATTGGGCGAACTTTATTTTTATAGGCCCGAAATGATTTGGTCTATTTGGCCCACTATTCAACCTTTTTTTTTTAAGTGTAATTTCATGGGTTAGATGGGGTGAGCTCCAAAAAAATTGCTTGATTACAATGTGGTCGGCAGTTCGATTTTTTCCACTCGGTCCGGGCCGCCCGACCGCTTGACAACTCTACTTTAGGGGTTACCAAATAGAACCGAAATCGGGTTTCAAATTGAAACCAGAACCGCGGTCAACAGTTCTGGGAACCGTATAGGTATAGGCCAGTTCCAGTTTCGGTTCCTTGGTGTCAAAAACCGTAAAACCGGCAGTTTTAATTGTCGATTAGAACCGTCGGTGGAACCGGGGGTTAAGACCGCAGGTTTTAAGGTTAAAACCAACAATATTTATTTTTTTTGGTAGAAAAATGCTAGAAGAAATATTAAATGTTTATTATAATATTTTATGTTTGTAACTACATGAGACACATTTTAAATCAAATATTGTAAGCGAACTACGTAAACTTTGATTTATCTATATTCTAATAGTATATATAGACAGTTTAATATTATTATTAATAATAAGTACAAAACTTAATTGAATATTAAGTCAAAGTCTTTTTCTTCTTTTTCCCTTTTTTTTTTTTTTGTAACTGAAATTGATAAATCATCTTAGAAGGTTCCGGTTAAAACCGGAACCGTAGAGGAATCGGGTTCCAAACCGGAACCAGAACCGTGATGCAAAGATTCCAGTTCTAATTTCTCCAAAAAATGAGGAACTGAAATCGGCGGTTCCAGAATCGAGGCCTCCTCTACTGTACATTTCCCAGTATAGCAATTTTATATTTAAAAGTATATCATCATTTAAAGTAATGAGAGAATTAAACTAACCGTCAACTACTATTTTAAAAAATAAAAAAGTAACACTAATTAGACTTTTTTATCTAAAATTACCTATCAACTCAAAATGTAAAATTCCTGATTTGTTTAATCACATTTACATTTGTTGAAATTTCATTTTAACATTAGGAGATGCATCAGGAGTGATCAGGTCCACAAATCAAAATAATAAATGTAAACAATAACTAGTTGCTAAGTAATTTCTGTCAAATTAATTAATATGTTTAACTATTTAACAAAAACATTTTTTTGAAAAACGTCTTTTTTTAAGGATATTTTTGAAAACTTTTGGTGTATAACCTTTTCTCGATTTTGCCGATAACTTCGAAATTATAAGCACAATGTACATATTGCGTATTAATTTTGACTTAACGGATGTCGGTGTCAGATTAGAACGGCGTTACATTTGAACAACGGATTAGCCAAAGTGGGCCGTTAGGCTTGACGGTAATTGCACGGATCAAGCAAGTGATGGGCCCAGCCCAGCCTAGGAAGTAGGATCTGCCGGCAAATTTTACAGTTAAGGAAAGTACTTTTGTGTACAAATTGGAATTTCATCACCAACGCAGAAGTTTCTAGTTTTTTTATTTACTTTTTAAGTATCGTAAAACCCAAGAAAAAGGAGGAAAAATGCAAAATTAGTCTTGCATCTATAGAGTAGAGGTATTGCAATATTAGTTCTGTAATTGACTAATTTCTAAAATCATGATTTTAGTCCAGTATATTTTTGCAATTTTTGGTCCCATAAATTTTGGATTTGTGCAATGATGTGCTTATAAGTTTTAAAGTTCTGGTGCAAATTTGGTCCCAAGAGTTTTGATTTTCAATATTTCACTTATTCTCAAAATGCCCTTGGATAACAAAATACCCAACTACCTAAAATCAAGTAAAAAATAGTATCAACACTTATGTTTTATTTATTTCTCGAGTGGAACTTATTTATCATTTATACTATAAATTGTCTATTAAGAGAATAATTTTAGAATTATAAATCCGAATGCGAGTTCTACATGTATTATTTTCGATTATGAAAATACATACAAATTTGGACAAATGTGTCATTTTGACTAATAAGACCAAAATTAACAAAACTAAAAATTAATAGACAAACTGTCAAATCCCAAACATTACATATATGATTAATACTGTTATTTTGTTGTATGCAAAATTGTCACATAACTAAAATTACAACTAAAAAAAAAAAGTTATAGGACGAATATTGCAACATCCCTATAAATACACGATTAATATTCTAATTTTAATTAAAAAAATCTCATTAAATAGATTTTATATCTATTTCAAATTCAAACCATCCCACCAAGTGACCAAACTTTTTATGATTTTGTGGCTAATTTTCCTTGAACTTTTTTCATCTCAAATTCATGAATTGAATTCTTTTAACAGAATAAAGTTTTTTCTAGTTAATAAATTAATAGGAAGCGGAATTTTTGTGTTAAAACATTAATTTGATTTATTTGAATAATAAAATTTCTTGATCGATACGCCCATAATAATATGTTAATTCACTTAAAAAGTCATTTTTCCTTTTTGTTTTTGGGAAAGATAAAGTTCAAAAGTTCAAATTAAAATCGCAAATGAATAATGATACAAATTTATCATCTTGATGAATCCAAAAATAAGAATTTTCAGTAAAAATATTTGCATGTACCTAACATATCGAAATATATAACCACAGAATAACGTGTGTGTAAATTATTAATATTCCTTATTATACTTTGATTATTCGTGGTCATCATACTCTCCCACTGTACATAGTTCTTCCTTACCAGCTTACCTGGCCAATATTCCCTAAGATGACCACTGATAAACCCACAAAATGATTTTACTACTTTACCATTAAAAATAATTCGAACCTAACTATGAGAGGTAGAATCCGCTCATTTTTTACCTGGGTCGGGTTCGGTGTTAGATATTTTTCTAACCGCAAGTCTACGGTGTCAAGTTTTAATATAGAGTAGTAAGGTTGTCGAATCCACAGGGAATAATTATCGAATTATTGCTAAGTACTATAATATAGTAGTCTAACTTTATTTAGAAATTCAATAATTGATGGAGTTGATTATACTAAAAATACTAAAAATAAATTAAGACTATGAAAATATCAATGAGTTTATCCAAATGATTAAATGAATTCTAGAGGTATGATGAATCTAGTTATCCCTTATGTTGTCAATATGGTTTATCAATCATCAATTATCAATTTATAAGTCAAGATTTCTACAATAATCATTCCCTCTTTCAAGTGCTAAATGATTTTAGATTCAATTGGGAAATCAATATCTCTATAAAAATCACCAATTAAAATCTCAATAAAAGCTATGAATCTTGATAAATGACTTCAAAGGATTCATAAATCTCTCAATTCTATCTATGAAATCCTAGGTTATGCTATTCCAAGGTCATGTATTCAATTACCTCTCTCAAGTGTCAAATCAAATACACCAAACAATCTAAATTATTGATCAAGTAATTTAGAAGCAATAGATCCAAATAGCACAAATAAATTGATAGATCTAGATTGACAAACCACCATCTCAAAACATAAGTTCAAACATAGATTACATCAATCCTCTAGAATTATAGAGTTTAGCTCATAATTAAAGAAAATGAATCCATGAAAATACAACAATACATCTTACAAGATATGAAGAAAGCAACAAAATAAGAACAAGAGTTGAGGATCTTCTCTATTTCTGATGATAGAAGCCTCCAATCTTCTTCTCCAAATTCTTCTCAAAATGCTCAAATTCTTCTTCCTTGTCTTGTAGCTGTTTTTATTGCCTTCCCAAGGGTTCCAAGATGCCCTAATTTCAAGCCCCAGGATGGTATTTATAGTACACAAAAGTCCAAGAAGGGGGTAGGTGAACTTAGGATTTTCCGCCCCCAAGTGCGCCCACCACGGGCGTTAAATAAGGCGCCCATCAATCTCGTCCCATTATCGCACGGGCGCCGGGGCGCCCAACGCTATCGCCAAATATCGCACGGCGGCGGCGGCATGGCCAAGCATGCAGCTGCGCGCCATCAACATACGCACACACAATCCGCCCGCTGCAGAATACAAGGCGTTAAGCTGCAGCGCGCCCACACGTTCCGTCCAAGCTCGCCGCCCGCTTCACACCGCTATGGCGCTTCAGTAGTTTGCTGCCGCAGTCGCCGCCTCCCGTCCTGGCAAAATGCGATTTCTTCTTTCTTCAAGCCGTTTTTCACCGTTTTCTTCATTTCTTGGCTACAAATCAGATTGACTCTACATCGACTCTAATTGAAATAAATAGGACTCTAACGACTCTAAAAACACCCAAAATAAAACCAAATTCTACTCTAAAATATCAAATAAGTTGGTAAAATACCAACTTAACAAATACCCCAAACTTAAGCTATTGTTTGTCCTCAAACAATTATAACTCCAAAATGAAAGACAAACAAAACAACAACACAAACAACTACAAAACTCCATAAACCAATAAAATTTGTCTAAAAACTCATTTCACTATCAATCAAGCATGCATTTTATCATTGTGATCAAAAGTGTTGAATATTCATGAAAATTCCGTTTACATTATTCAAATTGATTTACGCAATCAAATGTTATCAAGATGATCCACTACTAAGTATCAAAAGATAATGACTACCGGATTCCATAGGCTTGTTATTCCCACTAATCTCCACTAATGTAGGCTAATATAACACATGGATCAATAGGACTTCCAAAGCTTGTAATGTGGCTTAGGGTCGGGTAGGAAAATTTAGGATTAAGTGGCTCAATTCACCCAAACACACAATTACCTCTTCAAATCACCAATTGCCAAACAAAATGGCTACCTTCACTTTTGTTGAATTTTCAATTATTCTCCTTTACTAGCCTCTATTTTCAACAATTTTTTTTTTTCGAGACCCCAAACTTGGTCTTTTGTATATTTTAACACATGGGGTTTCATTATTTTTTTTTTTTCTTAACTTCATGCGAATGAACATCTACCTTACTTAATACATCCTCCTCAACCTTCAATCATTTTGTGTGTATGAGTAATGGGTAATTAGGATTTTCACATATAAGCTCAAGGTAAAAACTTGGTTGCCAAAGAACAGGTTTAATAGGCTCAAAAGGGGACACTAGTGAAATTATATCGCATAAAGGGTAGTCATTTTGGCTCTAGCTTTTATTCAAAGATGGCCTAAATCATTTCCTTATGTTATTTCACCTAGATTTCGCCTCAATTAGTGATCAAACAAGTTCTAAATCCGGTGGGATCATACAAGCAACACTCGACTTCATTAATCATTTTCAAATAAGTTAACAGATTATGCATGAATATGAAATCAATGAAGCAAAATATAGATCACCACTTAAAAGCATGCTTTCATGATACCAACTCGCAATCAACAAATCTACTTAGTCATGTAATTCTATAGTTCAACAAACTACCCGACTCGACTCAACTCGATTTTTTTTTTTTTTTTTTTTGACACGACTCGACACGACTCAAAAGACACAAATCAATTACTCAAAAGACACAAATACAGATCACACCCCCAAACTTAAATTGAACATTGTCCTCAATGGGGATTTAGAAAACTTTCCGATAGCCGGAGCGCGCTAGACTCCTCATCGGAGTCGTGTGGTGAAAATGAGCAATAGGACCCGGTGGTGGTGGTATTGGGAACTGGAATTGCGGGTGTGTCCGGCTATATCCGGGGCAAGTACTCGGTTGTGCTCATTCTCATATTCTTCTCGTGCCGCTCGCGTGGCGTTGCTCCGCTACAAAAGCCCTTCTCAATTCTCGTATTTCGCGAACTAGTGCGTCTCAAGAGTTGTTATTAGTGTGAGCGTCTGAGACGAGAACGCTTTGCCGCCGAATCGATGGAGCGTCGATATTCTGTGGTTGGGCATGAGTATCAGGTTCGATAGCTGGTAGAGCAAATTCGGGATTAAGAATATATCCCGCACCCTTCGGATTAGGCACACCGTCTGCCCACTCGTCATACGAAGCAATAGTAGCCGAATCTATAGGTCCTTTAGGATGTTCCAACGGCTCGAGCTATCCCACTTAACACCGCTCTTTTTACATAACCCACAAATTAAACTCGGTAAAATTAGTCCCCTGTTTTGGGGTGTAGCATTTTGTTATAAAGGGACATTCCAATAATTACCGCTGGGTCGAATTGTATGTCAGTAACTATGGCATATAGAAGATGAGCTCGTTCCTTAGTTACATCACTGACATGCTTGGTTGGTATCAAGTTGTTGCATATGAAGTGGTACCAAGCTCGCCCATATCGACTAAGACTCGTATGCGGAAAAGCAAGAAGACCTCCCAAAACTTTTATATGACGTACCACGCTCCAGTGCCGGCATAAAGTATTACAAATCTCCTCCATACTCGGTGGTTGCGAGATAAATTCGACATACGGTGAGTGATCCACCTCCCGGAGTCCATAATATTCTCTTATCGATGTTGTATGAGTGTATACCCTGTCTACTCCACGCATGAAAACCTCCGAGTTATAGCCATTTTTGTGGTCTTCGCATTCGCATAAAACTCTGACTATATTCTATGCGAATGGTCCGGGTTGTGCACAAAGTTTTTTCCATTGCTTCGATGTATCATTTGTGCAAGTTCACCATCATTCGGCCCCGGTTGTAACCCCCGTTTCGTTATGCTCTTCGAGCATAATGTATCATAATACAATCATTTGTCTTCCAAGTGAAGAAAACGAGCTTCAACATTTTCCTGACGTGTACTTGCCACTCTTTTGCCCTTGCTTGCATTCTTTGTTCTTGCATTGTAATTGATCGAAATCACCTGAAAAATAACACAAGCAAAATACACATAGAACGCACAATACGAAAGTTAGGAGTTAGAATTTGGCAACAACTCAAGAATTATGCATCCTTGTCATCAAGTCATGATCAAATAACCTTTAGTACACAATGATGACAAAATCAAATGCCTAGGTGTAATATTTTTCATTGAGGCATTTTAACAAACACCTTGTAGGCATATATGCAAAGAAGAGATAAACACCAAATTTGAAATTCAATTCATGCCCATTTTTCAACACCAATCAATTCAAGCACAATATTATCATATATCATCACAATTTATCAAAAATTTATCAAGAAATTCAAATTATAATGATATTGAAAATTCCCACATTTTTAACCTAAGCTTGAAAATTTGAAGAAAATTGGTGTACAATTGAAGCTCACTTACCCAATTGATGTAGAAGATGAATTTGATGATTAAGTTGCTCAATTGCCCACTTGAATGGTGTATAAGTGAATGCTAGGTGGGATTTTTGTAGAAGGAAGAAATAGGCGTGTGTGAGAGTGTTTTGTTTGTAAGAGAAATGGGGATGTGGTTCAGCCCTTTAATATTTCCCAAGAATCACTCGGGCCGGGGCTCAGGGTGAGCAAGCATAGTCACCCGCACACACCGTCTCATGTCGCTCACTCCTATCTCTGCGGTGGGCGGCAGGCTGCAGGCTGTCTCGGCCGGCGCCCGCCCACCAGTATTTTTTTTTTTTTTTTTAAAATTTAAATATAATCAAAAATTTAAAATCACACACAAATTAATTTACACAAAAATCACACCAAAATTCAAATAAATACACACCAAACTAAAAGAAAATAAAATCACACAAAAATTCGATCACACGAAAATCACTTGGGTTGCCTCCCAAGAAGCGCTAAATTTATAGTCGTTAGCCGACTCAAATATTCGACTCAAGAAATTTCATCACCAAGTGGAAGATTTAAAACCTTCCTTGCTTCATTCCCAAAATAATGTTTCAATCTTTGTCCGTTTACTTGGAACGAATTCCCATCGCTCCTCTAACTCAACGACACCATATGGAAACACACGTTCAACCACAAACGGTCCTGACCATCGTGATTTGAGTTTACCTAGAAAAAGTTTCAATCGAGAGTTGAACAATAACACTTGTTGGCGGTAAGAATTCACGCCGCAAAATCATTTGATCATGCCATTTTTTCGTTTTTTCCTTATACATTTTGCATTTTCATATGATTCTTGACTTAAATTCTTCCATTTCGCTTAATTGAAGTAATCGGTTTTCACCGCCTCTTTTTCAAGTTAAAATTCAATTTTTAATTGCCCAATAAGCTCGATGCTCAAGTTCAACCGCAAAATGACACGCTTACCAAACACCAATCGATACGGTGACATACCAACGGGTGTTTTATAAGTCGTATGATAAGCCCACAAAGCATCATCGAAGCTTTTGTGCCCAATCCTTTCGATTAAAACTCACCGCTTTTTTCAAGAATTTGTTTCACTTCACGATTGGAAATTTTGGCTTGACCATTAGATTGAGGATGGTAACCAAGCGCAATCTTATGACGCACACCAAATTTAGCAAGGTTGTTAAATAATTTATTACAAAAATGCGTACTTCATCACTTACAATAGCTCGAGAGTACCGAACCGAGTAAAAATATGCTTGTGCAAGAATTTGAGTACTACCTTAAGATCATTCGTTGGTGTAGCAATCGCCTCAACCCACTTGGAGACATAATCAACCGCAAGCAAAATGTACAAATTTCCATAGACGCGGAATGGTCCCATAAAGTCAATACCCCATACATCAAACAATTCCACCTCCATTATGTTTGTCAAAGGAAGCTCATGACGCCGTGAAATATTACCAACCCTTTGGCATCGATCACAAGTTTTCACAAAGGTATAACAATCCTTGAATAATGTTGGCCAATAAAAACCAGATTGTAATACCTTTGCAATGGTTCGGGTCAGTGGCCCGAAATGTCCCCCATAAGATGATGAATGACAATGTTGAAGAATCTCTCCAATTTCTTCCTTAGAACACACAACGGCGAATGATAGAATCCGCGATCTCTTGAACAAGAATCGGATCATCCCACAAATAAGACTTAACATCATGTAAGAATTTTTCTTTTGGTGTGAAGTCAAGTCCTGGCAAAAACTCCTCCTCACGAGGTAATTAACAAAATCTGCGTACCAAGGTAATGATGTCTCGACACGCATAATTTGTTCATCGAAATGATTCTTTTATCGACTCTCAATCACCTCGTAAGTTGCTCAAGGCGGATAGATGATCGCAACCCCATTCTCGCTTCCTTTTTATCTCGAATCTCAATATCAAATTCTTGCAAGAGCAAAATCCATCGAATTAATCGAGGTTTTGCATCCTTTTTGGAGAAAAGATATCGGATTGCCGCATGATCCGTATAAACAATCACCTTTGTACCCACCAAGTAAGCTCGAATTTATCAAATGCAAAAACTACCGCCAACATCTCTTTTTCTGTGGTGGTGTAGTTTTGTTGGGCGTTGTCCATGGTCCTGCTTGCGTAGTAAATAGCTTTAAAAATTCTATCTCGCCTTTGACCAAGAACGGCACCCACTGCATAATCACTTGCATCGCACATGAGCTCAAATGGTTGAGTCCAATCCTAAGACTTATCATAATCGGAGCCAAATGAGTGCCTTTTTTATCCGCTCAAATGCCCGCAAACACAACTCATCAAAGCAAAAGATAGCATCTTTTTCAAGGAGATTACAAAGTGGTTTAACAATTTTTGAAAAATCTTTTATGAATCTCCTATAAAATCCCGCATGCCCTAAAAGCTTCTTATGCCTTTCACATTTGAAGGTGGGGGTAGCTTTTCAATAGCCACAACCTTCGCCCTGTCAACTTCCAAACCTGTACAAGAAATACGATGTCCAAGTACAATCCCTTCTTTGACCATAAAGTGACATTTTTCCCAATTAAGTACAAGATTAGTTTCTCACAACGTTGCAAAACCATAGATAAGTTATGCAAACAATGGTCAAAAGAAGTACAAAAACAAAAATCGTCCATAAAAATTTCCATGATTTCCTCAACCATACCATGAAAAATCGCCATCATACACCTCAAAGGTAGCGGGTGCATTACATAACCAAATGGCATCCTGCGAAATGCAAAAGTACCATATGGACATGTAAAAGTAGTCTTTTCTTGATCTTCTAAGGGGCAATGGCGATTTGATTGTATCCTAATAGCCATCAAGAAAACAATAATATTCGTAACTCGCCAACCCGTCCAACATTTGATCAATAAAGGAGGGGAAAATGATCCTTACGAAAGTAGCTTTATTCAATTTTCTATAGTCAATACATACTCGCCATCCTGTGATGAGTTCGTAGAAATTAATTCATTGTTATCATTTTTCACAACTCATACCTACCTCCCCTTTTAGGGACAACCTGCACTTGACTCACCCATGAACTATCGAAATGGCATAAATTATACCGCTTTAGCCACTTTAAAACCTCATTTCTCACGACTTCTTTCATTGCGGGATTAAGTCGTCTTTGGTGTTCAATAGATGGTTTATAAGATTCTTCCATTAAAATTTTGTGCATTACAATGGAAGGACTTATACCTTTCAAATCGAAATATACCAACCTAAAGCCGACTTATGTTCACGAAGCACACGCAACAACTTATCCAATTCGGATGAAGATAATGAAGCGTAAACAATTACCGGTAAGTTTTATCTTTTCCCAAAAATGCATATTGAAGATGTTCCTAAGTTCCTTTAGTTCTAAAGTACCTTTCGAATATTTTCAATATCGCATTTTCTAATGCTTCCTTTTGTTTTTCTTTACAATTTCTTTAAATTTCAAGGAAAGAATAAACTCAAGCAAATCAACATCATCACTATCTTCCTCATCACATTTCATTATTGAATTAATCAAACAATGTTCTAACGGATCTTTTAAATCTTGTTTTATAACTTCCGCTTGATCACATTGTTCGATTTTATCAATAAAATGACATGTGTGAGGTTCCTCTTGAAATTTCATTGCTTTATAAATGTTAAATAGTACCTCATCATCATTTACCCGTAATGTTAACTCTCCTCGTTGCACGCCAATTAAAGCTCGTCCCCGTTGCTAGAAAAGGTCTCCCAAGAATCAATGGCATTTCATGATCTTCCTCCATATCCAACACCACAAAGTCCGCCGAAATATGAATTTATCCACTTTGATCAACACATCTTCAATCACTCCTCTTGGGTAGGTGAGTGATCTATCGGCTAATTGCAATGTGATGGTGGATGGCGTTATTTCTCCAAGGCCAAGTTTCCAAATGTATAACGGCATAAGATTAATGCTAAAGACCTAAATCACAAAGAGCTTTATTAAAATAAGAATCACCAATAGTGCAAGTGGGATAGTGAAACTCCCTGGATCTCTTAATTTTTGTGGTAGCTTTCTTTGCAAAATGGCGCTACATTCTTCCGTGAGATTGACCGTCTCATATGCTTCTAACCTTCTCTTTCTCGACATCACATCCTTCATGAATTTTGCATAGTTTGGCATTTGCTCGAGTGCATCGGCAAAAGGGATGTTGATGTGAATTTTCTTGAATATTTCCAAAAATTTGGAAAATTGAGCGTCCAACTTTTTCTTCCTCGAATCTCTGGGAAAAGGAAGAGCATTTGGTAACACATTATCGAATGGAAATTGGTTTTACCTCAATTTTTGCCTTTTCCGATTGCTTATCAATGCCTTCTTCATTTTGGAGTTGTTTCGAGCTTGCTTCGGTTCTTTGATATCATGAGCAGCATCTTTGGTTCATCATATTCCGTCCCACTTCTCAACTTAATGGCCTTGCAATGTTCTCGGTTCACTTCTGTTACTTGGAAACGATCAACTTTCTCTCTTGTGAATTAATAGCCGGCCAATTGACCCACATGTGTCCCCAAAGATTTGAGATGACTTTCAATTGTTGTAACCCTTGAACCCAATTTTCTATGTTAGAATCGGCCTTGTTCATCCTTGCTCTTGATTCTACAAGAATGAACTAAGTAATTCCTCCAAAGATGGCTTTTGTTCTCCCACGTGTGTACTCGTACTTGCTTGATTCTCGATATCCCTGAGGTGGTTGCAACACATTTCTCGTATTGCTATACGAGAAGTTTTCATGATTGCGAAGTCCCTGGGATGATAATGTGTTGGCAATTGATTCCCTCTATTGTTGAAACCCGATTATTCACATAATTTGCTTGTTCCGTACGGATTCACAATTTCTTGACTTATCTCCATGACGGCCTCCGATTGTTGTTTTCCACCCTGGACTTAGTGTAGCAATTTGTTTTGACAAGGCGGAAATTTGAGAAGCCAATGCGGACATAGTATCAAGTTCAAGAACACCGCAACTTTTCTTGGCGTAGATCTTTCGACGGCCATTGATAACTATTGCGCCATTTCTTCGAGTAAAAGCATGGCTTCACTGGAGTTTTAGCCATCAATGTACCTCCCCCGCAAAATCTATAATAGTTCTTGAATGCCCATTCATACCATTGTAGAAATATTGAACCTTTTGCCAATCTGCGTGCACTCCGTGTTGTGGACACCTCCTCAATAATTCTTTGAATCGCTCCCAAGCTTCGTAGAGTGGCTCAAAGTCGAGTTGATGAAATTGAGCAATCTCACTTTTCATTGAAGTGTCTTACTAGGTGGAAAGAATTTTGCCATAAATTTTTCAAAGAGATCATTCCAACTAGTGATACTTCCAGGTGGAAAGGTTTGAAGCCATTGTCTAGCCTTTATCACGAAGTGAAAATGGAAATAATCCTCAACCGAAATAGCTTCATCGAACCCCATTCATTTTGATAGTATCACATATCTCAAGAAAAATAGCCAAATGAGCATTCGGTCATCTACGCACTTCCCCCAAACCGATTCTGTTGCAACATGTTTATTAGGGCGGCTTCAATTCAAAATTATTCGCATTGATAGGTTGGCGAACAATGCCCGAATAATTTTGATTCGTGGTTGGTCGAAAATAGTCCCGAATGGCCCTTTCCTAAGTGGTGCAACAATAGGTATGCGGTCTTCATCATCACCGATTCCCGCCATTTTTGTGAATTCGATTCTTCGTGCGGCTCTAATCTTTCGGCGTTCTTTCAATTTCTGGATCAAATAAGATTAAATTAGCACTTTTTTTTTTTTTCGCATCAACAAGAAAACACAAAAATGACAATGACCCTATTGTAACAAAAAAAACCAATCTAAATTAAAGTAAAACTACTAAGTAATAATATTAGCGCAAATAAGATGAATTATTCCCCTAAGAACGGCGCCAAAAACTTGTTAGAATTTTTCTAACCGCAAGTCTACTATTCAAGTTTTAATATAGAGTAGTAAGGTTGTCGAATCCACAGGAATAATTATCGAATTATTGCTAAGTACTATAATATAGTAGTCTAACTTTATTTAGAAATTCAATAATTGATGGAGTTTATTATACTAAAAATACTAAAAATAAATTAAGACTATGAAAATATCAATGAGTTTATCCAAATGATTAAATGAATTCTAGAGGTATGATGAATCTAGTTATCCCTTATGTTGTCAAAATGGTTCATCAATCATCAATTATCAATTTATAAGTCAAGATTTCTACAATAATCATTCCCTCTCTCAAGTGCTAAATGATTTTAGATTCAATTGGGAAATCAATATCTCTATAAAAATCACCAATTAAAATCTCAATAAAAGCTATAAATCTTGATAAATGACTTCAAAGGATTCATAAATCTCTCAATTCTATGAAATCTGTGTTATGCTATTCCAAGGTCATGTATTCAATTACCTCTCTCAAGTGTCAAATCAAATACACCAAACAATCTAAATTATTGATCAAGTAATTTAGAAGCAATAGATCCAAATAGCACAAATAAATTGATAGATCTAGATTGACAAACCACAATCTCAAAACATAAGTTCAAACATAGATTACATCAATCCTCTAGAATTATAGAGTTTAGCTCATAATTAAAGAAAATGAATCCATGAAAATACAACAATACATCTTACAAGATATGAAGAAAGCAACAAAATAAGAACAAGAGTTGAGGGATCTTCTCTATTTCTAGATGATAGAAGCCTCCAATCTTCTTTCTCCAAATTCTTCTCAAAATGCTCAAATTCTTCTTCCTTGTCTTGTAGCTGTTTTTATTGCCTTCCCAAGGGTTCCAAGATGCCCCATTTCAAGCCCCAAGGATGGTATTTATAGTACACAAAAGTCCAAGAAGGGGTAGGTGAATATAGGATTTTTCCGCCCCCCGCGGCGCCCATCAATCGGGCGCCCAAAGAATTATCGCCATTTTATCGCATGGCGCTATGGCGCGCATGGCGCATTTTAACCTTATCGCCAAATCGGTGTCGCCGCCGCTGCCGGGCGCTGGGGCGCTGGGCCAGACGCCACCCGCATCGCACCATTGATCCCGCCTTCTGCAGCCCGCTGGGCGTTAAGCTGCTGCCAAATACCGCTTCCAAGCTCGTGACGCGCCACGGGCGCTGGAGTGGCCAGGGCTGCGCCGCAGTCACCGCCTCTTTGGGGTCAAAATGCGATTTTTTCGCTTTCTCACACGCGATTTCTTCTTTCTTCGCGCCGTTTTTCATCGTTTTCTTCATTTCTCGGCTACAAATCAGAGTGACTCTTCATCGACACTATTTGAAATAAATTGGACTCTAAAGACTCTAAAAACACCCAAAATAAAACCAAATTCTAATCTAAAATACTCAAATAAGTTGGTAAAATACCAACTTAACAATAAGACTAGTGTGTTTGTCTTCTACTTGTTTAATGGTAAGAAAAAGAGAAGGCATATGAGAAGAAAAAGAAGGCAGCTGATGACGAGAAGAAGAGAAGAAGATGATGATCAAGATGAAAGAAGGAGACAGCGAAGGAGATGAAGTGTTGCTGTCCAACCCTTCTTGTATTTTATATGTAAATACATACAATGTAAGTCTTCTGTAATAAAGCTATAAATTTTCTATTTTTTTGTGAAGACAATTACATAAACTGATACACCTTGTAAACAGTTGTGTTAAGTACAAGAATGATATGATCAATAAAAAGATTGATTCTGCGCATACATTCTATGTCAATACACTATCTGTATGTATCTTTGTTATTTGCATCCTTGTATGATTTAAGTTTTGGCATCATCAAAAAGGGGGAAATTGTTAGGAATCTTATTGTTTAGATTTTGATGAATGCCATGTAAAACTTAGAATAGAAAGTTGGCACCCCAATTCTTGCTGTAAAATGTATTGTAACAATTAGAGCCGGCCAAGCCGAGTTAAGTCAGCCTACGCCTAACATGCAAGAAGACAACTCAAGGCTTGAAGGAAAATCTCACGAGAGACAAATGAGTACAAAAGAAGAGCAGACAGAACTGATCAAGAAGCAGCTGAGATACGCCTAAGTGGAACATCACCAAGTCAACTCAAGAGAAGCCAAGCTCTCAAGTGATGGCAAGAGTCATCCAATGATTGGAAGTTCGACTCTAAGTCACCTGGGAAAGCAAGGAAAAGCAATAAGTCGAGATAATCAGAAAAGAACCGTTGCCGTAAAATCAAGAGATTTACTTAAACAAGTAATATCTCCATACCACCTTTCTCAGTGCTCAGTCCCAAGCGTGCAATTGGAATGAACCAATGGGAAGCACTACACCGTGTCGAACTCAAAAGGTGAAACAACAATTCATACGAGGAAACAAAGAATTCCAAGAACCGCAAGCCAACGATCGCAAAGTGACTTTCAAAAATAAGCCAATCTCTTCAACGGGCAAATTTTTGAAAGTTCACTATAAAAGGCCGAGGAGTTTGTTTGAGAAAAAAATGCATGAATGACACATACGTGAGATATACAAGCACATTAGAAAAACTCAAAACAATCTCAATCCTCAAGCCTATATTCAAGTACATCAATCCAACACTTACCCGTGAAGGAAAGAGAGCTTCAACCAAATGAAGAGGAAACCTTGAAAACAAGGGGTCTACTTTCCAGAAGGATTGTAGAAAAGTTCAAGTTGAACTAAGTCTTAAGATTTGGAGGGCTTCGTGATCAAATCCAAAGAGCTTGAGCAAGTGAGTCAGAGTAGTAGCAAGGCAAAATGCCCCAGAAGAAGCCGAGTCGAACGAGAAGCCACCGAGTGATCAAGGCGTCTCCAGATCGAGTCCCAAAGGATCAAGTCTGCCAGTGATCAAGACTTGTATCCGGGATCAGCTACCACTTTGTAAACCGATCATTACTTAGTGGATTCCTCCAGAGTTGGAGAAGAGAGGAGTAGAAGAATTACCCCATCTTCAACCTCTATAAAAACTTTATCGTGTCATTTACATTTCAAAGATTTAAATTCCTCGCACTTTTAATTGCTTATATCTCATTGATAAATTTGCTATCCATTTGATAATTTATAAGTACTAAATCAAGCTCTAAAATATTGCTTAATCAAACTTAAGGGTGTTAAGTCTTCCAAATAAAATAAAACCACAAATGAGTTAAATTGTAGCCAACAAATTGAGTTACTCCATCAATGTACAACAGTGTTCATGAAAGATTAACTCTACCGAGTGACTAATTCGACCGGCCCATCAAGGACACAAATTGTAGAATTAACTCGTAGATTTAAAAGGACTAAATCGAAAATTTGCAAGGTTTATTCAACTCCCCCTTCTAAACCTTACACTTACACCCCTTGGGACCTACAAGTGGTATCGTGAGCGGTTGGTTCATTGAACCCTCCGCACCGGTTACTGAACTAGATCTCCAAACTTTTCAAAAGTTTGCTTTAGTACTTAAACTTTCAAAACTCTTTTCTATCATTAAAAGTTATTATCATGGAAGCAAATCTAACACGCATTCCTATGTTCACTATTGAAGAATTTGATGATTGGAAAATTCGATGCGAGCTCATCTATCAAAGATTACATGATGAGATGTGGATAGTGATAAGAAGATGGGCCTCTCGCAAATATTAAAGGTGAACACAAACTGCATTTAAGAGTTGCAAAATTGAAGGAGAAGAAGATGAAAGACCTGGACTCCATGGTTGAAAAACCAAGAACCGAGTGGACAAATGATGACAAAAAAGATACAACCTGGACAATGTAGCCAAGGACATTCCTTACAAAACCTTGACAAAGCCATGTTCAATAAAGTGAAATCTTGCAAAACTGCTAAGGAAATGGGACAAACCGACATTGATTTGTGAAGGCTCGTGAGCAAATCAAAGAAAACAAACTATCAAATCATGACAAAAATTTGAGAACTTTAAAATGATCTCAGGAGAAAACCTGGATCAACTGGATGCTCGGTTTAAAATCACAAATGAGTCTGTCTACACTTGGAAAGGAATATACACAGAAGAAATGTGTATGAAGATCCTAAAAAGTCTTCCAGTTGAATGGGAAATGAAGGTCATGGCATTGAGACACTCCATGGACCTATCAAAGACATCCAATCATGAGTTATTCTCGAGACCTCAAAGCCTACGAGTTTGAAATGGTAAGGAAAGACCAGAAGAGACAGATGTACCCAAAACACCTGCTCTAATTATCAAAGATGGAAGGAGAGCCGAGGTCAAAGAGGCAATTGACCCGAAGAAATAGCCCTGATGGTCAAAAGATTTAACAAGTTCTTTAACAAGAACTACAAGAGAGGAAAGGGTGAATCTTCCGAAGACACTCGCTCCCTCCAAATCAAGGGATGATAGGCCAACCAAGAGAATGATCATCAACAAGTTGAGTATCAAAGGGCCGACAACTCAAGAGTAGAAAGAGTCGATCAAAAGGCTGAATATCTATGTTGAATTGTAGACAACCAGGTCACTATGCCATTGATCGCTCATATCCCGTAGTCAACAAGACAGAATGAAGAAGAAAGAAAGGTCTTCAGAGAAAGAAGACAAGAAAAGAAAAAGGCAATGATGGTCAAGAGATCGGCCGAGACAAAAAGTCAAGAGAGACAAATGATTCGAGAGCAAAGAAGTTGACTACTCGAGTGACTCGAAGAAGAAGCCTTGATCTCCTTAATGGCCAAAGAACAAGATCAAGAAGATGAGGTACAATCTAATTCCACAAGCTCGAGACACTAGTGATAGTGACTCAGACACACACACTTCATCACCTACTGATCTTTATGATTCATTAGGCAAAATGATGAAAGATTTTGAGCACATTAAATCCTCACACACACTATTGAATGAGGAAAACAAAATTTACTTAAAAGTCAAAAACTCAAAGTGACTAAGGAGCCGAGTACTCTAAGTCAAATAGCCGTTGAAAATGAAAGTTCAAAGGTCGAAAATGCTAAATTAGTAGCGAAATTGCCGCTATAGAAAAGAGGAGAATGACCTCAAAATGTTATCAGCCTCATTCACTAAGGCATCTAAATCATCGATGATCTTATTATGAGTCAAAGAGAATGTGGAGACAAGACAGCTTAGGATTTAATTCCTTTGTGCCATGTCAAACCTCAAGAGTAATTTTGGAAAAAGGATCTTCAAGTCATGAAGAGTCCGAAAAATCCAAAACTCTAAATATTGCACACACTTTCACTCCAAAGCACAATATTAAGCAAACTGGCCTTGGTTACAAAGGGAAAGGAAAACAGCTTGAGTGTGCGGAAAGGACAATTGAGAAGAGATTCAAACAGTCCTCAAAGACTCCAAACAAAAATACTGTAAAGAAGAAGCAGAGCTACCAAAAATCCTTAAAATCCATAAAAGAAATACATATGATGGGAATGGTAGAAAATATCCAAGCCAAGCCGATTGGAACAATGTGAACTATCAAAGATAGACTTATGGAATATAAGCTCAGATGGCAAAGGCCTAGAACTCAAGAAAGGCCATTCCAAAAGCATAAGAGCTTTCATCAAAGACACATATGCACCTAGGCACTACACTCAAAGACACCACAATTACCCAAGAAAGGCAATTGCTAAAACACATATGCAGCATACAGACAAAAGAGACAATTTAGTATGAACCTAGAATCCCCAAGCAATTTGCCAGGATTAATTATGATTATGGCAATCGATAGATGGCAACCTCTGAGTCAAATCATTTGGCTATAAAGTTGGTTGGATCATCTTATAACTTAACCCCTCAGACCCAAACAAGAATGGGTACCAAAACTTAATTTCTTGATTGCAGGTTCAAGGAACAGTGAGTGCCAAGGAACCTGGTACATGGATAGTGGTCTGTTCCGCACATATGACAGAAATAAGAGAAATCAAAATTCAAGGAAGTCAAAGGAGCAAAAGTCATATTTGGAGGAAATGAAGCTCCTGGTGAAATAAGAGGCATCGATCCATCAAAAGGAATGGTTTAGAAATCACGAGATGTTGCATATGTTGAAGGACTAAACTTCAATTTACTAAGCATCACCAACTTTGTGACAAGGGCTACAATGTTGATTCAACATGGGTGTATGCCAAATCAAGGATATTGAATCAAATGAAGTTGTCTTTGCAAGGAAATAGACAGAAGAATATGTATGTAGTGGATTGGTCAACTGCAACACCCAAGACTGCCTACTAGCAAAGAGCACAAAATTAATCAAGTTGGTACCGTGGCACAAAAAAAAGCCGAGTCACCCGAATTTCAAAACAATTAACAAGCTAGCAAGAAGTCATCTGGTAGAAGGACTTCCGGACTCGATATACAAGAAGGAGAGTATATGTGATGCATGTCGGAAGGAAAACAAATCAAGTCGCTCTTTCAAAGAAAAGACATGCCCATCCTCAACAAGAATATTGCATCTACTTCATATGGATCTATTTGGCCCAAAAACGCGGAACCAACCAAAGATAAGTGGAAAGAAATACACCCTGGTGGTAGTAGATGACTACTCAAGATATACATGGACAATATTCATGTGCAAGAAGAAAGAAACTCTACAAAAGCTACCACAAAATTGATGAAAAGGATACAAAATGAGAAGAGTCAAACCATTATCAAAATAAGATCGGATAGAGGAACCGAGTTTGTCAATGGAATAATAACTCAAGATCTTGTATTGAGAATGGTATCGTCATGAACTATCACCGCAAGGACTCCACACGAGAATGGAGTTGCGAGAAAGAAGGAATAACCCCAAAGAAGCAAAGAAGGACCATGTTAGTCAAGCAGGTTACCAAAAGATTTTGGGTCAAGCAATCAACACACTTGCTACACCCAAAACAGATGTATGATAAATAGACAAACACAAAGACTCCCTATGAGATCTGGATGAAGAAAACCAAATGTTGCATATTTCAGGATATTTGGATGTAAATGCTTCATCCACAACAATGGCAAAGACAACCTAAAGGCTTTTGATGCTAAAGTCGATGAGGTATCTTCTTAGATACTCACCGGTGAAAGCAAAGCCTACATGAATACTCAACAAAAGAACTATGGTTACGTAAGAATCCATTCATGTAGTATTCGATGAGCCAAATATAAATGGGAAGACATTGAAGAGTCAAATGACAAGTCAATCGCCTAACCTTCTGAGAAGAGTCCCTATCTTTGAAGTCAAGCCGGGGATTATCAATTCGAAGAAGATGAGATAGCTGAATCTCAAAAGCGGTGAAAATCTGCACCTGAATGATCACGAGAGAGTCGACCCACAAAGAACACAAATTAAGTCGATCAATCCAAATAACTTACTTCAACCTTGACGTAAGATGGCCGAGAGACCGCCCACACGTAACTTGTCATTGGAGACATAAGAGAAGGTGTCAAGACAAGATCCAACCCAACAAGAAGCAATGTTCACATGCTTCATCTCGCAGATAGAGCCCAAAGATGTGTCACAAGCATTGACGACACACATTGGATTCAAGCTATGCAAGAAGAGTCAATCAGTTTGAGAGAAATAAAGTATGGGAATTAGTACAAAGACCCATACATCAAAATGTTATTGGAACCAAATGGGTATTCGTAAATAAGATGAACGAGGAAGGTTCTGTGGTAAGAAACAAAGCAAGACCGTAGCCAAAGGATATTGTCAAGAAGAAGGGATAGATTTTGATGAAACATTTGCCCCCTCGTAGCAAGATTGGAAGCTATAAGGATGTTTCTTGCCTATGCCGCTTCACAAGAATCTCACTTTGTATATCAAATGGATGTAAAAAGTGCATTCTGAATGGGTTATTGGAAGAAGAAGTGTATGTTGAACAACCACCAGGATTTGAGCGTAAGACTCTTGGAGACAAGGTATACAAACTCAAAAAGCCCTCAGCGGATTGAAACAGGCACCCGTGAGCATGGTATGATACCCTGTCACAATTCCTCGATCAAAATGGATTCACAAAAGGAAAAGTAGATAGAACACTTTTCGAATTCAAGACAAGAAGAGTATACTTTGCTTGTTCAAATATATGTGGATGATATCATTTTTGGATCCACCGACAAAGAGTCAGTGAAAATTCTCAAACCTCATGCAAAGCAAATTTGAAATGAGCATGATGGGAGAGCCGACATTTTTCCTCGACTTCAAGTGAAACAACTCGAAAGATGGAACCTTCATAAGTCAAACAAAATATACCAGGGATTTAATGAAGAAGTTTGGTATGGAAGAGAAGTCTTCTCAGAAAAATACCAATGAACACATCACCAAAATGGACATGGATGCGGATGGCAAGCCTCAGAGATCAAACAAGATACGAGAGAACTTATTAGATCACCGCTTCTATCTCACAAAGAAGCGGACATCACCTTTGCTGTAGGTGTATGTGCAAGATTTCAATCGCTCCAAAAGAGAGCCATATGACAAAGCTAAGAGAATATTGAGATACTTAAAAGGAAGCCAAGAAGTAGGCCTATGGTATCCAAAGGAAGCGCGATTCAAGCTAATTGGCTATTCGACTCGACTATCTTTGGATGCAGAGTGGACAAAAAGTACTTCGAGCACATGTCAAATGCTTTGGAAACAGACTAATTTCCTGGTTTAGCAAGAAGCAAAAACTCAATAGCCACCTCTACAAATTGGAGCGCAGAATACATACCACCGGCAAACAAGTTGTTGCCCAAGTCCTATGGATGAGACAAAGAACAGAGATTATGAAGTTGAAGAAAAGAAATTCCAATCATGTGTGATAACACAAGTGCCATTGCAATCACTCAAAATCCCGTGTTGCACTCAAGAACAAAACATATAGATGTCGATATCATTTCATAAGAGATCATGTTGAAAAGAAGGACATTATCTTGAATACATCTCAACCGATAAACAACTAGCCGACATCTTCACAAAACCATTATGTGAGTCAAGATTTGAAGAACACAAGCATGAGTTGGGGTTAATTGAGCCGAACCGACACTGCATTTAATCAAAGAAGAGAATTAGAATGAAAAAGAAGTGAAAAAGAGCTAAAAACAAAAATCAACTCAAGAATCACCAGACGGAAAAGACAAATGATACACCGAGTCACCGATAAATGAGTCACCAAGAGAATCGAAGAGTAGAGTTAAATCAACCTAAGAGATAAGCAATAACCTATGAGCAAAGTGACAAAAACGCATCGTTTAACTTAGCGGGAATGTTTTAAGGAACACGTCGGATAATGATGATGTGTACGCATAAAGCCGCACACTAAGCTTATGATTGATATAAATGCTTTGCCGCATTAAAAACGAGACGTGAAATGCTCAATAGGCGTCGAAATCCAAGCCGCTGATTTCGATCACAATTCAAAACCGCCTCGCACGCCCTTTCATAAACCATATTTAAACCATTTTCGTCCGTTTCTCTCTCACACTTCCAAAAAGCTGTTCATCTTTTTCTCTCAAAAGGCAAAGGCAAATACTCTCAAAACCCTATCAACCTTAAAATCAAATTTCTCGAACTTTTCCTTGAAATTATTCTCGAGAAATGGCACCAACGTATGACTTTACCAAGTTGGGAAAACAAATCCACACCGCTCAACCGTGATTTCGATGGAATGGTGAAGCAGGGGTCCGACGACACCCTGGTGAAGAAAATCGCGGAGAAGTTGGAAACGCCAGGATCAAACCGTTTCTAACGCTGGAATATCCTATGACCTATGTGGAGGAGGTCGCACACCCTTCTACGTGAATGCCGAGGTTCACGATGAAGGAATTAAGTCATCTGTTCACGGAAGCAACACTATCACCGCCAAGGATTTGGTGAATATTGCTCACTACCACCAGAAGGAGCAAATCAAATTAAGGAAGCCGATGTAAACTTGGTGACGCATGGAAAGAGATAGCCAAGTCCGACCTTGCCGATAAAATTATATACACAAAAAACAAGAGATCTGGCCAAGGAGGATTATCATAAATTGTTGGACATAGTTGCCAAATGTATCGACATCAAATTTGGCGCCTTTGACCAACTATCAAAGGCAAGCCGGTTGTGATGGCTGCAATCATGGAAGAAAAGAAGATAAATGGCCGAGTTTATCTACAACTTATCAAAACGTGGGGAACAAGTCCTTCAAAGAAGATGGCACATTTGGAGGATCCCTAGGATATGGCCTAGTGATTGGCCTGCCATCGGAGGTGAAAGGAGTACCTCTTAGACATGGGAAGGCTTTCCATGTCAACAAGAGGATGTTCGAGCTAACCTCTCTCGGTGCTCGGGCGAGCTTATGCCAAGAGAGCGACACGGTGAGGGGAATCACCACCAAGATACAAATGCTTCCTCTCCAAATTAAGAAGAAAGCTGCCGCTTGCAAACGCCAAGAAGATCACGCCCCTGCGAAAGAGAACTAAACATGCTCCCGCCCTCGCAAAGAGTCACCCGCCCCAAGAACGTGTCACCCGCCCTCGCAGCAATGGCGAGAAGGACTCACTAATGCCTTCTCCGATCGTCAAAAGGAGGAGAACCGATGCCAGCCTGGAGACGGCCACTCCTCGAAACAAACACAAGCACCGCCCCGCCGCCAAGACTCGAGAGGGCCGCCTCAACTGTAAATTCCCCGGTACAAACCAGGAGACGAAGAAGACTCGTCAAGCGAATCGAACAGAGAAACCAAATTTGAGCCGTTACTCGGCTAGCACAAATACAGAGACTACCGGGAGAAGAGAGTCTCCGGATGTAATAGATGAAAACCGCCAAGTCTGCCAAGGCGATCGGAGGCAACTCAAGACACAAACAGAGCTCACACAAACACAAGAAGAACTAGTCCAAGCGGATAGTGATGTAGTGATCCTATCCCCACCTTACCCGGACATCCAAAATCGCTGCGTGAGTGGAGAAAATGGAAGTTGAGCAAGTCAGGAAATGGTTCCGGCCGGCCTGAATTCATAGAAGAAGAGGAATCGCTAAATTTCCTTGATCGACCATCGTGCTCCCAAAGACTCGATGAGGACAAATCGCTGTGACATCCCGCAAATCTACAAGGACAAGGAGAGAGCAAAGCAAGTCGAAGAAGCCAAGCACGTGAGAAGGCAAGCATCCGCCCTATCTCCAAGGCACCACGTAACACTTCCATCCTCTTCTTGATGTCTTCTCCGAAAGTGACGAGGAACCAGAGAATGTCACGCCCACGAAGAGTTGCGGATCGGCAAAGAAGCACCGCATGAATCAAGAATCCTTCACGAGCAAAGATCGATGGAGGACCGGAGAGTCCTCCAAAACACACTGAAATCGATCCAATGGGAGTGTTCGAAAAATAGCCACGATGTTCTTCTACCACTTCCCACTCACTCGGAAGAAGGCATAAGGAAATGGCGATGAAACCGGCTGGCTAGTGGGGACCCCGGTCGAGCCAACCCCTATTGAAGGTGTGCTACCACCCCCCAACTACGAACCATCAATTGCAACTTATGAGTCCGAGACGAGTGACCCCACTCCAGTCACTCACTCGGTGCGCCAAATTGGGGGGAAACTCCTCCACCGCGGCAGGCTCGGAGGATGCTTTGCAGATGACTCGACAAAGAAGCGAGGAGGCGAAGAAGAGAAATTACAATCACAAGAAAGAACAAAGAAGGTGCCATCAACGGCTCGAGGCAGTTGAGATCAAGTTTCAAATGAGGTGCCACCGATGGCTAATGACGCGCCAGCTGTGATGCAATGAGGCACGAGAAGGAATGTACCGGGAGTTAACACTGGCGATGAAAGTGCAATCCATGGGGTTGAGACTCCAATGGATGCCACCGTAAAGACCCCGAGACAAATAACATCGAAAAGGGGAGACCTCATGCCTCGATGCAGAGAGAGACCGGAGAAAATGAAGGCCCACGGAGGTTGAGACTTCCGTGGTAAAGAGGTCAAGTAGAGAACATCCCTCCCGCAATCATCGACCCATCCGAGAAGGAGATCGCCGCACTTCATGATTCCCAGGACAACCCCGATGTCACTTTTCCGGGGATCGAAGCGCGAAGAAGAAGAGCCGAGTCAACCCCATGACAAATCCAAAAGACTCACCATGCGGGTGTTCCCAAGTACGAGTAAGTCGATCCCAAGACTACTCGTCAAACTTTTAACTTTGATGATGAGCCACCTCTAGAAATCTCATCATCGTCCGATGACGCCGGCGATAAGGCCGAGGATAAGTCAAATCGAAAAGGAAAAATCGGTTGAGACCAACGGTTGTTAAGGCATGAGGCTCAATAGAAGCTCGGTCTACTTCACAACCAAACCCAACAACCGAAACCACCGCTCCGCTCCTCAAGCTTACAAATGGATCGATTCCCAAAAGAACTTCACGCGCACCGCTCATCATCGAACAAATCCGGTCGGCGGTGATGAATCTTTTGTAGAATCTTTCCCTTTCTCACTTTGGAGATACCAGAACTCCACGAAGAGTCGAAACGAGCAAGCACGTTATCACGCACCAGCTCCTGCTTTTCACTCGGGCACCATTGTTCCGTAGATTTTGATTTCGATCTTTGTATGGCCATCATCCGCAATGTAAGAATCACCGGCAAGTACGAAGTGTTCAAGGCACTCTTTTGAAGTTGAAAAGATGGAGAGGCATCAGCCTCTTTGGACATGCGCCCGGACAACAGAGATGCAAATCTTCAAACGACTTGAGAGGCATCACAATGTCGAATAAGGGAATGGTGGCAACAAGAAGAATCAATGCGTGTGAACAGAGATACTTGAACCTTGTTCAACAAGTCAGCTGGTGTGGAGAGCCGAGAATGTTGATGCGAAACGAAGCCGAGGGAACACATTGAGCATATGCATGAAGCTCACACTGCCGAGATCAAGCTGCTGCGTGAGCGTACGCAAATGATATACAAAGCGTTTGGAAGAACACATGACGAGAAAATTCAGCCTTCTCATGGCCGAGATGAAGCCGATTTCAGTGAAATCCAACGCTACTCAGGCCTCAATTCCGTCTTTGCATACAACGCAGCAGACTTGAAGCGAGACCAACCATCGAAGATTCGACTTCATGCTTGCCAAAGATGTTCCCTGGGGTTCCTCTATCCTTTGATGATGCCAAAAAGGGGAAGAGGAATACCTTAAAGCAAAAAAATCTGGAAAAGAAAGAAGGAAGCGGTGACAAGGAAAATCACCGAGAAATTTTGAAATCAAGAAAGGAAAATCTGCGAGGAGGAAGGATCAAAAGACATGACCTTGATGATTGCACAAACCCCCAACAGGGTCCTATCACAAATGACATTATAAGCGAAGAAACTCCCGTGACTCGCCACTCCAACACTCTGCCGTATCTATGGCCGAGAAGAGAAAAGCAATTGAAGCGTGGATGAAGGAGGTGGAAGGAAGAATGGATGCCAGGGTGATGAACATCTTGAAAGAACACGGAGGCATTCCAGTTGACAGAGACACGTATGCCATTTCGGATGTCGGGACAGAGCCAAGATCGATTTGACGAATTCAAAACGCTCGAATCTGAAGGATATTTTGCAAATATGTCCATGGCTCAAGCTTGGGACTTGTACTGGGAAAAGGGTCTCACATTATGTGAAGAAAGTTTTACGATGCAGACAACCTAGATCGCTCTGCTGGTCACTCCGCCGGCACTCACCGAAAGAAGAAGGCCCCAAGATGATACGCCCAGAGGTAGAGGAAGAAGCAAGCGGTGGAGGAAGAAGCTTGCACCTAGGCCTCCGCCCAAGAATATTGAATACGTAGATCCAGGAAAGAAAGGAGGGATCTCTTCAATAAGCTTGACCAAGTGGCAAATTTGCGAGTGGCTAAAACTAACGCCGAGTATGTAAAGAGAATAGAGAAGAAAACAAAAGACAAACTCGGCTATGGCAGAGAGACAGAAAGAACAAGGAAAGATGAAGGCTCGCCGAAGGCATATGAGAAGAAAAAGAAGGCGGTGATGACGAGAAGAAGAGAAGAAGAGAAGAAGATGTCTTTGATCAAGATGAAAGAAGGAGACAAATAAGGAGATGAAGTGTTGGCTTTGTCCAACCCTTCTTGTATTTTATATGTAAATACATACAATGTAAGTCTTCGTAATAAAGCTATAAATTTTCTATTTTTTTGTGAAGACAATTACATACACCGATACACCTTGTAAACAATTGTGTTAAGTACAAGAATGATATGATCAATAAAAAGATTGATTCTGCGCATACATTCTATGTCAATACACTATCTCGTATGTATCTTTGTTATTTGCATCCTTGTATGATTTAAGTTTTGGCATCATCAAAAAGGGGAAATTGTTAGGAATCTTATTGTTTAGATTTTGATGAATGCCATGTAAAACTTAGAATAGAAAGTTGGCACCCCAATTCTTGCTTTGAAATGTATTGTAACAATTATAATTGAGCCGCCAAGCCGAGTTAAGTCACCTACGCCCTAACATGCAAGAAGACAAAATCAAGGCTTGAAGGAAAACTCTCGCGAGAGACAACCAGTACAAAAGAAGAGCGACAACTCGATTGAAGAAGCGGATGAGATACTGACTAAGTGGAACATCATCAAGTCAACTCAAGAGAAGCCAAGTCAAGTGACGAAGAAAGAGTCATCCATGATTGGAAGTCGACTCTAAGTCACCTGGGAAAGCAAGGAAAAGCAATCAAGTCGAGATAATCGAAAAGAACCGTTGCACGTAAATCAAGAGATTTACTTAAACAAGTAATATCTCCATACCACCTTTCTCGAGTGCTCGATCCCGGCGTGCAATTGGAATGAACCAATGGGAAGCACTACACCGTGTCGAACTCCGAAAAGGTGAAACAACAATTCATACGAGAAACAAAGAATTCCAAGAACTCAAGCCAACGACGCAAAGTGACTTTCAAAAATAAGCCAATCTCTTCAACGGGCAAATTTTTGAAAGTTCACTATAAAAGGCCGAGGAGTTTGTTTGAGAAAAAAAAATGCATGAATGACACATACGTGAGATATACAAGCACATTAGAAAAATCAAAACAATCTCAATCCTCAAGCTTATATTCAAAGTACATCAATCCAACACTTACCTCGTGAAGGAAAGAGAGCTTCAACCAGTTGAAGAGGAAACCTTTGAAAACAAGGGGTCTACTTTCCAGGAAGGATTGTAGAAAAGTTCAAGTTGAACTAAGTCTTAAGCATTTGTAGGCTTCGTGATCAAATCCAAAGAGCTTGAGCAAGTGAGTCAGTAGTAGCAAAGCGCAAATGCCTGTGAAGAAGAAGCCGAGTCGAACGAGAAGCCACCGAGTGATCAAGGCGTCTCAGGTCGAGTCCCAAAGGATCAAGTCGGCATTGTTGATCAAGACTTGTATCTGGGACATTACCACTTTGTAAACCGATCATTACTTAGTGGATTCCTCCGGGAGTTGGAGAAGAGAGGAGTAGAAGAATTACCCCATCTTCGAACCTCTATAAAAACTTTACTGTGTCATTTACATTTCAGCATTTAAATTCCTGCACTTTTAATAGCCATGCATATCGAGTTTATAATCTTCGGACAAAGACAGTAGTGGAATCTGTAAATATTATATTCGATGATCTTTCTAGTCTTACAGAAACCATAAAAAAAGACCCATTTGATGACTTGATGGAAATGTCATGGGCTTAACAGTCGCAGTCTGCACCAGATGTTATACCGAATGATACAACATCTGCAACCACATCTTCGCAGCATGAATCGACTATTGATACAAATATCGTAAAAGATGTTGCCCCAGATGTCATAACATCTGCTACCACATCTGGATGTGCAGAGAATGGAACTAATTCTGACCCTTATATTGAAGTAAACTTGGAAGGACATGATTTAATCATCAATGAAAGACGAGATCTCCCAAACAGAATTCAAAAGAATCATCCAATCTCTCAAGTCATAGGTGATGTATTTGAAGGCATAATAACTAGAAGGAAAGAAAGGGTAAGCTATCGAGATATGATAAGTGTTAGAAATTTTTCTAACCGCAAGTCTACGGTGTCAAGTTTTAATATAGAGTAGTAAGGTTGTCGAATCCACAGGGAATAATTATCGAATTATTGCTAAGTACTATAATATAGTAGTCTAACTTTATTTAGAAATTCAACAATTGATGGAGTTTATTATACTAAAAATACTAAAAATAAATTAAGACTATGAAAATATCAATGAGTTTATCCAAATGATTAAATGAATTCTAGAGGTATGATGAATCTAGTTATCCCTTATGTTGTCAATATGGTTCATCAATCATCAATTATCAATTTATAAGTCAAGATTTCTACAATAATCATTCCCTCTCTCAAGTCTTTAAATGATTTTAGATTCAATTGGGAAATCAATATCTCTATAAAAATCACCAATTAAAATCTCAATAAAAGCTATAAATCTTGATAAATGACTTCAAAGGATTCATAAATCTCTCAATTCTATGAAATCCTAGGTTATGCTATTCCAAGGTCATGTATTCAATTACCTCTCTCAAGTGTCAAATCAAATACACCAAACAATCTAAATTATTGATCAAGTAATTTAGAAGCAATAGATTCAAATAGCACAAATAAATTGATAGATCTAGATTGACAAACCACAATCTCAAAACATAAGTTCAAACATAGATTACATCAATCCTCTAGAATTATAGAGTTTAGCTCATAATTAAAGAAAATGAATCCATGAAAATACAACAATACATCTTACAAGATATGAAGAAAGCAACAAAATAAGAACAAGAGTTGAGGGATCTTCTCTATTTCTAGATGATAGAAGCCTCCAATCTTCTTCTCCAAATTCTTCTCAAAGTGCTCAAATTCTTCTTCCTTGTCTTGCACTGCTTTTA
The DNA here is from genome assembly GCA_016081115.2 of Rehmannia glutinosa. NCBI lineage: Eukaryota > Viridiplantae > Streptophyta > Magnoliopsida > Lamiales > Orobanchaceae > Rehmannia > Rehmannia glutinosa. The sequence continues at coordinate 31,111,510 of CM071931.1, read as the reverse complement.
TTGCCTTCCCAAGGGTTCCAAGATGCCCCCATTTCAAGCCCCAAGGATGGTATTTATAGTACACAAAAGTCCAAGAAGGGGTAGGTGAACATAGGATTTTCCGCCCCAATAAGGCTGCGCGCAAGAAATTCCGTGCCATTTTATCGCACGGGCGTCTGCGGGCGCGCACAGCGCATGAAGCGCTGCGGCGCCAAAGCACGTCAATCAAGTTGTCGCCCCGGCGCTAGCCGGCCGGCGTTGGCGCTATGCGCGCCCAAATACTCGCTTCCAAGCTCGCACGCCGCCGGCGCCACGGCGCGCTGAGGCCAGGGCCCGAGGGCCGCAGGCGCCCGCCCGTCTTTGGGTCAAAATGCGATTTTTTCGTTTCTCACACGCGATTTCTTCTTTCTTCGCGCCGTTTTTCATCGTTTTCTTCATTTCTCGGCTACCAAATCAGAGTGACTCTTCATCGACACTATTTGAAATAAATTGGACTCTAAAGACTCTAAAAACACCCAAAATAAAACCAAATTCTAATCTAAAATACTCAAATAAGTTGGTAAAATACCAACTTAACAAATACCCCCAAACTTAAGCTATTGTTTGTCCTCAAACAATTATAACTCCAAAATGAAAGACAAACAATACAACAACACAAGCAACTACAAAACTACATAAACCAATAAAATTTGTCTAAAACTCATTTCACTATCAATCAAGCATGCATTTTAACATTGTGATCAAAAGTGTTGAATATTCATGAAAATTCCGTTTACATTATTCAAATTGATTTACGCAATCAAACGTTATCAAGATGATCCACTTTTAAGTATCAAAAGATAATGACTACCGGATTCCATATGCTTGTTATTCCGACTAATCTCCACTAATGTAGGCTAATATAACACATGGATCAATAGGGCTTCCAAAGCTTGTAATGTGGCTTAGGGTCGGGTAGGAAAATTTAGGATTAAGTGGCTCAATTCACCCAAACACACAATTACCTCTTCAAATCACCAATTGCCAAACAACATGGCTACCTTCACTTTTGTTGAATTTTCAATTATTCTCCCTTTACTAGCCTCTCTTTTCAACAAATTTTTTTTTTTTTTTTTCGAGACCCCAAACTTGGTCTTTTGCATATTTTAACACATGGGGTTTCATTATTTCTTTTTCTCGGCAACTTCATGCGAATGAACATCTACCTTACTTATTACATCCTCCTCAACCTTCAATCATTTTGTGTGTATGAGTGATGGGTAATTAGGATTTTCACATGTAAGCTCAAGGTAAAAACAATTGGTTGCCAAAGATAAGGTTTAATAGGCTCAAAAGGGGACACTAGTGAAATTATATCGTAAAGGTAGTTATTTTGGCTCTAGCTTTTTATTCAAAGATGGCCTAAATCATTTCCTTATGTTATTTCACCTAGATTTCGCTAATTAGTGATCAAACAAGTTCTAATCCGGTGGGATCATACAAGCAACACTCGACTTCATTAATCATTTTCAAATAAGTTAACGAAATTATGCATGAATATGAAATCAATGAAGCAAAATATAGATCACCACTTAAAAGCATGCTTTCGTGATGTTCAACTCGCAATCAACAAATCTACTTAGTCATGTAGTTCTATAGTTCAACAAACTACCCGACTCGACTCAACTCGATTTTTTTTTTTTTTTTTTGACACGACTCCGACACGACTCAAAAGACACAAATACGATTACACCCCCAAACTTAAATTGAACATTGTCCTCAATGGAGAGTGAGAAAACTTTCCCGATAAATGGAGCGCCAGACTCCTCATCGGTCGTGTGGTGAAAAATGAGCAATAGGGCCCGGTGGTGGTGGTATTGGGAACTGAATTGCGGGTGTGTCGGCTATATATCCGGGCAAGTACTCGGTTGTGCTCATTCTCATATTCTTCTCGTCTTCGCTCGTGACGTTGCTCGCTACAAAAGCCCTTCTCAATTCTCGCATTTCGCGAACTAGTGCGTCGAAGGGTTGTTATTGTGATGTGAGCGTCTAGAACGAGAACGCTTGCCGCCGAACTCGGATGGAGTGTCTACATTCTGTGGTTGGGCATGAGTATCATGCTCAATAGCCGGTAGAGCAAATTCGGGATCAAGAATATATCCCGCACCTTCGGATTAGGCATACCGCCCGCCCACTCGTCATAAGAGGCAATAATAGCCGAATCTATAGGTCCCTTAGATTTTCCAACGGCTCGGAGCTATCCACTTAACACCTCTCTTTTTACATAACCCACAAATTAAACTCGGTAATATTAGTCCCCCTTTTTTTTGGTTGTAGCATTTTGTTATGAAGGGACGTTGCAATAATTACCGGTCGAATCAGTATGTCAAGAACTATGGCATATAGAAGATGAGCTCGTTCTTAGTTACATCACTAACATGCTTGGTTGGTATCAAGTTGTTGCATATGAAGTGGTACCAAGCTCGCCCATATCGACTAAGACTCGTGTGCGGAAAAGCAAGAGCACCTCCCACAACTTTTATATGACGTACTACGCCCAGCCGACATAAGGTGTTACAAATCTCCTCCATACTCGGTGGTTGCGAGATAAATTCGACATACGGTGAGTGATCCACCTCCGGAGTCCATAATATTCTCTTATCGCTTGTTGTATGAGTGTATACCGTGTCTACTCCACGCATGAAAACCTCTCGAGTTATAGCCATTTGTGGTCTTCGCATTCGCATAAAACTCTCGGACTATATTCGGTGCGAATGGTCCGGTTGTGCACAAAGTTTTTTCCATTGCTTCTAATGTATCATTTGTGCAAGTTCACCATCATTCGCCCCGGTTGTAACCCCCTGTTCGCCGTTATGCTCTTTCGAGCATAATATATCATAATACAACTCATTGTCTTCCAAGTGAAGAAAACGATCTTCAACATTTTCCTGACGTATTTGCCACTCTTTTGCCCTTGCTTACATTCTTTGTTCTTGGCATTGTAATTGATCGAAATCACCAAAAATAACACAAGCAAAATACACATAGAACGCACAATACGAGTTAGGAGTTAGAAATTTGGCAATAACTCAAGAATTATGCATCCTTGTCATCAATCCATGATCAAATAACCTTTAGTACACAATGATGACAAAAATCAAATGCCTAGGTGTAATATTTTTCATTGAGGCATTTTAACAAACACATTGTAGGCATATATGCAAAGAAGAGATGAACACCACATTTGAAATTCAATTCATGCCCATTTTTCAACACCAACCAATTCAAGCACAATATAATCATATATCATCACAATTTATCAAGAATTTATCAAGAAATTCAAATTATAATGATATTGAAAATTCCCACAATTTTAACCTAAGCTTGAAAATTTGAAGAAAGTTGGTGTACAATTGAAGCTCACTTACCCAATTGATGTAGAAGATGAATTTGATGATTAAGTTGCTCAATTGCCCACTTGAATGGTGTATAAGTGAATGCTAGGTGGGATTTTTGTAGAAGAAAGAAAAATAGGCGTGTGTGTGTGTTTTGTTTGTAAGGAAAAAAAAAACTGATTTAGCCCTCTTTATCCTCCGCCAGCCGATCGACGTCAGGCCGGTAGTCATAGGGGACCTGGGAACAAGTACCCGCACACACCGCCCCATATCGCTCACACTCTCGACTTCAAGGCCAGGCTTGCTAAAACAGGTTTAAAGCAGCATACTTTTTTTTTTTTTTTTTTTTTTTTATAAATATTTCAATTTAATTTAAAATCACACACAAATTAATTTACACAAAAATCACACCAAAATTCAAATAAATACACACCAAACTAAAAGAAAATAAAATCACACAAAAATTCGATCACACGAAAATCACTTGGTTGCCTCCCAAGAAGCGCTAAATTTATAGTCGTTAATGACTCAAATATTCGGACTCAAGAAATTTCATCACCAAGTGGAAGATTTAAAACCTTCCTTGCTTCATTCCCAAAATAATGTTTCAATCTTTGTCCGTTTACTTGGAACGAATTCCCATCGTTCCTCTTAACTCAACGGCACCATATGGAAATACACGTTCAACCACAAACAAATCCTTTACCATCGTGATTTGAGTTTACCCGAAAAAGTTTCAATCGAGAGTTGAACAATAACACTTGTTGGGCGGGTAAGAATTCACGCCGCAAAATCATTTGATCATGCCATTTTTTCGTTTTTTCCTTATACATTTTGGCATTTTCATATGATTCTTGACGAAATTCTTCCATTTCGCTTAATTGAAGTAATCGGTTTTCACCGCCTCTTTCAAGTTAAAATTCAATTTTTTAATTGCCCAATAAGCTCGATGCTCAAGTTCAACCGCAAATGACACGCTTTACCAAACACCAATCGATACGGTGACATACCAACGGGTGTTTTATAAGCGTGGCGATAAGCCCACAAAGCATCATCGAGCTATTGTGCCCAATCCTTTCGATTAAAACTCACCGCTTTTTTTCAAGAATTTGTTTCACTTCACGATTGGAAATTTTGGCTTGACCATTAGATTGAGGATGGTAGCCAAGTGCAATCTTATGACGCACACCAAATTTAGCAAGAAGGTTGTTAAATAATTTATTACAAAAATGCGTACCTTCATCACTTACAATAGCTCAAGAGTACCGAACCGAGTAAAAATATGCTTGTGCAAGAATTTGAGTACTACCTTAGCATCATTCGTTGGTGTAGCAATCGCCTCAACCTACTTGGAGACATAATCAACCGCAAGCAAAATGTACAAATTTCCATAGACGCGGAAATGGTCCCATAAAGTCAATACCCCATACATCAAACAATTCCACCTCCATTATGTTTGTCAAAGGAAGCTCATGACGCCGTGAAATATTACCAACCCTTTGGCATCGATCACAAGTTTTCACAAATGCATAACAATCCTTGAATAATGTTGGCCAATAAAACCAGATTGTAATACCTTTGCGGTTGGGTTGGCCCGAAATGTCCCCATAAGATGATGAATGGCAATGTTGAAGAATCTCTCCAATCTCTTCCTTAGGAACACAACGGCGAATGATAGAATCCGCACATCTCTTGAAACAAGAACGGATCATCCCACAAATAAGACTTGACATCATGTAAGAATTTTTTCTTTTGGTGTGAAGTCACGTCCGGTGGCAAAACTCCTCCCACGAGGTAATTAACAAAATCTGCGTACTAAGGTAATGATGTCTCGACACGCATAATTTGTTCATCGAAATGATTCTTTTATTGGACTCTCAATCACCTCGTAAGGTTGCTCGGCGGGATAGATGATCGCAACCCCATTCTCGCTTCCTTTTTATCTCGAATCTCAATATCAAATTCTTGCAAGAGCAAAATCCATCGAATTAATCGAGGTTTTGCATCCTTTTTGGAGAAAAGGTATCGGATTGCCGCATGATCCGTAAACAATCACCTTTGTACCCACCAAGTAAGCTCGAATTTATCAAATGCAAAAACTACCGCCAACATCTCTTTTTCGTGGTGGTGTAGTTTTGTTGGGCGTTGTCCATGGTCCCGCTTGCGTAGTAAATAGCTTTAAAAATTCTATCTCGCTTTGACCAAGAACGGCACCCACCGCATAATCACTTGCATCGCACATGAGCTCAAATGGTTGAGTCCAATCCTAAGACTATCATTATCGGAGCTGAAATGAGTGCCTTTTTTATCCTTTCAAATGCCTCGCAAACACAACTCATCAAAGCAAAAGATAGCATCTTTTTCAAGGAGATTACAAAGTGGTTTAACAATTTTTGAAAAATCTTTTATGAATATCCTATAAAATCCTGCATTGCCCTAAAAAGCTTCTTATGCCTTTCACATTTGAAGGTGGGGGTAGCTTTTCAATAGCCACAACTTTCGCCCTGTCAACTTCCAAACCTGTACAAGAAATACGATGTCCAAGTACAATCCCTTCTTTGACCATAAAGTGACATTTTTCCCAATTAAGTACGAGATTAGTTTCCTCACAACGTTGCAAAACCATAGATAAGTTATGCAAACAATGGTCAAAAGAAGTACCAAAAACAGAAAAATCGTCCATAAAAATTTCCATGATTTCCTCAACCATACCATGAAAAATCGCCATCATACACCTCTGAAAAGTAGCAGGTGCATTACATAACCCAAATGGCATCCTGCGAAATGCAAAAGTACCATATGGACATGTAAAAGTAGTCTTTTCTTGATCTTCGGGGGCAATGGCAATTTGATTGTATCCTGAATAGCCATCAAGAAAACAATAATATTCGTAACCTGCCAACCTGTCCAACATTTGATCAATAAAGGGGAGGGGAAAATGATCCTTACGAGTAGCTTTATTCAATTTTCTATAGTCAATACATACTCGCCATCCTGTGTGATTCTTAGAAATTAATTCATTGTTATCATTTTTCACAACTGTCATACCTCCCTTTTTCGGGACAACCTGTACTGGACTCACCCATGCACTATCAGAAATGGCATAAATTATACCTGCCTTTAGCCACTTTAAAACCTCATTTCTCACGACTTCTTTCATTGCGGGATTAAGTCGTCTTTGGTGTTCAATAGATGGTTTATAAGATTCTTCCATTAAAATTTTGTGCATTACAATGGAAGGACTTATACCTTTCAAATCAGAAATATACCAACCTAAAGCCGACTTATGTTCACGAAGCACACGCAATAACTTATCCAATTCGGATGAAGATAATGAAGCGAAACAATTACCGGTAAGTTTTATCTTTTCCCAAAAATGCATATTGAAGATGTTCCTAAGTTCCTTTAGTTCTAAAGTACCTTTCGGAATATTTTCAATATCGCATTTTCTAATGCTTCCTTTTGTTTTTCTTTACAATTTCTTTAGCCTCAAGGAAAGAATAAACTCAAGCAAATCAATATCATCACTATCTTCCTCATCACATTTCATTATTGAATTAATCAAACAATGTTCTAACGGATCTTTTAAATCTTGTTTTATAACTTCCGTTTGATCACATTGTTCGATTTTATCAATAAAATGACATGTGTGAGGTTCCTCTTGAAATTTCATTTGCTTTATAAATGTTAAATAGTACCTCATCATCATTTACCCGTAATGTTAACTCTCCTCGTTGCACGCCAATTAAAGCTCGTCCCGTTCTTTAGAAAAGGTCTCCCAAGAATCAATGGCATTTCATGATCTTCCTCCATATCCAACACCACAAAGTCCGCGGAAATATGAATTTATCCACTTTGATCAACACATCTTCAATCACTCCTCTTGGGTAGGTGAGTGATCTATCGGCTAATTGCAATGTGATGGTGGATGGCGTTATTTCTCCAAGGCCAAGTTTCCTGAAATGACATAACGGCATAAGATTAATGCTAGCACCTAAATCACAAAGAGCTTTATTAAAATAAGAATCACCAATAGTGCAAGGGATAGTGAAACTCCCGGATCTCTTAATTTTTGTGGTAGCTTTCTTTGCAAAATGGCGCTACATTCTTCCGTGAGATTGACCGTCTCATATGCTTCTAACCTTCTCTTTCTTGACATCACATCCTTCATGAATTTTGCATAGTTTGGCATTTGCTCGAGTGCATCGGCAAAAGGGATGTTGATGTGAATTTTCTTGAATATTTCCAAAAATTTGGAAAATTGAGCGTCCAACTTTTTCTTCTCGAAATCTCTCAGTGGAAAAGAAGAGCATTTGGTAACACATTATCGAAATTGGAAATTGGTTTTACCTCAATTTTTGCCTTTTCTCGATTGCTTATCAATGCCTCTTCATTTTGGATTGTTTCAGAGCTTGCTTCTGGTTCTTTGATATCATGAGCAGGCATCTTTGGTTCATCATATTCCGTCCCACTTCTCAACTTAATGGCCTTGCAATGTTCCCGTGGATTCACTTCGGTGTTACTTGGAAACGTATCAACTTTCTGTTGTGAATTAATAGCCGTGGCCAATTGACCCACATGTGTCCCCAAAGATTTGAGATGACTTTCAATTGTTGTAACCCTTGAACCCAAATTTTCTATGTTAGAATCGGCCTTGTTCATCCTTGCTCTTGATTCTACAAGGAATGAACTAAGTAATTCCTCCAAAGATGGCTTTTGTTCTCCCACATGTGTGCTCGTACTTGCTTGATTCTGATATCCCGGAGGTGGTTGCAACACATTTCTCGTATTGCTATACGAGAAGTTTTCATGATTGCGAAGTCCCGGATGATAATGTGTTGGCAATTGATTCCCTCTATTGTTGAAACCCCGATTATTCACATAATTCGCTTGTTCCGTATCGGGATTCACAATTTCTTGACTTATCTCCATGACGGCTCGATTGTTGTTTTCCACCCGGACTTAGTGTAGCAATTTGCTTTGACAAGGCGGAAATTTGAGAAGCCAATGCGGACATAGTATCAAGTTCAAGAACACCGCAACTTTTCTTGGCGTAGATCTTTCGAGACGGCCATTGATAACTATTGGCGCCCATTTCTTCGAGTAAAAGCATGGCTTCACTTGGAGTTTTAGCCATCAATGTACCTCCCGCCGCAAAGATCTATAATAGTTCTTGAATGCCCATTCATACCATTGTAGAAATATTGAACCTTTTGCCAATCTGCTGCACCCGTGTTGTGGACACCTCCTCAATAATTCTTTGAATCGCTCCCAAGCTTCGTAGAGAGTGGCTCAAAGTCGAGTTGATGAAATTGAGCAATCTCACTTTTCGTTGAAGTGTCTTACTAGGTGGAAAGAATTTTGCCATAAATTTTTCAAAGGAGATCATTCCAACTAGTGATACTTCCCGGTGGAAAGGTTTGAAGCCACTGCTTCAGCCTTATCACGAAGTGAAAACGGAAATAACCTCAACCGAATAGCTTCATCGGAACCCCATTCATTTTGATAGTGTCACATATCTCAAGAAAAATAGCCAAATGAGCATTCGGGTCATCTACGACACTTCCCCAAACCGATTCTTGCACCATGTTTATTAGGGCGCTTCAATTCAAAATTATTCGCATTGATAGGTTGGCGAACAATGCCCGAATAATTTTGATTCGTGGTTGGTCGAAAATAGTCCCGAATGGCCCTTTCCTGGTGGTGCAACAATAGGTATGCGGTCTTCATCATCACCGATTCTCGCCATTTTTGTGAATTCGATTCTTCGTGCGGCTCTAATCTTTCGAAGCGTTCTTTCAATTTCTCGGATCAAATAAGATTAAATTAGCACTTTTTTATTTTTTCGCATCAACAAGAAAACACAAAAATGACAATGACCCTATTGTAACAAAAAAAGAAACCAATCTAAATTAAAGTAAAACTACTAAGTAATAATATTAGCGCAAATAAGATGAATTATTCCCCTAAGAATCAGCGCCAAAAACTTGTTAGAAATTTTTCTAACCGCAAGTCTACGGTGTCAAGTTTTAATATAGAGTAGTAAGGTTGTCGAATCCACAGGGAATAATTATCGAATTATTGCTAAGTACTATAATATAGTAGTCTAACTTTATTTAGAAATTCAACAATTGATGGAGTTTATTATACTAAAAATACTAAAAATAAATTAAGACTATGAAAATATCAATGAGTTTATCCAAATGATTAAATGAATTCTAGAGGTATGATGAATCTAGTTATCCCTTATGTTGTCAATATGGTTCATCAATCATCAATTATCAATTTATAAGTCAAGATTTCTACAATAATCATTCCCTCTCTCAAGTCTAAATGATTTTAGATTCAATTGGGAAATCAATATCTCTATAAAAATCACCAATTAAAATCTCAATAAAAGCTATAAATCTTGATAAATGACTTCAAAGGATTCATAAATCTCTCAATTCTATGAAATCCTGGTTATGCTATTCCAAGGTCATGTATTCAATTACCTCTCTCAAGTGTCAAATCAAATACACCAAACAATCTAAATTATTGATCAAGTAATTTAGAAGCAATAGATTCAAATAGCACAAATAAATTGATAGATCTAGATTGACAAACCACAATCTCAAAACATAAGTTCAAACATAGATTACATCAATCCTCTAGAATTATAGAGTTTAGCTCATAATTAAAGAAAATGAATCCATGAAAATACAACAATACATCTTACAAGATATGAAGAAAGCAACAAAATAAGAACAAGAGTTGAGGGATCTTCTCTATTTCTAGATGATAGAAGCCTCCAATCTTCTTCTCCAAATTCTTCTCAAAGTGCTCAAATTCTTCTTCCTTGTCTTGTAGCTGTTTTATTGCCTTCCCAAGGGTTCCAAGATGCCCCCATTTCAAGCCCCAAGGATGGTATTTATAGTACACAAAAGTCCAAGAAGGGGTAGGTGAACATAGGATTTTCCGCCCCGGCGCTGCTAAGCTTGCAAGCATGTATGCTGCTGCTACCCAAAGAATTTTCCGTGCCATTTTATCGCACGCGTAAACAGCTGCGCGCCAAAGCCAGCGCGTCAAGTCAAGTTGTCGCCCGGGCGCTGCTGAAGCGGGCGTTAAAATTCAGCGCCCACCCGCATCGTCCATTGATTAGCCCGACGCTGCAGGCGTTGGCGCGTTGGCGCTAGCGCGCAAATACCGCTCCAAGCTCGCACGCCACTGCCACGCGCGCTGTGGCGCTTGGCCTGGTGCCAGCACTGCAGCCGCCCCCGTCTTTGGGTCAAAATGCGATTTTTTCGTTTCTCACACGCGATTTCTTCTTTCTTCGCGCCGTTTTTCATCGTTTTCTTCATTTCTCGGCTACCAAATCTGTAGTGACTCTTCATCGACACTATTTGAAATAAATTGGACTCTAAAGACTCTAAAAACACCCAAAATAAAACCAAATTCTAATCTAAAATACTCAAATAAGTTGGTAAAATACCAACTTAACAATAAGACTAGTGTGTTTGTCTTCTACTTGTTTAATGGTAAGAATTTCCTGTTGTGTCACTTTTTCTGAGCCTAAAAATGTGTTTGATGCTTTGAAAGATGATTTTCGGAATAATGCTTTGCACAAAGATATTGATTGATTCAATAGAAAAGAAAATGATTTTCATTGTGATATTTTAACCATTTATCATGATAACTTACTTAAGTGCGATTGATATCTCGAAAAATCCTATCCAACATTCTCGTACTAAACACATAGATATTAGACATCACTTTATTCGAGATTTAGTTGAGAAAAATATAATTCGCATTGAGTATATTGCTATTAAAAATCAGCTTGCAGACATCTTCACCAAGACTTTGGATTTTGAGAGGTTTTCCAATTTAAGAAAATCTCTCGGTTTATGTGTTCTCTGAAATGTTACATGAGATGATACATCATCTCACATCATATCTGTTGTAACATGCATACACTGCATGTCTCTTCTCTCCTCTATTTCTATTTGATCTTTTTGTAGTCATCCCTGCATAATAAGCTCATCATGCATATCTGCAAAAAGTAGATTGATGGTTTGAACTAGTGACATATATTTTCTCACTTGAAAAACTGGTGTGAGTTGATCTCTCCAAATTACAAAAAATTGATGTTTTTCCCCAGTAGCTGAGTTATAAATGAAGTATTGATCATGTTTTGAGGCCTTAAAGGAAAAAGCTACCAACCCACTGTGTGAGCAGCTATTCCTTGTGACTGGTTTCTTTAAGCTTATTGCTCTAAAAGGTATGATCATGTGAAAAAGAGCTACCTATGGCATTTGAGTGAAAGCTCCCTTCTAGTTAACTCCCTCATGAGACTTGGAAAAAATGCAGAAAGCTCGAAGATTTTGAAAAATTGGGATTTTGAATTGCAATTCATTGAATCAATCAGTACAAATGTGACTTAAAATGTGACCACATTTGAACCTATATCCATTGCTCCCTTCTAGTTAACTCCCTCATGAGACTGGATATTTGATATTTGATTTCTGAATTATTTGCTAGATGTTTGTTGCTGTTTTGAAATGTGCTCTTAAATGTGATTGCATTTTGTTGAGCATGCGATTGAGGGGGAGATTTTTGTGCATGCGATTCAGGGGGAGTTTGATTTGTGCTTGAAAAGTGTTTTGTTTAGAAAATTAAAGGAGAGATTGTTAGGGCGTAATATTTGCGCCTAAATAATTTCCTAAAATAAAGGATTGTGATTTGATTTGTTTTGCCTTTCTAGACTTATGGTAAGATTGAGTTGTAAATAGATTAGGAAAGATTTCATATTGATATGGTATAGATATATTAGGACTCTTTGATATTTATCTTGTTTCCTAACATATGTTATATACTTGTCATATATTTATATATATTTTCTTTCAATGTTTATTAGGACTCATTGGAAGGTTTTGGACGCCTATAAAAGAGAGATCGACTTGCTCATTCAATACACAAGAGATATACAAGAGACACAAAAGAGTTGAAAGAGTTTATTGTCATTCAAGCACAAGGAGTTTCACTGTGCTGAATGCGATCTCGGATGTGACTACATCCTGCGATAACATTCAGTCTGCTGCTATGTTTGTTAGCTTATTTTCATCCATAGTTTTTAGTATTGTGATAAACGAAATCCATACACATCTATTGTTGGATGAGTTGTATTACAAAGATCAGATCTACTTTAGATAGGAGTTTTTCATTGATTTTCTACTAGTTGATTTTAGTATTCTTTGTATACAGAATCAAACGGTTTTACTAGTGGAAAGTTTCGCCATATTGTCACATCTACAAGCTAGTTTACTTGTAGATAGATTTTTACATCTTGTGTCTTACTCCTTTTTATTTTATTCCGGTGGATGTGATTGTGAATGTGATCACATCTGCAATCACATCTATATTCTGCGAATCTTTTGGAATATTTCCGTGCTACAATTCGTTCAAGTTATTATATAAGAAAATGCAGCATATTATTAATAATAATAACAGTTAACTGTGTTTAATTCTACATGTCAATAAATATCATCATTCATCCACTAAATCAAAATCAACACCAAAATACAAATGCAGCCAATAAATTCCTTAATGGCAGAATCGACAGTAATATATCATTTAATCTATATAATTACATCATCAACACATAAATACATTCAATTTTATTGTTTTATTTATATATACATAAATATGAAATTATTTTACATGAGTGAAAATATAAACGTGTTCCGATAGAGGATACCCTAAGGGGTAAAATCGTACCCTATCCGTATACTAATGGATATTATTTTTACATCCTATACCCGTTCCAAGCTCGTATAAAGCTATCCATACCTGTTCACTTAGAATCTAGCAGGATGGGTACCCATGACTACCCATTTCATGGCCATCCCTATGCATGACCCTCGTTAATTGTGTAAAAGCTCCTTTTATTGCAGTTGGAGTAGTGCTAAAATTTTATACTAAAAGATAGTTGAGAGTTATTCCAACTATTTCACTAGTCTTAACCCTGAATTTTTTGAAAAATCAAATCAATAATATTAAGTTATTAACACATCAAAATCAATTCTAACAAATTCTCAGCGAAATTTCTTTTAGTGCATAATATGGGGAAAAATGCAAAAGTAGTCATGTAACTTTAGGTATTAAGCAATTTAAGTCATGTCCGTTTTGCAATCTATGAATTTAGTCCTGTAATTTAAAATTTTATCGCAATTTTGGTCATTTTATTGCTCGAATTCGAAAATCCGGCAATCCTCATGTACGTGAATGGTACCTGGCCCATATTTTAGTGGTGAGTAATACTCATTTTTCTTTGCAAGTCAACAATTGTTGGTCACTTGACTCAATATAGCGAAATTGATTTGTAACTTTATTTTGAGGTAAAATGAAACACGCAAGAATGTCCATAGAAAGTGTCTGATCACGATATACCCAAAAACATCTTTGATTGCACAGAAATGGAGACTGGAGAGTACCTGTATGTATGCCTGGACATTCACATGACATTTGATGCGATTTCAGATAGTTTTGGTGAGGCTGTGAAAGTTCTTGTTCAACTAACGGACAATGAAAGAAATATAAAAGGAAACAAATTATTCACGAAAAAATTATCCCTAAATCCAATACTTAGGAAACAAAAAACATATCCTCATGTATTTAATAAGCAAGTCACTTACAGTAAACCTGAGTCGTTGTTTTAGCGGCTAGTACTGCCACTAGCTTGAAGTAAGACCTTACTGTTTGAGCAATTTAGATGTTCTGATTCTATCACTTGACATCACCAAAAAAGAATGACTAACTAATATGGTCTGAGAAAATAATGTACGAGACAAACAAATTAGATCAAATCATAATTACAATTTCAAATAATCAAAGTACATTTCTTAAACAGAAAAAAAAAAAAAAATCCACTCCCATCTTATGGTTTTTTTATTTAATCATATAATTTATTTTGACATACCAATTTATTGCTATGCTCAATTGATTGAGAACATGATCATTTTAAAACATAAATCAGTTTCTTAATGTGATATGCCTCACTTCCACATTTTTTCCTTCAGCTACAGATCAATTTGATTACAATCAGAATCTGAGCTCCAATTTTACATTAATTTCTCTTTAAGGACATCTAATTAGGACCACAAATGATACGATATGCAGTAGATACATAAAATTTAGGGATAATACAAAAAACACTTGAGGTTTGGGCTAATTTCAAAAAAATTCCATAGATTTTTCAAAATTACAAAAAAACCCCTCAAGTTTGGTTGTCTTAAATTTAAGGGGTAACTATAATATTTTTATAAATATACGGGGGGGTTAAATATAATTTGTTAATGAAGGGAAAATGTTAGATGAAATCAAACCTCAAGATTTGTAATTTTAAAAAACCTCTGGAGTTGTTTGGGATTAGGCCAAACTGTAGGGGGGGTTTTGTAATCATCCCTAAAAGTTATGAAGTTCAGTCAAGGGGGTAAAAATAGGATATGCAAAAGAAATATTGTATGCAAACATGACCTTTCAAGATTATGTGGATATAATCCATTTTCTGCTGTAGAGACAAAACTCAAGCTTGATGGCATTAGTGACATTGCTATGACTAACCAAACATTCGATCATTGGCAGTGACCATGATTTCTTCCTTCTTCTCGTGAAATCTTAACAAAATTTTGATTGCATACCTTTTCTTTCTTCAACATTTTGCTGTAGTGCAAAGATGTTTGTAAGAATGAGCTGAAATCATAAATCAAGCTTTGTTTACTTCTCTAGCTTAAAAGAAAGGCACTTACATAATGTAATTTGAGCATGGGAGGATATCGTAATAATACAAAGGAATAACAAAATATAACATGAATAGAAAAATATATATCGTAACCAATTGATCAACGATACCAGCTGCTTCCAAATTGAGTGTATTCATTCTTATATATGGATATAGCTAACATGAAACTGAGGTTTTTAATATTAATGGAAGTGGCACCAGCCAGATATTGTTTATTGATGCAAATTCATAATTTTCTCTTGAAAGTTCCAACAACCAGAATATTGAGACAACACTGGCCTTGGTGAATTACCATTTAATAAGATATAAAAATTCATAACTGCAAATTCCACAAAAAAACTTGGTGAAGGAATTTCTGCCAAATTCAGAACTGCAATCATAATATAATTAGAACATTTTTCAACAACTCTCATGGGGTTGGCTTTCGAAATCAAGGTATACTGGAGGTGTTTCTCAAGTCTAATTATTTTGCATTTCTTACACTTAACCACTTAACTTTGAAACAATTAATGATGAGTAGAAGCTTTGTTTAATTGCTAAGTGTGATAAAATACTAGATTAATAAGAGCATATGATTATGGATGAAACTGAAGTGTTGAAGGAAGCATGTGTTAAAAAAATAATGGCTCTGACAGCATGGATGACTAACAAAATGGTTGAGCTTCTACATTGAAAGGCTATACAATGTTTCAAATGCAAGGAACTTAATTTAAGTGATGGTGATGCTGGTTAATTAAATATATATTATATATACTGAAACTTGGCTAATGGGAGCAAGAAAAATTAGATGCTCACCATATTATACAAGAAACAATATATATATATATAAGGAGATAATTCAATGAGCTCAGGGCCTTAGGTGAGACCGTAGAACCTAATTTTAGCCATTGATTGAATCATTAAGTCGTTGTGATTACTGATAGATGGATAAAAAATATAATTAAATATTAATTTAATCAAAGAGAGCAATAAAGTAAAATCAACCTTAATTGACAATCAATCTCATAAAAAACTAATACACAATTAGAAAGAATATATGTCATTATTTTCCCTAATCCCATAAAAATGGATGGCAAAAACTCATGTAGGACCATCTTACGGGTCTCAATCCGTAAGACGGATCCTATTTGACCCGCGGATCCTATTGATCAGGTCCGCGGGTCAAAGCACCTGCTGCCTTTTTTTATTTTTTTTATTTTTTTCTGTTTTTCTTGCTCAATTAAAGTAACAGTTTTATGAGTAAAAATATCGGTTATTTTAGATAAAGTATCATATTTTTTAATATAGCCACAGATTATGATTATATTAAATTGAAGGAAAAATAAATATATCAGACTTAAAGTAACACCTTTATAAGTAAAAATATATATTTTTTGAGACAAAATATCATGTTTTAAGAGTAAAAAAATATCTGTTTTTTAAATAAAGTATTATATTTTTCAATAATAAATACAAAAAAAGATGGATTATAAATATGATAGAGTTAAAGTAATAATAAAAACAAAAAAAGATGAATAATAAATATGATAGAGTTAAAGTAATACTTTTATAAGTAAAAGTATTTGTTTTTTGAGATAAAGTAACATATTTTTTAATATAGTCACAAATTATGAATATTATCACAATAAATATATATATATATATATATATATATAAAACAGAGTTAAAGTAACACTTTTATACGTTAAAGTATCTATTTTTGAGATAAAGTATCATGTTTTTTAATATAGTCACAAATTAGAAATGAAGGAAAAAAGGAAAAATAAAAAATAAATATGATATAGTTAAAGTAACACTTTTATAAGTAAAAGTATCTGTTTGTTGAGATAAAATATCGATTTCTTGATACAATTACAAACTAGGAACAAAAAAGAGGAAAAATAAAAAATAAATATGACGTAGTTAAAGTAATACTTTTATAAGTATCCATTTATTGAGATAATGTATTATGTTTTTTAATAGACTTGGGTTTGATTCTTAGCCTATGCATTTAGAGATGTTTTTAATTTTTATTTTTAATTTACCGTAGCGTACTTATGAATGTGTTTATATACATGGTTATACTAAAATTACACAACAAGCATAAGTGGTGTAGTGGTAGAATACCACCTTATGTCTCGATAGGCGCGGGTTCGATTCTTGTGGAGCACTGAAGCGGAATATATATTTTTGAAATAATAGGTGTGTTTGGGCGGGTTGGGCTGTAGGATCCGTTGTCATTAAAACTTTCCAACATAAATCAACTAACGATGTATTGTCTAGAAGCTATCAATACATCAAAAATCTAAAATCTACTAACTATGCAATATGTTAAAAATCAACTAACATGCACTGTCTAGAAACTATGTATGTAGTGTGTACAAACTAAATGTGAAGTACATTATATCCAACTATCCAAAATGCAATAAATGTCATAAACAATCCGTTGTCTAAGATTTATCTAAGCATAAAAAAGAAAATTAATTATTCTTACTCTCCACTATATCATAAAACATTGCAATAGAACTATACATTATCTAAAGCTATCTAAGCAACAAAAAACACTATAT
The DNA here is from genome assembly GCA_016081115.2 of Rehmannia glutinosa. Classification (NCBI taxonomy): domain Eukaryota; kingdom Viridiplantae; phylum Streptophyta; class Magnoliopsida; order Lamiales; family Orobanchaceae; genus Rehmannia; species Rehmannia glutinosa. Next base: position 31,093,832 of record CM071931.1, on the reverse strand, counting down.
ATGGTGGATTTCGGGGGTGGGGGTGGAAATTACCCCTAAAATTGAGCCATTAAATAAGACAATTATTTATACCCCATATAAAAAAACGCTAAAATAAAAATTACTATATTAACCTTAGTGAAATGCATTTGCAAACTAGTTATAACCAAAAAAATTGGAAAGATCTCATTCATCCAATCTTTTCAAACAATGGCTAAGATCAGTCCATATCGGTCTTACCCTAGAACCTATGTCTCATTTGAACCAATATCTCTCTTTCTCTCTCTCTCTATATATTAATTTTTGGCAGCTCATAAATAAACCAAATAAAGATATATGTGATACCTTTTAAAGCTCTGCAAAAATTTTGGTGCTGTATCGGCGGGCGTGCCCATCGAAGCAGCACAGCGACAGGAACAATAACCTACCAAAGGTAATAAAAATAAAAGTGTTAAAGAGAGATGATTTTCAATAGTGTCCCCTCAGCTAATTGAGCACACATTCTGCTGAACTGAAAAAAGACAAGTCAGAGGGAAGATTGTTAAAGAGAAAAAGAGCGTTGCAGATCATATATGGTGTGAATTGAATGAATTAAAGTAGCTAAATATGTTTAAGATGGCATGGATACATGTTGAGGATCCAGGCCCTACATAAAGAAAGCATGAAATAACAGGCATGAAGGATCTACAAATGTATCTATCTATCTATCTAGTATTTTGTCACTGATTATACACACAGTAGTAAAAAACCCAATTATCAGATCTATTCATATCTGGGAGTGAATTTCAATTTTCTGAAATTTAGTCTCATCACTGAGCAACGACTCTAATTTGTGCGCGCCCGGCCCGGCCCGGCCTTGTTTCATGAATTACTGAGGATAATTCAGATATCCAAATCCAATGACATTGAACTCTTGCCTTTGTCATAATTAATGTGATTATTGTAAGGCCTTAACTGGAGAGAAGAAATTGAATTAGGAAGAGGAATAGAATCAAAGTGCTGGAATTGCATTGTAGATGAGAGTAGTATATCACACTCATCTTCTGATTCAGAAATGGGACAGTCCATTGTCACCCCGAAAAGCCTGAGTCGCTTTGGTGCAGGCTTGCGCCCTTGGACCACAGGCACCGAGTCGAATACCATTTGCTGATCAGCCTCACTCCGTCTTTGGGCGTGTACTTCAGCACCAGCACCATGGCGGCCTGCTGCAACTACTTGTTCCGATCTGAAGTAGATGTTTGAGTCGGGCGGACAAGGGTTTGTACTATAATTATAGGCTGGGGCTGGATGACGTACTGTTGAAATGGCGTTGGGACGTTGTAGCAAGTTTGAATAGTCCCTTGAGAATATGGGATTCCAAGGGTGAAAAGAGAAGTGGTTTGGTTTAATGTGAGGCGGTAGTAGGTCCACCGCATCTGGGCGTCGCCTCCAATTGATGAAAAGCCGATCCTTAGCCAAATCACCCACTCCCCGCAGGAATGAAACAATATCTCCGGCATCCAGCTTCTTCTCCTTCACAAAACGGCTCCAACCCTTAGTCATCACATAGCTCTGGCTGCTGTTCCAGTAAGAGTATCTGAACCTCCATGGCTTCCCATTCCTGTCCTCGAAGTTCAATAGAAGACCTTTCTCATTCGTGGACGAGTCCAAAGGGAAGTATTTCTCGGCGTGCTGTTTGGGTATGACTAACCGATTAAGCTTTCCCACATCGCTTGGTGTCACCACCTTATCGAACATGTGTTCTCTCTCAATCACTACCACATCACCTGCACCTCCACTTCTCATGTGATTATCATCCGAATCTTCAGTAGCCTCATCGGAGTACATACCTCTACTACTCCCAATCGCATCTTCATAAAACCCTGCCCTACCCGACATGAAATTCATCGTTTTTTTTTTTTCTCGCTTTTAACTTGTCAAATCAACTCACACTCACACAGATCTAATCACCCCACACACAGGGAAGGGGGTTTTAAATAGGAAAATTGGTGATTTAAGTTAACCCCAAGAACACCAACCAACCACACGCCAGGCTTCAGCACATGTATATATCTATTCTGCTAGTTGCTGGCTTCTTCGTACTGTCTAGAAGAAGGATAAATATTAGAAAATTGTTGAAATATTAGTTTGTGGTGAGTCTGAATGAATGTGAGCTACCAAGTTAGGGTTAACAAGATATTTCTTCTTATCTCAAGAAAAAAAAAAAAAAAAGAAATCCACAACAACAAAATGAAGGGACGGTGCTTAATTTCCTGTTTGTCCAACAGGACCCAAGAGGGATACCCCAAAAATCATCCCACGGAGGCAGGACGATTGAAAAGCAAAATTTATGAGGATGAGATGCTGCTTATGATGATCTATATAAGTATTTTCTTTTAGTACTAGATAGCTGTTTCTTGACCTCTTTCTCTGAATAGAACGAGAGAAAAAAAGAAAGAGAGAGAAATGTAGACAAGATATAGAGTTTATGCATATATGTATGTATAATGTATGCAGGTTATTTTCTTAGTGGGGTGCCTGCCCGGAAGCTTCTCAAGTTAGGCCATTTTCCTTGAATTTATTCTACCAATTTTTCTTCCGCTCTTCACTTTCAGAGAGAAAAAGATGGAGAAACTTTATACATAAGGAGGGATGGGGGGCCGATGGGGGCCCATAAATTATCTGGTTGGGTTCATGTGAGCTCGTCCTTGTCTTCTACCTGGGTGGTATATTATTAATAAATGTCACTACTATACATACCTATAATTACATACATTTATAATTAAGTATGTAGATACTTATTGACACACATAGAATTAGTATGTTGTGGGTTATTTGCATCTACTTCTAAGGGTGACCTTAATGGTTGTGTTGGGGGATATTTCTCCAAATACCACCCTCCAAATATACCCATACCATTGTAAAGGTTATTTCATTTTCAACAAGTATGAGGCACACAAAAAAGTATAAGAGGGTATTTGGTTAAGCCAATATAAAACATCTTATAAGTTCCTATATCTTATAAAATGTTAGATCTTATTTTATATTAAGAAATGCCCGCATTTCCATGTTTAAAATAAAAATTAGAACTATAACTTTCAGAATGTTAAGAAATATTACTAAGCAAAAAAATAAACAAAGTTTTGAAGTTAGACTATTAGAAAAAAGGAACAACGATATAGAATAAACATATATTTTTGCAAAATAAAAGGAATTATATTCAAATCATTATTTTTCTTAAACTTTTAAATTTGTTTTACTCATGAAATCCCATAATATAGATTTTGGTCTGACAATTGTTTGAAAAGTATTGTATCTTTCATTTAATAATGAACTCAATGTTTTTGTTTCCATAATTATGTACTTTTCAAACTCTTGGAGTAAATAGGCCTTAAAGTTTAACTGTTATTTTTGTAAAAATCATTTCAAGAACTAAATATTTTCAATCTGTATACATTGAAAAGTAATTTTCATAAAACTTAATCATTTTTACTATTTATATTATGAAAAGTGATCTTTAATTAAAATTTTGGTCACCCATCTATTTTCTGAAAAAAAACTATTAGGGTATTTTTATGCACAATTGAAGAAGGTATCGAAGTTTGAATTTTCATTTCTTATTTTTGGTGGTAATTTAAAATTTTCAATAATATTGAAGAATAATAAATATGTATATATATATATATATAGAGAGAGAGAGAGAGAGAGAGAGAGAGAGAGAGATTGGTTCAAATGATACCAAACCCTTTAGAGAGGATTAAGGGTCTTTGGCCATATTAAGGATTAAGGGACATATTAAGGAAGAATAATAAATATGTATATATATATTTGGCCATTGGATCTAAACAAATAACGGTCCAGATTTTTCATCTTATTTTTAGTAGGCGCCAGATTTTTAGGGAGGATTAAGGGTAATTTGGTATTTTAGAAATTAATGTCCTTAACAATTATTGGTAAAAAATCTTACCATATCTCTCTCTCCCGCGATTTAAGGTATCAGTTACATTTTCAAAACACATTCCTATTCAGTTTTCTTTCTCAATCCATTTCACGTCTATGTTCAGTTCTAAGTATACACAATAATAAAACTATATATGCAATATTCCTATTCTAATTAAGCACACTATTAAAATTTAATATAATACACTTTGTTAATACTAAATATGCAAATTTGGAACACTATATATGCAGAACATAAATATGCAGTATACAGTGTATAAATTATAAAGACCAATGACTAATGTATTCTAATATTTTACTTGTTTTATTCTAAGTATACACAATAACAAAACTATATATACAATATTTCTATTCTAAAAAAGCACGGTATTAAAATCTTAATGTTATACACTTTGTTCATACTAAATATGCAAATTTGAAATACTATATATGCAGAACATAAATATGTCGTATGCAGGGTATAAATTATAAGGACCAATGCCTAATGTATTTCAATATTTTCTTGTTTTGTTCAAGTATACATAATAACAAAAAAAAAAAAAAACTATAACATGTAATATTCTTATTCTAAATAAGCACACTATTAAAATTTAATGTAATACACTTTATTCATACTAAATATGCAAATTTGGAACACTATATATGCAAAACATAAACATGCAGTATGTAGGGTATAAATTATGCAGTTTGTTGCAGAACATATATACACATACAAGCACTATGTTATATGAGACCAGTAATGTCACGCCCCAAAATGGAAGCCGTGACACAATTTACCAAACTTATGCCAGTTTACCAAGCCGGCTTATTTATCCTCCAACATACTTCAATAGAACGATAAAATCCCGACTAATTATAAATAAGGGAATAACTAAGTTAGAGTATGGTTGCAGCGGAATCCAGAAAAATAAAAATATAACATAATAATAGTTTAAGTTCAAATTCTAAATCATAACAAATAAAATCCATCGTATTAATAAAGTCCATAATACAATACAGAACTAACCTACGTTTTGAGATCCATCGTCGCCATTGTCCTGATACAGCTCTTCATCCTCTGGTTGACAAAAGAGGTGGGGTGAGAACAAAAATTCTCAATGAGTGGGTGTCGGTGTGCGAGTGTGGCTCGTTTTATGCACGAAAAATAGTTTCATGGAAACCAATGTGTGATAGTGCATATGATTTTGTCGAATTATTTATATAAAGATTTCCTTTAACCATTATGTTAGATTGGTTAGAATTAGTCAAGTAATATTAATGTCTTATTAAATTTACTTCCACTTTCAATTGGATAAAGCCGAAGCAAATTATCCCACATCACTTGGATAAAGCCGAAGCAAATTATCCCACATCGCTTGGATAAAACCGAAGCAAATTATCCCACTTCACTTGGATAAAGCCGAAGCAGATTATTCCACTTCACTTGGATAAAGCCGGAGCAAATTATCCCACATCATTTGGATAAAGCTGAAGCAAATTATCCCACTCGGATAAAGCCGAAGCAAATTATCCCACTTCACTTGGATAAAGCTGAAGCAAATTATCCCACTCGGATAAAGCCGAAGCAAATTATCCCACTTCATTTGGATAAAGTCGAAGCAAATTATCCCACTTCACTTGGATAAAGCCGAATAAGCAAATTATCCCACTCGGATAAAGCCGAAGCAAATTATCCCACATCGCTTGGATAGGCCAAAGCAAATTATCCCACTTCACTTGGATAAAGCCGAAAGTAATGTTAGGGAGGGATTACCTTTTTTGCTTTCTTGTCTTTTTGCTTTAATTAATGTAATAGAATTAATGGGTGGGGTTGTATGTAGGTTACAAAAAAAAAGGATTGATTTCCCTACTACAATTGTTATGGCCGATTGTTTTGAGTAGTAGGAGGATAGAATATTTTTTTTTTGTTATTTATTTAGTGTAGTGGGGTTTTGTAAGGTAATTTTAAATGTAAGCTTTGGAAATAAAATAAAAAAACCTCCCAATTTCCCTCTCTTGGCCGATTTTTAAGGGAGAAATTTGTCTAAAAAAAAATTGTCCCATAATAGTCTAGTTGGGAGATACAAATTAGTAAAAACAGTAATAGAAGAAAAAATGAGTTATTTCCCCATTTTATATGATAAATTCGGAAATTAGGGAAAAAGAAAAAAAAATATTTGGTTTCTTTTCTTTATAAAATTGAGGAAATATAAAATGTATAAATATCCATAATTAAATATTTAGAAATTTAAAATAAAGATGTGAAATAAGAAATGTGTATTCCAAAAATAAATTGGAAGTTGGTTGAGATGAATTATAGAATAAGATGAAATATTTGGATAAGGGTCGAAATGTACTCCTAAATTTTCGAGGGTCTAATATTTCTAAAGTCGTAGTTAACCGATCAAGTACTAGAGGAGAATATAAAATCATTAGGCTCGAAAATGAGGAAGGCGTAATTAGCGTTGGAAGGAATAAATAAATAAGAGTCGGGTCACGTTTCATTAATAATGGGTTCGTGTTACTTAACCAAATAAATAAATCACTATTCGTATCTTAAGTCGCTAAAATTTGGGGCATCACATTCACCCGTCCTTAAAAGAATTTGGTCCCCAAATTCCTCTTAAAATAGTTTCAGGTATTGTCTTCGCATAGTGTCTTCCATTTTTGGTTATTTCCATTACGTCCCCGGTAAGACCTCATTGGTGAATTCAATTTCCCTATCGGAAGGAAGGGCGGTGAGTCCTTGTGGAAATACATCTGGGTATTCTGACACTATAGGCACTTCGTGGATTTGAGTCTCTACTTTAGGTTTGTTAGTTACAAATGCCAAGTATCCACGTGTCCGCTTTGTGATTGCTTTCCTAGCTTTAATGGCAGAAATGGTTGGAGCCATCTTGACTCCTGCTCTTCCCGATAATTCCACTATAGGCTTTCCAGGTTCACATAACTTAATAGTCTTATGATGACAGTCCATTTGTGCATGATGTGTAGACAACCAATCCATACCCAAAATAACATCATACTCAGATATAGGAAACAAAATCAAATCAACAGGAAAGGTCACATCACCAATCTTTATTTCACATGCCTTATACATAACATCTGTTATTTGGCTTGCGCCCATGGAAGTTGATACTTCTAAGCATATAGGCATACACTCCATGCATGTATAAACATGTTGTACATAATGTGGTGCAATAAATGAGTGTGATGATCCGGGGTCAAATATCACTTTAGCATAATGGTTAGATACTAGAAGCGTACCTTCCACCATATTGGTTGCTTCAGGAGCGTCATGTCCCGCCAAGGCAAATACTGGGGCTGGTACCCTCGCTTGGTTATTCGGTCCATTCCCATATTTATGAGGTGGTACGGGTTTGTTTTCAGGTGTGGAAATCATTGGGCAGTCACGTAGTTTATGCTGATCGCTACCACATTTGAGGCATTTCCCTTGTTTACGCCAACACTGATCTGGTGTATGTCCCAGCTTGCGGCAGTGAGAGCAAGTTATGCTTTGCACATGTTGTTTCCCGTTGTTAGTTGGTACAGTTCCACCCCTTTGGAATTTTGTAGGCGGCCCAATTGTTTTCTCGATTATAGGCCTCTTTGATCCCGATGCCTTGTTTTGTTGAATTTGCCCGATTCGGTTCAAACCCATTTCTACACGAGAGACAGCCCTAACCGCAGCAGAGTATGTATCTATTTCCACTGTCAATAGTCAAGTTTACAGAGATCTAATCTCAATCCTTGAGTAAATTTATACAATTTGTCCGCCTCAGTACTTATGGAGCCCAAAGCGTACTTTGACAGTCGGTGAAATTCCGATTCGTACTGGGCCACGATCATACTCCCCTGCCTCAAACGGTGAAATTCGTCACATCTCGCTTCTCGGACCACTTGAGCAATGTATTGGTCCCAGAATTCTAACAGAAAATTGTCCCACGTCCTTCGGGTTTGGTCTTGTTCCCACCTTCTCTCCACAGATTTCCACCAATCACGAGCGGTGGATTCTAATCGAAATACCGCTAAGGTAGCTTGTTGTTCCTCGATATATCGTAGGGCAACAAAAATGTTTTCCATCTGTTCAAGCCAATCCTAAGCCTTGGCATCGTCCGGTTCCCCCCGAAAGACGGGTGGATCGAAACGCAAGAATTGTTCCAACACCCGATCATATGCTTCCTGCACGTTCCAGTTTTGACCAGTTTGTTGCTGCATGAATATTTCGGTGTAAGTTTCCTTCTTACAAACCGAGCTCTGATACCATAACTGTTACGTCCCAAAATGGAAGCCGTGACATAATTTACCAAAGTTAGGCCAGTTTACCAAGCCGACTTATTTATCCTCCAACATACTTCAATAGAACGATAAAATCCCAACTAATTATAAATAAGGGAATAACTAAGTCAGAGTATGGTTGCAGCGGAATCCAGAAAAATAAAAATTCAACATAATAATTGTTCTCCAGGGTCCTACGCCCTGCTATTACATTATATAAGTTCAAATTCTAAATCGTCACAAATAAAATCTATCGTCTTAATAAAGTCCATAATACAATACTGAACTAAGCTACGTTTTGAGATCCATCGTCGCCATTGTTCTGATACAGCTCTTCATCCTCTGGTTGATAAAAGAGGTGGGGTGAGAACAATTCTCAATGGGTGGGTGCCGGTGTGCGAGTGTGGCTCGTTTTTATGTACGGAAAATAGTTTCATGGAAACCAATGTATGAGAGTGCATATGACTTTGTCCCATTATTTATATAAAGATTTCCATTAACCATTATGTTATATTGGTTAGAATTAGTCAAGTAATATTAATGTCTTATTAAATTTACTTCCACTTTCAATTGGATAAAGCTGAAGCAAATTATCCCACATCACTTGGATAAAGCCGAATCAAATTATCCCACTTCACTTGGATAAAGCCGAAGCAAATTATCCCACATCACTTGGATAAAGCCGAAGCAAATTATCCCACTCGGATAAAGCCGAAGCAAATTATCCCACTTCACTTGGATAACGCCGAAGCAAATTATCCCACTTCACTTGGATAAAACTGAAGCAAATTATCCCACTTCACTTGGATAAAGTCGAAGCAAATTATCCCACTCCGATAAAGCCGAAGCAAATTATCCCACATCACTTGGATAAAGCCGAAGCAAATTATCCCACTTCACTTGGATAAAGCCGAAAGTAATGTTAGGGAGGGAATACCTTTTTTGTTTTCTTGTCTTTTTGCTTTAATTAATGTAATAGGATTAATGGGTGGGGTTGTTTGTAGGTTACAAAAAAAAGGATTGATTTTCCCACTACAATTGTTATGGCCGATTTTTTTGAGTAGTAGGAGGATAGAATATTTTTTTTTTTTTTGTTATTTATTTAGTGTAGTGGGGTTTTGTAAGGTAAATTTAAATGTAGGCTTTGAAAATAAAATGAAACAACCTCCCAATTTTCCTCTCTTGGCCGATTTTTAAGGGAGAAATTTGTCAAAAAAAAAAATTGTCCGATAATAATCTAGTTGGGAGATACAAATTAGTAAAAATAGTAATAGAAGAAAAAATCAGTTATTTCCCCATTTTATGTGATAAATTCGAAAATTAGGGAAAAAGAAAAAAATATTTGGTTTCTTTTCTTTATAAAATTGAGGAAATATAAAATGTATAAATATCCATAATTAAATATTTAGAAATTTAAACTAAAGATGTGAAATAAGAAATGTGTATTCCAAAAATAAATTGGAAGTTGGTTGAGATGAATTATAGAATAAGATGAAATATTTGGATAAGGGTCGAAATGTACTTCTAAAATTTCGAGGGTCTAATATTTCTAAAGTCGTAGTTAACCGATCAAGTACTAGAGGAGAATATAAAATCATTAGGCTCGAAAATGAGGAAGGCGTAATTGGCGTTGGAAGGAATAAATAAATAAGAGTCGGGTCACGTTTCATTAATAATGGGTTCGTGTTACTTAACCAAATAAATAAATCACTATTCGTCTCTCACGTCGCTAAAATTTGGGGCGTCACAAGTAACCTAGGGTAAGAACGTAGGGACCCCAAAATAATATATATATATATATATATATAATATGCATGTATTTGATCTATTTTTTCGTATTACACATTCACACAAAAAATATTAATTAACATCTACTTTTAAAAATTATTTTCCAGAAAAAAATATTTTTTATAACTTAAATTATAAATTTTATCATTTAGTTTATTTTTTTAATTTTTTAATCAAAAATAAATGTTACATGTATTTGATTTTTTTTGTACTACACATTCACACAAATTAACATCTACTTTTATCAGAAAATTTAAACTTTATAACTTGAGTTATAAATTTTATCATTTAATTTAATTTGTTAATTTTCTAATTAAAATAAATGATACATGTATTTCATTTGTTTTTTTTTGTATTACACATTTACAAAAAAAAAATTAACAACTATTTTTAAAAATTATTTTCCAGAAAATTTATTTTGTTTAAGTTGAATTATTAATTTTATCATTTAATTTACTAGTCAATTTTTTATTATAATAAATAAAATATAGTAACGTTAGTGATAGTATATTTTTTTAAAATAGATATTAGCTTATATTTAGTTTTATAAAAATAATAATCTTATGTGACTATTTTCAAGCCATTAGACTAAAATCGCAAGTTTGACTTTTAATTTGACAGGTTTGACCGTTAATTTACTAACGGTGAGACCATTTGTGTAACAATAATAATTTTATGGGACTACTTTCAAGCCATGAGACTAAAATCGTCGGATGTTCAGTCTTATGGGATTTAAAAGTGAATTTTTCTGAATTAATAAGTGATAGAGCAGTCATGCCAGCTGTTTTGTATAGCACGAGCGGCTAATTGCATTTGTTGGTAATTATGCAACTTGGGATATGGGCTGCTTTCCAATTATTGTAAGATCAATTAATAATATAGAATTCTAGATAGTTGATGGGTGCTGAAGTATTGATTTATTTGTATTATTTCTTACCAGCTACTTAATTACGTGGTTCAAATGGGTTTTGCAAAGTGAAATTAAAGAAAAAAGTGGCCGGCGTCCACATAATACAAGTCTACGTACATACCAATAATTTAGTTTTAACAAATAAGTCGGTCATCACTTGGTTAAATTATTATTGACTTGCTGTCTCTTATTGGTCCGTAGGTAAAAGTCCCTTTAGTTTTCTTTTTGGTAGAATCCTTCACGCCATTCATACACGTTCTACAGTACGTAACCCAAAGTTTCATGTTTATCTATGATTATTATTCTGTTTTTTTAACTCAGGTATGTTAGTAATTATTTAATTCATAATATATGGGCAATATTTTTAATTATAATTATATTTGTCATTTAATTATTATTAGACTAATTAAAAGATCTAAATCCGGTGAAGTTCTAAGGCTTCTGAATTTGATATAGAAACAAAGAGTAGATATCTAATAGGACAGTACAAGAAAATTCCAGTTTACCGACAGAAATAATTTTGTCACTAAATTTTACAATTACCTACAGAATACCTACAGAATAAAAAATATCATTTTAATTTCCCCAGATTATACCGACAAATTACCAACATATTACCGACAGTTTTTCAATTACCGACAGATTTTCTGTAGGTATTTACCAACAGTTTTAGATTCTGTAGGTAAATATTTTACCTACAATGGTTTTACCTACAATGATTTTACCTACACTTTACAATTTTCTTAACACTTAATTACCTACAGATTTTTCTGTAGGTAAACTGATTTTTTCTTGTAGTGGGAATCAACTTAGGGATTATGAGAATCCTAATTTGATATCTATATAAAGAACTTTATGGTTATATTCCCCAATATACTAAATCGCACATAGTTTTCTGTTCTCCCCATCAAGATGGAAAACGAAGGTCCCATAAGGAATCCGGAGATTTAGTTGAGGAAGTCCATAAAACCAAACTCTGTTCGTGATCGTGGATGCTTGTGTTCGTGATCGTAGGAGATCCACAATTGAGGTATTTCGCATGTAGAACTCATGATGTATCCCGGTATTTCAATCGATAATTCCATAGATCCTTGATGACTATAACATGATATTTGTCCTAGAATTATTCCGCATGTTCTAGGATGTTTATGAATTTTATTATTGTTAATGTAAAATTCCTACAAGGTAATCCTTCGAAATAAACTTTTCCATATTCAAATTATTGGCATTTGGATAATCTAAAGAGGTTTTGCTCACATACCCAGTGGCGTAGCCACATGGAGACCAGTGTGCACACACAGACCACACTGAATTTCAGAGTCGCCCTATTAAATTTGAGTTGTATCGCACTAGAACTCGGAGTAGCCCTATTAAATTTGGGTTGGACCACACTGAAAATTAACCTAAAATTTAAAAGACCAAATGAATTAAGAATCACATATCCCAATTAAGACATTGATTAATGGATGAATAATTGCATTATTAGTTATATAGAGAGAGATATATGCTCTAACTTGATAATATTCAGCTTTCTGGGAACACTTTTCAAATAAACTTTTGGATCTAAAAATTTATTTTCCATAATAATAATAATTGTTTAGTTGTTAATTTGGAATTGGCTTTCGGTTAAGTCACTTTTCCAAAAAGTTAATTCAAGATATGCCGAAATTGGTAAAGGTACGATCTTCAAATTTGCCTTTTTTATTTTTTAAAATTTTAGCTCGATAACCGCCTAGCGAAACAAAAACAAATTGATCGCACTGGTGAAAAATCCTGACTACGCCCATGCACATACCTAAAGGTAGATTTGTTGGAATTTTCCTGAGTCAGAAATTTATCCATTGCTATCACAAATGCATAGTCGAAATATATATAAAAATGCTAAAGCTTATAACATTTGGCTGATAAGTATTGGAGTATGATTTTTTTATTACATATTTTTTTTGAGGAAATTACACAAAATACCCTAATTTTTTAAAAAAGACAAAAATACCCACCCATCACAAATATACCCCACCCACTGCATCTCATGAAAAAAATATCATACCTTTGATTTTAGGGTGGCGCTATTGGCACCCCCAAATTTGATGAGTACACCCACTTTCTAAAATTTCAAAAATGCCATTAAGTCAAAAGACTATAATACTCTTACTAAAAAGCCAAGTTCTAAATACACCCCCCAATATCTAAATACACCCACATCATTCATTACAATTAAATCTACTAAAACACACTCACCCACATCCTTCAGCTACATTCTTCTTCTTCTTATTCTTCTTTTTTGAGAAAAGCTTAAACCTTGTTCTTATAAACCCTAGTTTTTTCGACACCAACACAACAACTTAAATGGACAACAAAGATTTGATTCCTCCAAATATTGTAAGTATCTTCTTGGTTATCAGCTCAAAATTATGTAATTTATCCACTTTTACCGTTCGATATTTCTGTTGCACCATTGTTTTCCGCCGATTGGCACGATGGCACGATCATCACGTCGATCGTGCCACATGGCAATATGGCATGATCACATGTTCAATGATCGTGCCATATCGTGTCATATTGCCATGTGACACGATCAAAGGTGGAACGATCGTGGTCATGATCGTGCCATTTTGACAGTTTGTTTTTTGGTCTTGTTGATTTTGTTTTAATAGGGTATGGCCTCGTTGCCTACGGAAAATAGTGTTGTTTGTTCTCCCAAGAATGATGAGAATGTTGAAGAGCTTGGTGTTGTTACCGATTACACACACGTATTCACGACGTATGAGTTATTTGTTTCTCGGGATAAATTATTTGATTGGGTGCGTGAGAGAGGACATGAGCACGGCATGGTAATTGTAATAAGTAGGTCGGACAGTGGTCAAGGAAAGAAAAGACCTCGGATATTTTTGTCTTGTGAACGTAGTGGGCATTACCGTGATTCAAAAAAGACTAGAGATGTCGAACAAAATGATGCTAAGAAATTTGAAAAAAACGTCTCTAAGAGAGAATCTAGAACTAAGAAATGTGGTTGCCCATTTCGTTTGAGGGGTCGGCAAGTAACAATTGAAGGAGAATGGTCACTAAATGTTGAATGTGGTGTGCATAATCATCCAATTGCACAATATTTGGAGGGTCACTCTTATTCCGGTCGATTATCAAGAAGTGAGGAAGAATATGTGTTGGATATGTCACATGGAAATACTCGGCCGAAGGACATTTTGTTTGGTCTACAAAATTAGTTTCAAGATAATAAGTCCACCATACGGACTATCTACAATGCCCGTATGAAGAATAGAGTTGTCGAGCGTGATGGTCGATCTCAAATGCAACAACTTATGCATAAATTGAAGGAGCATGGATATTTCTATCATCATAGGCGTTGCGAGACGAGTAAAGCACCGTGAAGGATATATTCTTTGCTCACCCTACAAGCGTTGAGTTGTTGCGTGCTTTTCCGAGTGTCATTTTTATGGATTGCACATACAAAACTAATAGGTACAAGTTACCTTTGTTGGAGATTATTGGTGTGACATCGACACATATGACATTTTGTATTGCAGTTGCTTATATGGAGTACGAGCGGGAAGATAATTACATATGGGCTTGCTCGATCTTAAAATCATTGATGGACCCATCTTCCCCAAATGTGATTATTAGTGATAGAGAATTATCTCTAATGAATGCAATAGAGACGACATTTCCCACTTCGAGACATTTTCTCTGTCGGTGGCACATTAGTAGGAACATTTTGGCAAACTGCAAAAAAATATTGGCCACAAAAGAGAAGTAGGAATCTTTTAACCTCTATTGTAATTTATTGGTCATCGCAGATTCTGAGCAATCATTTTATGACTTAATTAGGAAATTGCAGTCAGAATTTTGTGATTATCCAGTCGCCGTACAATATGTAATGGAGCAATGGATGGGGCCGTATAAAGAAAGATTTGTGTCTGCTTGGACGAATAATGTCATGCATTTCGACAACACCACAACAAATAGGTAATTCACTTTATTGTGCTCATCATTGCGTTTATGTTATATCATATACAATCCTAAAAATTAATATAATATTGTTTGAAAAACCATTATAGGGCGGAGAGTCACCATGCATCATTGAAAAGACAAAGGCGTCTAGTCGGGGTAATTTCGAGACATGTTGGGAACAGATTCACACCCTCCTCGAGACATCACACAATGCAATATGCTCTTCTTTTGAGAAGAGCATAAATGTAGTCTTACATAAATACAAATCGATTGTATTCATGTCACTACGAGGTATGGTGTCTATACATGCATTGAATTTGATTTATACTGAAATGCATCGTGTAGCCGAGGGTAGCGTAGACCCTTTGTTGTGTGGTTGTGTATTGAGAAAGACGTGCGGACTCCCATGTGCTCATGAACTTTCGAATATGTGAGTTTGGATAAGCCAATTGCACTTGATCAAGTGGCTTCATTTTGGCGAAAATTAGATATATTACCGACTAGCAAAGACGAAGGCTGAGTTGGGCCCGAAATTGGGTCTCGATGGACTCGGTGTTTGGTGATCTTTTCACCAAATTTGAACAAGCACCCGAATCGAGAGGGTTATTAATTTTGAAAAGAATTACGGAGATTACGAATCCAAGAACAACCTCACTAATTGAGCACGGAAGTACGACTTCGCTGCACGTGGTCGTCCTAAGTCCGTAAAGGTTAAACAATCCAAATCAACCAAACGTGACCCGAGTAAGTTCGAATATGTCAAGTCTATTAAAGATAGTTGTTCACCATGTGAAGAAGTAATCTTTAATGTTGGTCCATCGAATCAACCTATGTTCTCTCCGATGCTTGGCAAAAGCTACCGGTAAATATCGTCTCTTTTATTTGTGCATGTACACATGACATATTTGTTGATAATGTCCCACTGTTCTTCATGTTGTGTTTCAATAGGTTGTGCGTCAAAAGGACCAGAAAGTGACCATTAGTGGTTTTATGGAGCAACTTCCAACTCGTTTACATCAACATATTATTGGTACTAAGGATGTTGTGAGCGATGGTCAATGTGGTTTCCGTGCTTGTGCGAGACTACTTGGATACGGTGAAGATTCATGGGGTCGGGTTCGAGGAGACCTATGTCATGAGTTGAAGGAAAACCAAGGGTTGTATAATCATGTATTCGTCAAACATGGTAGTGTTGACAAAATCTTGTCTCGTCTCAACTACTATAACGAGACAACGCATAAAAAACATTGGTTTTGTTTACCCGAGATGGGTCACTTGGTTGCGTCGGCTTACAATGTTGCGTTTGTGTGTTTGGATTAGCGAATGTCCCTCACATATCTACCATTACGAACAGAAGCGCCAATTGCTCTGAAGCTAATTTGTGTTGGATTTGTGAACAATAACCATTTTATAGAGGTAACTAAAAAATTGAGTAAATATTATGTGTACTCATTGTTGACATGTATTTTTTTTCATTTGTAGGTTTTCTTGAGTGGCGGTCACCCATTGCCTCCCGTGGTCGTAACATGGAATAATTATCGCCATGAATGTGCGAAATTGGAAGAATTTGTATACTAAACAACTTGAATTGTATAGTGGAAGTGTAGGAAAGCATCCCATTGTCCGTAGTACGGAGACTATAAACTTAGGTTTGAATTATTTGTTTGTTATGTATTGGATAAGTTAAAGAACTTTGTTGGAAATGCATGTGTTTTTAATTGGTGTGATTATTATCGGAAATGCTTATTTTAAGGTGGCACATTTTTTACAGGGATTTTGTTAAGTTGACTGTCAAATGGCACGATGGTGGCACAATCACATACTATGATCGTGCCTACATAGACACGATGGTGGCACGGTCGCATACTACGATCGTGCCTTTTTAGACACGATAGTGACACGGTCACACATTGTTATCGTGTCTATAAAGGCACGATAGTGGCACGGTCGTAAATGAAATGATCGTGCCACATGCGTTGATCTATTATTATACTGTCACGTTGCTAATTTAATGGATGGACCAATTGAATATGTTACATACTTTCAATCATTTAATGCAGGACCCACATAACATATGGCACGATAGGCAATATCATGATCGTGTCAAACCTTATTGATCGTTCCACATGAGGCACGGTCGATAAAAATGGCGATCGTGTCATCGTGCCTCATGTATGGCACGATCAATGATATGGCGATCGTGCCATCGTGCCACATTGACAGCAGAATCACAAACAATTCAAGTTATACCAGAGAGTTAATCAACAACCAATTCATCCAAATCATTCCCAAATCATACCTAGTTATTTAAGTTAAACCAAAACATATTATATAAAAACTAAATATACAAAATATATACAATTCCAACTAAATAACCACAATATACACAATTCCAACTAAATACCCACAATCTACACAATATAATCATGGGGGAGGGGTCCAAGTCGATGCATCAGTGCTAAATTTATACACCATAAATGCTACATGCCGACGATAGGTTGTTTTTATATACTCCTCTATGTTAAGCACCGGGTCAAATACATTTATAAGAAAACTCTCCACCTCCTCAATGCAAACGGTCCACAACTATGACTATCATGTTGTTCGTAATTCTTTGATGGACCAACAACCTTGACAGTCCAAGTATTCTCTCGAGGTGTCAACTCCGGACGCTCTTGGTAGAAACCGGTTTGCCGTAGCAAAACCGGAATAATACGTGCAAACGGATAGAGAGCCGCGCGCCGGTCAAGTCTAACCTCAAGCGGTAGCTTGTGGATGTTGGAGTCATAAATCCAAATCGTGCAATCCTTCAGCGCTATCCTCACAAAAATCCAATGATTGCCGATGTTGTGGATAAAAACAACCTGCAAAAAACCGATTAGAAATTAGGGAGTATGAACAAAACAATAGTTAGTTAATTAATTTATACCGAAAAGAGATAGTTCTTACGTGGTCCAACGAACTCCATGGAGGCACCCCACCCCAAAGAGGTCGTTCACCATGGACGTACTCCAACGGCGCGCCCGAGGGTCATCGGTATGACCTGCAGCACGGTCCGTCAAACTCTCCACCCGGTGGGTCCTTTCCATGTAGATCGGTCCATACTTTGCCTAGATCAAGTTTGTATAATGAAAACATATTTGTTAGTAAAAACACGAATGTACCGAAACAAAATAAATGACACATTATGGACTATTTATCTAAGAAATACATGAAACTTACAAATGAATCGTGTGTCAACCAATCCCCTACGACCTCGCACTTGGGGATGGACCACTACACCACCAACTCAGTTGGCAATGTAGTCTGACTAGGTAGGCATCAATTTCTGTCAGAATAAGCAAACAATAAGATCAATGGTCAATGAACATGAACAAATAACACCCGGAAATGAAAGCAAAAAACATTAACATTGTGTTACCACAACTTCCAAATCACGGGTCGGCGACTCGATATCCTTAAAGAAACTACGCCAAATGTGCAAAACGCGTATCCAACATTGTGGTGAGACAGAAAAAACTCGTGTTAAAATCACAAAACAACAATAGTGTATTTGAATTCATATATTGATTTAACTTACGTCTCATCGCTATCTAAGAACCGCATGTACTCAGCATGTGTGGCATCCTCCTTACGGCGCTCGTTTGCCGTGAAAGGGCTACGAAGGTACCTAGACGGCGATTGTGCTCTCACAACACGAACGGACATATCATCCCCTCCCGGATGAACCCACAACCGATGCACCAATCCCAATCGGTGTCCGTACATCCGTAGGGGACAGATCCAACGAAGCCCCTGCGGCACCGGGCGGTGGAGGAGAATTAGTCTCGGCCCACCTGCCCACCCGGGGAGTAATCGCTCACCCACCGCCGTGGGGGAATAGAATCTGCACAATGAAGGAAACTTCATTAGATAACATAATTCAAAAGATATTCTATTCTAAATGTTTAACAGAAAAACAAATAAATGCGCACATGAGCGGATACCGTCGCGAATGGCGGGATCAATCGGACCACTTTACCTCCTTCCGCAAGATAGGCGGTACCATAGCGTATACGTGCTTCGGACCAAATCCGCACGATCTGCGCCGCAAAGGTGGAACCTCTGCCGCACCGCAGAGAACCTCCCTGCTGCATCCCGGTCCCGAACCAAATCCGAACCAACGCCTCGACCTCCCGCCGTACTAAACGCGGACCAAGGCCTCAATGGCACGCTCAACCAAAGTCGGCACAATGGCCTCCACTGCCGCACTAATTCTTCTATTAGCTCGATCGGCAGCTAGAGAGGGTGTGGAGGTGTGTGGAGGAACATTTGGAACAACGCCCTCGGGGGCTGGGCGATCATAATCACCCATCTCAATATGTGGATTGGCATCAAGGCTATCATCATCATCCATCAATGAAGTCGACTCATGTGTGGTGCGTCGACGCTTTGTGGGCTTCTTCCCCGATCGGGTTACCCCGATGAACATAAACAATACCGGATCGGAGCTCGAGATTGACATGCAATAAATAAGGAAGCTCATTGTCCCTCGCAAATCAAGGTCCTGCGTATCAATCTACAAAATTGCAAGATCAAAATCGGTAATTACTTAATTAATACCATAAGTTAAAATTTGAAAAATGCAAATTACATTTTGTACCGACGGTCAAGAAAGCCATGCGATTCACGGAGGACTTGGAAACTTCCAACGTGTGCATCGTGGAATAGCAATGTCCGAGGCCGGAACCCCACATGAATCCCAGTTGGGTATGGCCTCGTAATGCCCCATATCTAAGAAGAACAATAAAAATAGTTAAATTATAAGATGTATATTTGTACTAAATGTAAATTATAAGATGTAGATTACATTAATATCACTTACCAAGAAAGCCCAAACAAATCCGTAAATACGGAAAGTACTCTTGGGCTCGGTGGGTAACAATGAAAGGTAGTGGCATAAAATGCGAACGAGTACTTCCCCAGTGAGAAAGACTCCCACTCGATCAACTTCATCAACCAAAGTCCACCACGAATCCTCAATGACCTGGGACCTTGGATCCCATGCGAATAGCAAATAATGTGCAACCAACAACTTCGCCACCTTCAACTCATCGAAGGATCATCACGGAATGCACCGCCGCAAAATGCAAGAGTAGATCCTCCATCGACACCTTAACACCACGGTAGTGTCTATCATACAACCCATTGGGAGGCGGCACGTGGTTGGTGTTCGGATTAAATGTGGTGGGGGCAAAGGATAGCCCAGTAATTAAAGCGTACTCATATTTGGAGAACCGAATCAAACGGTTTTCAATCCGAAACCAAAATTCGTCCCTTGCACCTTTCTTAACAACCTCCTTCGCAATAACGGCATGAAGGGCAGCATTACAACTAACCGCACGGTTGTCCATCCGCAATACAAAACCAAAACAGGACTTCCGAAACTCTTCATACACAAAATCCCCGTAATCATGCAACTCGAGTTCTAAGTCGTCAAGAATCGACAACCTGCTATACAAATTGATCTTCGGCTTTATTGCCATAAAGTTCGGCCTCTTCCAAGCCCATTGTGAAAAATAGTAAAAAATCAAAATTAGCAATCAACCACTATCAACAAATCACATAGAGAACTCTAAAAAAATTGGCAGCTAGTATGGCACGATGGCTTATTCATCGACTGTGCCAAGAGTAAAGCCATCGTGCCATCAAGGCACGATGGTGGCACGATCGATGAATAAGCCATCGTGCCAACAAGGCACGATGGTGGCACGATCGATGAATAAGCCATCGTGCCTAAGTGGCACGATGGTCGCACGTTCGATGACTAAGCCATCGTGCCTAAGTGGCACGATCGTACAATCGATCGTGCCACCTAGGGCTTCATCGACCATGCCATTTCGTCTTCTTCAAAGTTCCATATTTCAATTTTTACAGTCAAAATGGCGCCATAACTATACCCATCTCAAACCCATGCCCATACAACTACATAGCATACTCAAACTACAAAAATGCAAGTTATTTTAAGGAAAAGTTGAGTTATAACAATACCTCGTCATTTTCTTCGCGAGCCGCTGCCGGTGTCGGTGCCGGTGTCTCGTCTCGGCCTGTTGTGGATGGTGGTGCACCATCGACGAAGTCGTTATCATCAACGGGAAGAACCATCCTTCTTCTCCGGTATGTTTGGATTTTATTCACCATTGCCGTCGATTAGGAATAGAACAGTTGTGGGTGTATTTTTGTTTCAAATTGAGAAAGTGGGGGAGGTGAGAGGTTGGAGGGTGTATTTTGGGGGAAAATAAGACTAATGGTAAAATTGGAAAAAGGGGGGGGTGAACTCATCAATTGGGTCATATTTGAAAAAATGGGGGTGAGTGAACTTATAAGATGGGTGTACTCATCAAATTTGGGGGTGCCAATAGCGCCACCCTTGATTTTATTTTCACTGTTCAACCCACCACATCCGCTTCCTCCTCCAACAACACCGGTAGGCACTCTTCATGACCGAATTTTGATTCCGATTGGGACACTCACCGCTAATTACGGAGAACAGAAAAGAGTAAAGAAAAATTTGGGTTTACGCCACCATTTGCGAACAGCTTGTTGAGTTGCATAAATCCCTCACTTCCCAGAACGATCTTGCTGGTATATAATCATTTATGACCCCATTTACAGATGAATTTTGGTATTTTATGGGGAAAAATGGAGTATATTTGTTTTTCATTTCTGTTTTAAAATCAATGTGCTGCTGACGTTAATGGTACCCTTTTAGTTTTTGGATTGAAAGTTGAATTCTTGGGGATTTTACTGTTCATGTTCTTGATTTTCAGAAATTAAACTATTAGTGCTACTTGCATTTGTTCCCTGATTTCTTTAACTGCATTCTTTCTTTGCTTTGATGAGTGGTTTACTCTTCCAGTGTGAATTCTAAATGCATCGTTATTAGTTAGGTTTAGCAATTAATTATTAGGCGGCAACCTTATTTTTCTTTCTATCTTTATGCTTCCAAATTTTGACAGTGATGAAAACTTGATGATTGATGAGATCTTCTATGAAAACGAGATTGTTGAAATTCGGAAATCAAGCGAGATCTTTTGGTATTAAGACACGTGTCAAAAATACCGTGTTTCATCTCCTATTCCAACTTTTTCCTTTGATTGGATTTTGTAATGGATTAAGTTTTTTTTTTTTTCCTTTTTTGTGTCATCCTTGTAAATGTTGATCTTGCTTCATTTTAGCGATGTTATGAACTTTGATGCCTAATCTTGAACTTAAAGATCTCACATTATTTTGTAATTTAAAGTTTTTCGTCTCAAAGTTGTTTCTTTTATGTTTCTTTTGTTCTTTTATGTATTTTCCATTTATTTGTTCTTTAATTTTATTATTTTTGATTTGATCTATCTAATGTGTATTCAAATAATTTTTTGTTGCTTGTTATGCGATTTTATTGTTGGAAGTCAATACAAAAGGCTCGAGTATTTTTGCTGTTGAAGCTGCAAAATGGTAATGACGATGTGGAGTTTCTACCTCCATTTTTAGAGAATTGTTGATATGTAAACTTAATGATGATGATGGACAAACATGTAAGCATCAAATTTTCAAGGGATCAAGTGAATTGAATTTGTTGTTCCAAGATTTCTTTTAGGGTGTTGAATGTTGGATGTACAAAGTATTTTTTGGTCAATGGAGTCGTGTCCATTTCTGTGAAATTGCTTTTAAACCATATACTTTTCGGTTTTTTTTTTTTTTTTTTGTCATCCTTGTAAATGTTGATCTTGCTTCATTTCAATGCATGCCTAATCTTGAACTAAAGATCTCACATACTTCTCAAAGTTGTTACTAGTAGGTCTTTCACCGCTACGATTGATGCATTCAATAATTCTACGATGTTGGAAGTCAATACAAAGTATTTTTTGTCCGACAATGAGTCCCATTTCTCGTGATTGAATTTGTTGTTCCAAGATTTCTTTTAGGGTGTTGAATGTGCAGTCCATTGGAATCAATATTCTTGTTATCTCAAAGTTGGTATACTCTCTATTTTCTTCTCATTGTCTATTGTGGCATACCACAACTGAGATTTTCACGATGCAACTGTGGAATGCAATGAAAAGTTGGCTAAGTGAAACATATAAGAAACATAAATGAAATGTGTATGAAACAACAAAGAAACAACAAACATGTGAAACAACAAAGAAACAACAAACATGTGAAACAACAAAGAAACAACAAAGAAACAAAAAAGAAACCAACGCAAAAAAATCAGCGAAAAATGGGTATTTTTGTCCAAAATCAGTGGAAAGTGGACATTGTGTAGGGATTGGGTATGGAAAATGGGGTATTCATGTCCGTTTCCCTATTTTTTTATGTTAAATCAACGAAATTACATTTGACATTATTTTTGTAATTTTAAATATTTTTTATGTAACCACAAGGCCCCTATTAATATTATATTTTTTGGTTCGAGACCCCTCGAAACCTAGGATCGGTAGCTCTGGTGATATGATATAATAATTTGGTTGTATAAATATCAATTTGTTTATTGTTATTCACTTATTTGGATTAGGGGTAATTTTTTGGTAAAGAAACACAGAACTCTCCTAAATGTGCTCAGCCTAAGTGGGTGACTGATTTGTAAATCTAATCAAACACTACGTCGACATAGTAGTCTTTTAAAAAATACAAGGAACTTAAATCATGTACGTAGGTGCACATTTGGAATCTCATTTAATAAGGAACTTTTTTTTTTTTTTTGAATGGTAATAAGGAACTTAGCATCTCAGAAATGGCTTTTACAAGTCAGAAGATAAATGTAAAAAAGGATAAATAGATAAATATATAAATATGTTGATGTCGTTGTTAACATGATTTCAAAAGCCCAAGCCATATTTTATCTGAGAATAGCAGTAATTAATAAAAGGAAATGTAGAAATGAAAAAGGCAATCTTTTTTTCTTCTTATTCTTCAAGAGTCTGTTGGTGTTGAAATTTTATATTTCAACCACATTTGTTTTTTTTGTTTTTATGATCATGTTTCCACTTAACAATTTATTAATTCAACTAACCCATATCCAATGTTCTAACCCATAACTTGTTTATCTCTTTATCTTGTACATTTCACTAACCCATGTGCTAACATATTATCCATGTGCTAACCTACTAACCCATTAACATGTGTTGTGTTAGTGCTATCTTTGTGATGTCTTTTACAGGTGGATGGATGTCTTCTACAACTATTTAAACTCTGCAAATGCTGGAGAAATGTAAGACCAATTTGCTGAGAGCATAAGAGAGAAGTAGAATCAATCGATTTCAGCTGTTACATAAACTTTGCTGGAAGGTGTGAAGTATGGTCAGAAGTGTGACGACACACTTGGCAACACCTTCCCTAGATCTTATTTTTCTTGTGATTTTTGAGAGAGCCTTTCTTTTGTATTGAAAAGCTATATAGATTGAACCTAAGGAATCTCTCATTTACAGTGAGCTTTTGTCTTGTTTTTATTTTGTATTTTGTACACATTTCACTTAGTGAATTTTTGGTCTAAGGCCACCGCACAAGTATATATTTATATATTTGTGCAAAAACCAAAATATTGTGTCCATTTTCATCTTGCTATATTCCGTCTTTCATTATATTAATGTGCATTGTGTTTTATACATAAAGTCTTCCGTTGTGTTATCTGAGGTGTTGGCAACACTTCGCACAACACTCACTGCAACTTCAAAATTCACCCCCTTAAATTTTCTCAATTGGCATCAAGAGCCTACACTTGACGCTACTAAGTGTGATCCTGTGTTGTTTTGCAGTGTTTTACAATGGAGATCCAAAGAGGTTCATTGGTTCGCCCTCCTATTCTTGATGGAACAAATTATTCCATTTGGAAAGTAAAGATGAGGGCTTACATAAAATCACTTGATGAACGTGCATGGAGATCTATCCTCACCAGATGGACTCCTCCTAAATAATTGATGAAGATGGTGATGTTGTTTCCAAACGTGAGGTTGATTGGACAAATGATGAGGTTCAAGTGGCCAACTTTAATTCCAAGGCACTAAACTCCATATTTTGTGCCGTGGATATGAATCTGTTTAAGATAATCTCAAACTGCATTTCTGCAAAGGATGCATGGGATGCCCTGCAACTTCATTGTGAAGGAACGAAAAGTGTTTGAAGGACCAAGTTGAGACTCCTTACAAATCGGTTCGAAAATTTGAGAATGGAAGAGGATGAGACCATAGCTTCATACAATGCCAAAATTTGTGATATTGCTAATGAGTCTCAAGCACTTGGAGATCCCATTAGTAATGAACGAGTTGTAAGCAAAGTTATGCGGTCACTTCCGGAAAGGTTTAATGTCAAGGTTTATACCATCGGGGAAACTAAAGATATAGACACTCTTCGACTCGATGAACTTATTGGAATTTTGCAAACCTTTGAGTTGAACTTGGCGCAGCAAATGGAGCATCAAACACGAGACAAAAGGAAAAATATTGCTTTTCAGTCACAAATTGTTGAAGCTACAGGTGTTGCCCAAAGTGATGCCAACACTGTGTTGTATCACCTCCTGGATGAATAAAAGAATCAGACCTTGGGGAAGATTCTATTGCCTTGCTCACAAAGAAGTTCAACAGTGCACTTAAAATGATAAACAAGGGCAAGGATTTCAAAACTCCATTCAAAGGTTCTAAACCTATGAAACAATTCGACACTTCTTCCTCAAATCCACCTAAAAAGTCTGATCATGCATTTGTAAATCCGTTCTTTAAAACTAGAGAAGTGGATTCGGTTCAATGTCGAGCTTGCAAGGATTTCGGCCATTATGCAAATCAGTGCGCAAACACGCTTAGAGAAAAAGGCATGAATTTTTGTGTTTCTCTAAGTGATGAAGACACCGATGAAGAAAAAAGTAGAGGAAGAAGAGAATTGTAAAGGCTTGTTCACAATTGTTGCTGAGAATTCCAGAAGTGTTGCCGGAAGTGTGACAACACCTCAGACAACACTTGACATGTATTCTGATTTTGATTAAGTTCATACATTGTAAGTCCAAGCGGCTACGATAATCTAGAGGGGGGGTGAATAGATTATCTCCATCTTTTCGATTTCGCCCTCTTTTTACAATCGAATGCTCAAACACAATGATAAAGGTGCGGAATGTAAACAACACACGTTGATTTAAAGAGGTTCAACCCACCTAGGGCCTAATCCTCTACCACCCCAGTATATCCGGGATGGATTTCAAAAAGAAAAAGAATTTTATTAATTACCAAAATTAATACAAATTCAACTTACAACACCTTGAAGAGCACCACACTCTTCTTCAACACCACCTTTGGAGATTACCACAATCTCCCTTTGAAGATTACCACAATCTTCCTTCAACGGCACCTTGTGAAGATTACCACAATCTTCAACCTTGAAGAATACCAAATTATTCAACACCTCAATAAGAAGATCACCACAATCTTCTTCACCTATCACCTAGATCATCCAAGTGTGTTCTTACCACAAGAACACTCACAAGGATATCTTGTGTTTGAATGATAACCAAAAATCAAGATTACAACTCAATAATGAATAATACAATTTGAGTGCAAGGTGTAATCAAGAATAGCCTAGACCTCAAGGATGTGAAAGTGATAAGCTAGGCAAATTTACAACAAGAATAATAACAATGAAAGACCAAGTATTTGCTTGAAGTGTATCTTGTTGTGTTGTATCTCAATTGTTGTGTTGGTTGCTCCAAAACTTCCTCTATTTATAGGAGATGATTGATCAAGCATAGGCTCCTCTTGGGGATTGAAAATCTACAGAAAAATACAATTAAAATCAAGAATATAACTGTTAGAAATCAATCCCACAATTTAAGGAAATGTGTTTGCTGTCAAACGGTCATATTTTTGCTGTCAATACACAGGGCGACCGGTCGCACAAAAATAAGAGAAATAAGAACACTTTGAAAAATTCAACAGCGCGACCGGTCGCATAGGCTTCAACCGGTCGACCCCTGTCTCAACCGGTCCCCCTAATTAAAAAGACGAAGAGATTATGTTCTGTTTCAATGCCAAACATGTAGGTACCGGTCGACCGCTGGGCGACCGGTCGACCGGTCGACCTGCCTATTTTTACTTCCGTCTCATTTTCTGTTTCTAAAAACATCTTCAGGTACGGGTTGCCCTATAGGGTGACCGGTCGACCACGAGACAGAAATGTTGTCCAATTTTTGTCGAAAATAAAACTCAAGAAATACTCCGAAGATTCAATAAAAACTTTTTAAAACAATTGGGAGTATTTAGACAACATTTGAAAATCTTGTTATAGGAGTAAAAACCCATTGATAAAAAATCATTAAAAGTGTTGTCCATTATTATCAAAAATAAACTTGAGGAAATACTCCGGAAAATATTAAACCATTTTAAATCATTTAGGAGTATTTGGACAACCTTTAAAAACATTGTTTTGGTGATAAAATAAAATCATCAAAATTAAGATAAAAACATGTATCAAACATACATGTTTTACTTCTTCTAACTTTGTGGATGCAGGACAGAATTTCAGCAGTTCTTCAGATGATGATGAAGATTTCAAAAACATGTATGAAAAATTGTCACAAGAGAATGATGAACTAAAAAGTTCCGTTGGAAGGTTAGAGGTTCTTTTGACCAAAAAAGATAAAGAACATGATTTGGTAAAATCAGAACTTCAATATGTTCAAAAAACTTTGAACAAATTCAATTCTAGCACAACTGTTATTGATGATATACTTTCAAAAGCTAGATTTGATAAGTCTGGATTAGGATTTTCCAAAAAGACTATGTCTTCTTCATATCATGATAAGAAATTTGTTGGGCTTGTCAAAGAAAAAGGTAAGTCTGTCACTTCTTCATCAAAAAGGCATTATGTTTGTCATTATTGCTTTGTTTCAGGTTATATTCGACCATTTTGTTTTAAACTGAAAAAGGACAGACAAACAGGTCGAGTGTTGCCTAAGGTGACACGTCACACACCAGGCAACACCTCAAGAAAAAATATTGATTCTTCAAGTAATTATTCCAGATTGAGTTGTGATGATAAAAGTAATTTATCTTGTCATGTTGTGTACACTTCATTAAGATCTGACATTGATGGTACTTGGTATTTCGATAGTGGTTGCTCTCTTCATATGACAGATACTAAATCTTACTTGACTAATTATGAAGTGTATGAAGGAGGAAGAGTGAAATATGGTGGGGGTGCAAAAGGAAAGATAATTGGTAAAGGAACTCTTAATGTCAAAGGGTGTTCCTAAACTAAAAAATGTTTTTCATGTCGAAGGACTTCTTGCTAATTTAATTAGCATAAGTCAATTGTGTGATGATAATTTGCATGTGAAGTTTGATAAAGAATCTTGTTTAGTTTTTGATATCAATAATACTCGTGTTATGGCTGATACTAGATCATCGGATAATTGTTATTTACTTGGCAAAGTTCAAACAGTAATCATGTTGAGATGGATGAAAACATGCTTTGGCACCAAAAACTTGGACATGTTAATTTTCGAAATATGCAAAAATTGGTCAGTTTTGATGCAGTAAGAGGTATTCCTAAGCTTACCTTTAAACGTAAAGTATCACATGTTTGTGGACCTTGTCAAAAAGGAAAACAAACAAGGGTGTCTCACCAAGTGATACAACACTTCAACACCTCACACTGTTTTGAATTAATGCATGTGGATTTAATGGGTCATGTTGAGGTTGATAGCTTAGGAGGGAAGAAATACATCTTTGTATGTGTTGATGATTTTTCTAGATTTTCATGTGTTGATTTTTTAAGAGAAAAATCTGAAACTTTTGAAGCATTTAAGAGACTTTACACTAGAATTCGTAACATGCATGGTTCTAGCATTGCAAGAATTCGAACTGACCATGGAAAGGAATTTGAAAATATTTTATTTTCTGAATTTAGTGATAAAAAGGGAATTTTCCATGAGTTTTCGGCCCCCAAAACACCTCAACAAAATGGAGTGACCGAAAGAAAGAATCGAACTTTGCAAGAAATGACCCGAGCGATGTTATTTTCAAAAAATATTTCTAAAAGGTTTTGGGCAGAAGCTTTGAACACAACATGTCACATTTCTAATCGTGTATACTTGAGACCCGGTTCAACAATGACTTCTTATGAAATCTTGAAAGGAAAGAAGCCGAACCTCAAGTATTTTCATGTTTTTGGTTGTGTGTTACATTTTGAGTGACAAAGAATATTTGGGTAAGTTTGATTCCAAAAGCGACAAATGCATGTTTCTTGGATATTCTAAAAATAGTCATGCTTATAAGATTTATAATCTTCGGACTAGAAAAATCCAAGAAACTGTCAATGTAGTTTTTGATGATTTGTCAAGTTTGGGAAACAAATCAGAAGAAGATATTGTTGATTTGCTTGATTCTGTAATTGTGGAGAAACCCGTTTTCTGTTTTAACTGATTCACAGGATGTTACTAGAGGTGAGACGTCACCTCAGACCACACCTTCACAGAATGCAAATGAACATCAAATTGATTCAAAAAGTGTTACCAGAAGTGAGACATCACCTCAGGCCACACCTTCACAGAATGCAGCTGAACATCAAGTTGATCCAAAAGATGATGCTAAAGTGGATGAAAATCTTGCTCATGTACAGAGAGATCCTCCAAGGAGAATTCAAAAAGATCATCCAACATCTCAGGTCATAGGAGAAGTTTATGATCGTGTCAGAACTAGAGGAAAAGAAAGAATGAATTATCGTGATATGGTTAGACCATCTTACGTCTCTTCTATGTGCTTAATAGTGAGTTCTACATGCTTTGTTTCTTCTATTGAACCTAAAAAAGTGAATGAAGCTCTTACGGATGAATTTTGGATCAATGCTATGCATGAAGAATTAAATCAATTTGTGAGAAATGATGTTTGGGATTTGGTTCCTCGTCCGAACAATGTTAATGTTATCAGCACTAAATGGATTTTCAAAAAGAAAAGTGATGAACATGGTAACATTGTTAGGAACAAGGCATGGTTGGTTGCACAAGGTTATACACAAGTAGAAGGTGTTGATTAGGATGAAACATTTGCACCTGTTGCACGGCTTGAATCAATACGTTTGTTATTGTTTATTGCTTGCTTTCTTGATTTTATGCTTTACGAAATGGATGTCAAAAGTGCTTTTCTTAATGGTTTTTTGAATGAGGAAGTGTATGTTGAACAACCAAAAGGGTTTCAAGATCCACACAAGCTTGATTATGTCTTCAAACTTAAGAAAGCTTTGTATGGGTTAAAACAAGCCCCTAGGGCATGGTATGAAAGATTAGTTGATTTCCTTGTTCAAATTGGTTTCAAAAGAGGTGGATTTGATAAAACTCTTTTTATTAAAAAAGATAGGCATCATATGACTATTGCTCAAGTATATGTGGATGATATTGTGTTTGGTTCGACTTGTGAATCCCTGCGTAATAATTTTGTTGATTCCATGTCTTCCACATTTGAGATGAGTTTGGTTGGTGAGCTTAATTTTTTTCTTGGATTGCAAATTAAACAATTACCAGATGGTATTTTTGTGTCACAATGTAAATATGCCAAAAATCTGGTGAAGAAATTCAGTCTTGACAAACAAAAACACATGAAAACTCCTATGAACACAAGTCAGAAGTTGTGTAGGGAAAGTGAGGCCGAAGGTGTTGACAACACCTTATACAGGAGCATGATAGGAAGTTTATTTTACCTTCTGACAAGTCGCCGCGGACCTTATATTTAGTGTTTGTGTTTGTGCTTTAGGTACCAAGCTGACCCCTAAAATCACTTATTTGAATGTTGTAAAAAGAATAATCAAATATGTGAGTGGTTCAGCTGATTTAGGGATATGGTATACTAAGGACACTAACACAAATTTGGTTGGATTTAGCGACTCAGTTAGGCGAGACTTGGATGATAGTAAAAGTACTTGGTGGATGTTTCCTTCTTGGAAATAATCAGTATCTTGGTACAAAGAGAAAATAGAATTGTGTTTCTCTTTCTCTCTTTGCATCCGAATATGTGGTCAGCGGGTTCTTGTTGTAATCAATTGATTTGGATAAAACAAATGGTTGATGATTATGGTATTTCTAGTGATATATTAACTATGTGTTGTGACAACTTAAGTGCTATAGATATCTCTAAAAACCCGGTGCAACACTCCCGTACTAAACACATTGATATTCAACACCATTTTATATGGGATTTGGTTGAAAAAGATTTAATTCGCATTGATCATGTTGCCACTGAAAATCAGTTAGCAGATATTTTCACTAAATCTTTGGATTTTGAGAGATTTTCCAGTCTTCAGAAATCTCTTGAACTGTGTGTGTTTTGACTGCTTGTGTTGCCTTAGGTGATACGACACTTGTTGTAACACCTGTTCATTTTTTTTTTGCTTTTTTAGGTTTTTTAGGCATTTTGCATAATATCTTCAAGGATTTCATATTATGTGTGTCATCTGTGAAACTTTTTCAGTTGGATCCAGATTTATTTTTATGGCCAAAAATCGTATTTGATATATTTCAAATACTTGCACATAATTCTTGCTTTCTTTAAAAAAAAAAGGCAAATCGAGACATACTCTACTTTTTGATGTTGCTTAGTAACTAGAAGCATTCATGTGCCCCATGTTTGTCTTTTACGTAAAACGGCGACTCAAATATGAGTATGCAACAACACTCTAGGAGTTTCCGATGAAAAATTCCGGAATTGAAACCTAGTTGAAGTTTCGAACGTCTTTCAAAAAAAAAAAAAAAAAAGGAAAAATGCAAAAATATAAAAAAAATTGAGATTGTATGAATTTGTGCAAGAAAAATTCCTCATAAATCTGAGTATGGCCATGAATTTCCGAATTTGATGAAATCTGAAAAGTGTGTAGCCAGGTGTATGAACACCTTATGATATTTTTTCATTTTTTGTGTGTGCTTGCTTGCATATTTTATTTCTTTGTTTTTTTTTTTCAATTTCGCATATTTTCAGGCATAATTAGGACATGTATAATTAGTGAGTATATTTCTAATTTGATTTTCAGAGGAAATATGTGGCGATTATTCTTTCTTACTCATTTTCCTATATACTGGTGTTTGTTGTCAGTGACTTGAAAAATGGGGGAGTTAAAATCTGGAAATCTGAGATATTTACTACACTTAGTGGGGTGTTTTACATGGTTAATATATTGCCTTGAATTTCATGAGTCCATCAAGTGTTTTTCACATCAAAAGAATTTTCAGATTGTTTGAGTATCGTTTATTTTTAAAAAAAAAAAACAAAAAAACAAAAACAAAAACCAAAACAAAAACAAAAACAAAAACAAAATAAAGCTTTCATCTTCTCCAAGTTTCAGTTCTTGAAGTTTTCTTATGGTTTTCTAAGCTACTGTTTCATTTGTTTCTTCTTCTTATTATTGTGTTACTATTTCTTCACGACCCTGGAACTGAATTGCATAATCATTTGAGGGGGAGATATGTCTTTATTTCAGAACAAAAAGGGGGAGAAGATCATGCACAAAAACAGGTTTGTGAAAAATCGAGCATGAAACAGTTGGTGAAGAAGGTGGTACAAAAGGTGTTGCGACATGTGTTGACAACACTTTTGGCAACACTGAAGGAATTGGGATTCTTGAGAAGGAGATGATGGACTGTAAATAGTTAGGTTATTAGACTTATTGTTATTAGTTTTAGGGGGAGTTTATTTTATGTATTGTGGTATATGGTTTGTTGGGATAATATTGTTCTTGTGCAGGTTTTGTCCAGAAAGGCAAAAAAGGGGGAGATTGTTGGTGTTGAAATTTTATATTTCAACCACATTTGTTTTTTGCCTTTATGATCATGCTTGCACTTAACAATTTATTAATTCAACTAACTCATATCCCATGTTCTAACCCATAACTTGTTTATCTCTTTATCTTTACATTCCACTGACCCATGTGCTAACATATTATCCATGTGCTAACCTACTAACCCATTAACTTTTGTTGTGTTAGTGCTATCTTTGTGATGTCTTTTATAGGTGAATGAATATCTTCTACAACTATTTAAACTCTGCAAATGCTGGAGAAATGTAAGACCAATTTGCTGAGAGCATAAGAGAGAAGTAGAATCAATCGATTTCAGCTGTTACATAAACTTTGCTGGAAGGTGTGAAGTGTGGTCAGAAGTGTGACGACACACTTGGCAACTCCTTCCCTAGATCTTATTTTTCTTGTGATTTTTGTAGAGCCATTCTTTTGTATTGAAGAGCTATATAGATTGAACCTAAGGAATCTCTCATTTACAGTGAATGTAAGTTTCGGAGCAAGATCAAAAGAGGAGCTTTTGTCTTGTTTTTATTTTGTATTTTGTACACATTTCACTTAGTAAATTTTTGGTCTAACGCCACCGCACAAGTATATATTTATATACTTGTGCAAAAACCAAAATATTGTGTCCATTTTCATCTTGCTATATTCAGTCTTTCATCATATTAATGTGCATTGTGTTTTATCCATAAAGTCTTCCGCTGTGTTATCTGAGGTGTTGGCAACACTTCGCACAACACTCACTGTAACTTCAGAATTCACCCCCTTAAATTTTCTCAGAGTCGATAGGTTATAATTCGTTGTAAGAATATGACATATTAAAATACAATTCAGTATTCTTCTGACAAAATATATATGATTTAATGTAAAAACACTACTACAAAAAGTTAGACACCGGTTTTAAACCGGTGTCTATTAGTAAACCAACCGTGTGTTAAAGCCACTGTGTTAAAAGTCCGAATTTTTGACACCGGTTTAAAACCTGTGTCTTTTCAAAACGACACCATTTTTAAACCTGTCTATTAGTAAAACAACCTTTAAAGCCATCGTGTTAAAAGTCAACTTTTTGACACCGGTTTAAAACCGTGTCTTTTCTTTCAATGACACCGTTTTAAAACCGTGTCTTTTTCCTTCAATGACACCGGTTTTAAACCGTGTCTATTAGTAAAACAACTGGTGTTAAAGCCACTGGTGTTAAAAGCCTGGACTTTTTGACACCGGTTTAAAACCGGTGTCTTTTATTTTAAAGAAACCGGTTTTAAACCGGTTTCTTTGAGAATAATTATCCACTTTCTAAAAGGATTGTTTATTTACACAAAAACACCGACCCAAAGCTACAAAAAAACCATACAAATAAATAATTCATTATGAACTCCAATTCTAGCAAACATCAATCCATCATAAGTTCACTACCAATTAAACATGAAATCCATTAATACTAAAGTTACCAATAGCCAAAATCCAACAAAAAGTACTAGTAGCGAAGTTTCCTTTCGATAAAACAACTAAAAATTCATAATCCAATTCCATCAACCAACAAGAAGACTATATAATTCAACTAAAGACAACAAATTTCATATGATCAACATAGCTCATGTCATTCAAGCTTTCAAAAATGCTCAAGCTTCTCCTACTCACCTTTAACCTTTGTTTCTTGTCACAAAGCTCATTCTTCTCAAATTTTCTACAAATATACACCACTTTTGAGTAAGCAAAATGTGCAAAGATACATATATCTTCAAAATTAGATATTCATGCAAGTATAAATTAGAATTTTTGGCAGAAATTTGTACCTTGTGGAACTCCAAAGTGTCTCCCTTTACTTTTCTAACCTCGACCATGCAACGAACAACTTCCTCCTCCGTTGACTATGTGATATATCTAGCAACAAACCAATTAAAAATACATAAATAACAAAATGCAGAAATGAGACAAACATTAAAAATTGTAATTACTGGAATAACATATATGACCAACACATATACTCAGACACAATCTAAGGTATACAATCACTGTTTCAGAAAATGTAATCTATAAGCAATATTCAAGTCATATACATGTATACATAATCCTACAGAACTTAAAACATCTTTTCCAATTTTCTAACATCACAATAGACATTTGAACTCAGAAACTTTAACTTACACGCTGCATGTACTATTTGCAAATTGTTGTATAGCATCGGCAGCTGTCCGAGAGATGGACACCTTCAGCACCTTTCCATACTGACCAAAATATTCTCTGCACTGAAGAATATGCAACCACAATCAAGAGTAATAAGACAAGAAAAAGATATGAGAGAGAAGTATAAATGCAAAATCTAGAGAGGCACTTACATACTCATCCGCAAAGCTAAGTGGCAAGCCTACAACATAAACGAGGTTCCGCTGGATAACCCGTAAACACAGAACTTTCTCGTGCTCAACCTGAGCTCCTCCTCAACAGATTAATAAGCTGAAACAAATGCAAGTATGAGCATCAACAATTAGTATGTCAAATTTTAAAAAAATTGTGGCTACTTTGGCCCGACCCAAGTGACCTGACTGGCCCGATAAGAAATACACATAAATAGTGTTGTTCAAAAAATATTGGTCTGACGAAACTTCGCCCGACTCAGTCCAATTTTTTGGTTTGGCCTAATGGGCCTGGGCCAGGCCAATCCAACCCATTGCTAACTTTAATATACACGATGGATAATGAGCCCAAAATAAATTCAATAGGCTAAGTTTTAGAGGTTTCTATATACCGTTCAATTTCTCCAAGCCATGAATAAGTTAATTAACAACCCAATTTGTACCACCTTTGGACACTTCCTTTGTGCAGATTAACCCATCACATATCACAGATATAGGTTGTAGCTCAGGCTACTAACTCAACAAGCCCATATTAATTTTCCCTGTCACAATTTGCTAAAACAGAACAAAGCATTATGAAACATTTGTGCTAAAGAAATATTTGAACATCATCTATAACGTAATGACAATGTCTTCAATTGGGTTTTATTCTTCTTTTATTTTTGTTTTATTTATTTTCGTTCAAAAAATTCAAATTAAGTTCGAGAAATTCCTCACGAAAACAGGACACATTAAAGACATAAATTGTACATTCAACAATCCAACACACTAAAATAGAAAAGAAATTCAAACTCGCATCACATTTTCTTTAATTATCATACCTTTATCTATGATCACATTCAAGCCTTCTCGCTTCTTCATGATCCGATGGAAAAGTGCGGCTCGATCTTCTTCCACAATCTCCCTCAACAACTCGTCTTCGATTTTCGGCGCTTGCCAATGCGAAAGGTCCTCAACATGTTCGTCGCTAAATATTATATCCGAACCCCACTCTTTCCAAGTAGTTCTGCTATGCTTTTCTTCTTCTAGAGTCCCATTGGCCAACAGCTGATACACATAAACATTGTGTTCAATCATTATTCCATTAGTCCCTCAAATAACATCCAGCACTAGAAACAGAATCACTAGACACTAGACAAGACATTAAGGGAAGGCAAATATTGTAAAGAAAACTTCAAAAATGTAATTTCAGATTAAGTTATCATTGATGATAAGAAAAATTACAAATGGAGGCAACGATTCAAGAGGGGTGTCAAGAAACTCAATAATGCATTTTTCACTTGTTCATTTCAAAATAAATTCTTCACCACAATTTTAGTAACAAATGTTGGGCTTGTCATTAGGCTCGACAAATTCTGACAAATAGCTCAAACTATATTGTCAGATGAAATTTCTTACTATTAATTTCCGCACATGCTTCTCTTGGTTGCGTTTGCGGGATGAGGAGGTTCCAAGTGAAGAGCAGAATGTAAACTGTAAACTATCATAGACCAGAAACTTACACCAAATTTTGAATTTAATACATCCCCAAGAACTTCCACCAAAATGTCCCAACTCCTCCCCAAATCACTGCATTAACAAGGGCAATGATGAATCCAATCTTGAACACATCTGGAAGATCTACATAACCAGTTGTTGTCACAATGGACACACACAAGTCAGTCAGTAATTTAACAACCAGAGCTATAACAAAAGCTTTTGAAAAAAAAAGGAAAAATAAAAAAAAAATTGGTGTTCAGCTGGACAGAGCAGCAGAAATCAAAATAGACAAGAAAATAACTATACCTCCGAAATATACAGCCGCTTGACCACTGCTATAATGTGTCAAAGCACCATACAGATTGGTATTGTAAGCGAGACCCAATGCTGCTAGCACACCTGTCACTCCAGATTCATGGCAAGAAAAGCAGAGAACAATGGTCTGACATGGCCGGTTTGACTTGCAAATAGGTAGTGGATCAAGAAGTAAGCAGCCTGAAGAACACCAAAAGCAGCAGGCCAGCTCAATGACAATGATTGTAGTGATTTAGCTAAGTAATTAGACATCCAGCTTACAATCCCGAGGTTTGTCAATTGGCCAGCCATGCCAACTAGAACTGCAAACCATGCCAAAGTGTCCCATGTTGATTTCTCACTTAAGCAGTCATCCCAATTTAGCACTCCCAATAACAAGAGTATTGATAACCCAAGCATGGCAACAATAACACTTGCAATACCAAGAGTATCTCTGCATAAATATTATCTTATATCAACTGAAACGACAGAGGAAATTTTATGAAGAAACATAATGCAATGCTAACTAATATAAGCAAGAAGTCCATACTATTAAACATGTTAATCAATTTGAATTAAAAAAATGGGTACAGAAAAATAATCAGAAGAATATCATTCACGTCAAGGGATCTGAAAGGATATACAATGTGTCACATACCTCTATTCTTGTAATGGAATCAAATGAAATAAATACACTAATAAACCACTTTCACTTATAATATTCCACCCAAGATGCTTTTGTTTAAAGTAATGAATCAGTAATTCTCCAGGGAAAATCGTCTGACAGGACAATTTCATAAAATTTGTACATACCCGAAAACCCACAAAGAAACTGCAAGAAGCATTGTAGCAATCATAACCCATTCATTTTTAGTCACATGACCCATAAGGTCCAATTTCTTTGCAGCCATTGCAGGGGCATCAGGTGTATCTTTGGTTTCACGAGGATAAATCTTGTACAAGATCAATGGTATAGCTAATAGAGAAACAAAGGCAGGTAAACTCGCAGCCTTAAACCAAGAAACCCATGGGTTTGAAATTACCACCCCAAGTTCCTCAGCTAGCTTGAGACATAGCAAATTTTGAGCTGCAGCAGTTAGGAAAAGAGCACTAGAGTTACCAGCAGACTGCTACACATCAAAAGAGCCATTGCCGCACCTCACACACAGTGTGTGTGTGTCTTGTTTCTCCTCTTACCAAAGCTTCCAGTTCCCTTCCCTATGGCTGTGAAGTTGCAGAAACCCTAGCTTCTCTACTGAGCTCTGAGGTTGAGATTTGAGGAAAAAGTGAAAGAATCATAATTCAGGGGAAAATTCAACCAAAAAAATTCAACTAATCTGGGAAAAAAACGAGAAAGAAAAAGAGAGGGAGAGAGAAATCGAGAATCACCTGGCCACATAACACAAAAGGAAAAATCGCAATTGAGATCAATCAAAACAACAAAAAAAGCGAAAAATTACGGACGTCTGTGAATTGAATAAGGCCAGGTCACCGAGATAAGAAACGGCGAGATTAGCGGACTCGATGGGGATGATGAGTTGGACGAGTTGCATCGGCTCTGAACGCATCAGATCCATCGGCGGACAACATCCCCTCCCCCACTCTCCCATTTTCCATCGTCGGATTAAATCACCTGGTCCGCTCTTCGGTATCTATTGTCAAGAAGGAAAAAAATCTCTCTGGCGGAGGAGTGGTGGGTGGCGAAGTCTTCTGTGGTGGTGGTGGTGTTTTGGGAGATGGAGAAACAGGAGAGGCAAGAGACGGGGGCGATTGGTTTGAGTAGGGGAATAAGGATGAACCTTAATTTCATTGTGACCTAATTAATTAGGGGCCTTAACGACACCGGTTCTACAACCGGTGTCTAAAGATCTGGTGTTAAAAAATAAAGACACCGGTTTATAACCGGTGTCAAAAAATTTGGTCTAATCTAAAATAATTTATATAAATAGACACCGGTTTTGAAATACCGATGTCAAAATCGAAATATGTTTACAATAGACACCGGTTTTAAAAACCGCTGTTGTTTATCAATCAACAGCATTGATTAGACACCGGTTTCTTACAAAACAGGTGTTATATGTGAAAAGACACCAGTAAAGTCTTAAAACCGGTGTAAAAAAGCTACTATAACATTAATAACACTCATGTATTTGGTGGAAAACAAACTCAAGATCTCCAAAATTTTATATATAATCAAAATAACAACAATAATTATAATAGTAATAAATAAAGTGAGTTATTTTCAATACAAAAATATAATAAATAAAGT
Organism: Rehmannia glutinosa; assembly: GCA_016081115.2. NCBI lineage: Eukaryota > Viridiplantae > Streptophyta > Magnoliopsida > Lamiales > Orobanchaceae > Rehmannia > Rehmannia glutinosa. The sequence goes on along the minus strand of CM071931.1, from coordinate 31,054,807 downwards.
GAATTGGGAGTTGATACTAAATATATAGAAGAAAATAATTATTTGAAGAGGAAGAGGTGAGCAAAACGCAAGGGGGGTGGGGTGGAAAGAGGGTCTGGTTTTGATTATAATACCCGGCCTACACGAAAATCATACAATAAATGTAAAGGGATTTAATAACCATGTAGAGATAAACATATATAATTAAATAATGTAATTGATGTAGACAAATAAACATATATACACTTAGGGGAGGAGAGGTGTCGGAAAGCATGGTTCTCTCCATCTGCAAGCAAGGAGAGGTGTCAAGATTGGCCACCTCATCCAACTTCTTCAAATACTGTGCTAATAATGCTCCCAAATGGTCCATAACACCGTCATAGTAGGCCACACGCAAACACTTACAACTCAAGAGAGATTGTGGTTGGTTGTGAAATATTTTCTAAAATTTTCATTTTGTAGTGAAAAAATTTTAGGACGTATTATTGTTTATGAAAAAAATAAAAATATTTCAAAGAAAATCTCTTTTTTTTTTTTTTTTTTAAAATTATCTCATTTTTTCTTTCTGTTTCATATTTGTCAATACCCAATTATACTCCCTATTTATATAAAAAAATCCGATAATTTCTCTAACTTATCACTATTTTTATAATTTTTTCTCTTAATTTTATTAACAAAATGTATAAGATCAGATCTATATTGCATATTTTTGGATTAATTTTTTATTTTTGTTCAATTTTCTTACATTATATTTTATACTATTATTTCCACAAATTTTTCACAAACAATCAAAATATCTAAAAGATTCTATATCAAATCAACATAATCATCACTTTTTCTCTACGCATCCAATAACTTTCACTTTAAAAAAATATTTCTCGTAAAATAAAAATAGATGGAATGACAATACAACTAATCACAGTCATAATAGTTATGTGCATATGTCAAAACTAAATGTGTTTTTGTATATATGAAGAATACATGACACGCGGAGTGTGATATATACATGGGTGGTCCTGTAACAGTAACACTTTGCTAGACTGTCCTCCTCAGCTAATCAGCCAACTTGGGGAAAGCCAATTAAACTCAGGAAAAAGAAAATGAAATTCATCATTACCATAGAATTAAATTAGCAAATCATAAAACATGAAATATAGCATGCTCTATTATTTATATATATATATATATATATATATATATATATATATATATATATATATATATAGGATTGGTTCAAATGAGACCAATCCCTTTAGGTTAGTCCATAGGAACACTTATGGACTCTTGATTTAAAATTTTAAATGGTGTAGATCATTATAGTTATTTTAGGCTAATAAGGGTATATTTGTACTTTCTATACCATCAATTTATTAAATAGGCGGGTTAATATATTTAATTGCATTATTAAGGCAAATACAATCTTACCTTTTCAGTTGGCCGATTTTTAGGGAGAAAAAACACATCACTTTTATATCTGGTTTTGTTTTACAATATATTTAGTTCAGTGGAATTGTATACTTAGTTTAGTGGACTTGTATACTTAGTCATGTTTATTGTATATTTAGTTCAGTGGATTTGTATACTTGGTTCAGTGGAATCGTATCTTAGTTATATAAGTAGTTTAGTAAGTAGTTTAGTGAATTTGAATACTTAGTTCAATGAAATTGTATACTTAGTTATATAAGTAATTCAGTGGAATTGTGTATTTAGTTCAGTATAATTGTATACTTAGTTAAATGTTTGTGTATACTTAGTAATATTTTAATGTATAGTTAGTTCAATATAATTGTATACTTAGTCAGATGTTTCTGTATACTTAGTAATGTTTTAATGCACATGTAGTTTAGTGTAATTGTATACTTAGTTAATTATTTATGTATACTTAGTAATATTTTAATGTATAGTTAGTTTAGTGGAATTATATACTTTTCATTAATTGTTGCATGATTCTGGTACTAAATTTGAATAATTTGCAGGTTCTTGTGAAGAAGGGAGAGAACGGAAATGTGAATCGCGTGATTATGGGGACGTGGTCAATAACAGATCACGTTCCTAATTTGTAGGAGGCGGTTACCATATTTAGTTTCTTGGATTCCTATTTTAGCCCTTCTAATGTATAATTTCAGATGAATTGCTGTATATATTTGTTCGTATCTTGGCCATTGATTTATTTTTATGGTGTAGACCTGGTCCTATGGTCTTACCTATGAGGGTGGTCTCACATGATCCCCTCCCTGTCAATGGTCAAGATATGAACAAATATATACAATAATTTATATGAAAGTATACATTAGAAGGGGTAAAATAAAAATCCATGAAACTAAATATGGTATCCGCCTCCTACAAATTAGGGACGTGATCTGTTATTGGTCACGTCCCCATAATCACACGATTCACCTTTTCTTTCTCTCCCTTCTTCACAACAACAATCTCTGCGTCGCAAAAACAACATGTACTGCTCCATTTGAACCTGCAAATTATTCAAATTTGGATCATGCAACAATTAATGAAAAGTATACAATTCAACTAAACTAACTATACATTAAAACATTACTAAGTATACATAAACAATTAACTAAGTATACAATTACACTAAACTACATGTACATTAAAACATTACTAAGTATACAAAAACATTTAACTAAGTATACAATTACATTGAACTAACTATACATTAAAATATTTCTAAGTATACATAAACATTTAACTAAGTATAAAATTACACTGAACAAAATACACAATTCCACTGAATTACTTATAACTAAATATACAATTCCATTGAACTAAGTATACAAATCCACAGAACTAAGTATACAAATTCACTAAACTATTTACTAAACTACTTATATAACTAAGAATACGACTCCACTGAACCAAATATACAAATCCACTGAACTAAATATATACAATAAAATATAACTAAGTATACAAGTCCACTGAACTAAGTATACAATTCCACTCAACTAAATATATGATAAAACAAAACCAGATATAAAAGTACAATTCCTAGAAAAGAGTTGATGCGTTTTTTCTCCCTAAAAATCGGCCAACTGAAAAGGTAAGATTGTATTTGCCTTAAAAATAGTAATTAAAGATATTAAACCGCCTATTTAGTAATTTGATGATATAGAAAGTACAAATATACCCTTATTAGCCTAAAATAACTACAATGATCTACACCATTTAGAATATTAAATCAAGAGTCCATAAGTGTTCCTATAGACTAATCTAAAGGGGTTGGTCTCATTTGAACCAATCCATATATATATATATATATATATATATATACCTTTTTCTCTTTTGCTACTTATTGTAGAGAGAAAGAGGGAGTCTTTTTAGGTCCCACGTGAAAAGATGATCTTAGGCATTCTTTCCTCCATATATCCTTGAACTTTAATATAATACATATTTACAATTCAAAAATTTAATAACCAAATTTGTTTTATGATGCCTACCTATTAACTTAGCTTGGTATGCATATATGTCGGTGGTAATTCATAGCCATGAGACTTACATTCATGTGGATTTTTGATTAAATTTGTTTTATGCATCTTATAAGTTGTTGCATTTTGTTTGATATTTTTAAGCTTATAAGATACTAGGTTTCATTTTGAAAATATATTCTTGAATTATAGAAACTTATAAAATTTTATTTGCAATTTTTATGGCCAACTTAAAGAACATTGAGACCTGAAGTCGGGAGTTTTCTTATCAAACTTATCAAAACCGCTAATCGTTTACCTAATAACTTTAGACATAAATTCTAAATCATCGTATAGTAAAATCATAGAATCAGTATGCCCCATTGAATATGACTTAATCGTCACCTTCAAGGGTCCCTTCAAAAGAGGAATTAGCCCGCCCTTTTTTCCTTCACAATTTACTATGAACATGCCTTCAAATCCCAAGTTCATTTTCCATATCGTACAATTATTAGCTCTCATTCTCGTCTCACTCAAGAATAAGAGTTTTGGATCCTTTTCGGTAATAAGCCTTTTTAATTTTCGGAATGCTCGTTGGTTCCCAAGCACCCGCGTATTTCAGACGATGCAACTCATTGATCTTGGCGGGGTTGCAGCGCAAGCCCCGCCATATCAGTGGTGTCCATATCACTTACTCCTCCGTTTGCTTCTTCATTAGGATACTCCAAATGCAGTCTTTTTCGCATCTCTCCAAAAATCTCACTCGGGTCCTCCAACTCTTCAAAACCCCTTTTAGCTCCCTTCTCAGCCGGTTTGTTGGTCTTCTCAGTGACTCTTTGTTTTCTTGCTCTTTTTTTCCATTTTTTAGGACTAAGACCAGTGGATATAACTGAACTGGTTTGAGAATTCGTCGACATAATGCTCATATCTACTCCCTATGTAATATTTTGGCTCATCTCAATCAATCTGTTATCAGTTGTACCACCTATCTCCATATCTTTCTCCAACGGCATGAGTGTGTTTGCTACATGAACCAATGCTGATTTATCCCCCACACCTTGGCTAGTCTCCTTCCTATTCCTCTTAGTCCGCAGTTCTTTCTCGCTACTGATGTGTCCAGGCAGCTCATCGACCCTACCCCTTTGGTTATCGACTGGGTCATTCACACCTTGTGACTGATTCAGATCCGGCGACTCTTCCCCTAATCTCTTCTTGAGACGTCCCGTTGGCAGGTTAACATTTGGGACTTATTAAAATAAAGTTAAAAAAAAGGTCCTTCAATATAATTTACTCTAGAAAAAAGACAAAAAAAACTATTAATAATTAGCTACGAAAAATTGATCTTCTTGCATTTATATCTGCAAGTTATCAATCAATCTTTTATAATAATTTTCTTCCAAAAATTCACTCTCAATTAAAATTAAAGACAATGCAAAGTTAAAAGTGAGTTTTTTTTTTTTGCAAAATTAAATCATATCCTCATTCAAAGACAACAGAAATTCACTTTAACTTTATTTTGCCAAAAAAAAAGGAAAGTTTGGGATATGAAAAAGGGGAAAATAAATTGAGGTTTGCAATCGTTGGGACTCAAACACAAAACCTCCAAAATTAAAAATAAAGCTTCAGCTACTTTACTTTTCTGTCATTTACATTAACCTTTATATATATATATATAAAACCAAACAGATTGGATTAAATGAGGCAGGAGACTTTGTATAAGATAGTGTGGACCACTACCAACCATTTATTTGTCAAAAATGAGGCAGGAGACTTTGTATAAGATAGTGTGGACCAGTACCAACCATTTATTTGTCAAAATCAATGGATGAGATTATTTTTTTATATAATTATTTTTTTTCTTTTATTAAGGGTATTTTAGAACTTTCATTATTTGGCAGCTTTTTGCCAGAAACGTGTCTGTTCACTTTCGTGATTTAAGGGATTGGATATCTGATATGAAAACTCTCGCTACTAAGTTTATTTCACATATGCATCACATTGAGTCTAAATATGCAATATGTTCCCATTACGTATGCACCAAAATGAACATAATTATACAGTAAGTTTTCACAATATAAGCAATATGTGTATTCTAAATATGCAATTTATTCAAACCAAGTATCCATTATATCGAGTATCATTCAGTAACTAACTATGCGTTATGTTATAGTTATAGATGCATCAAACAACAATAGTTATACATCAAACAATAACGGACTACAAATTGTCTCATAATTATATATGCATCAAACAACCATTAACTTAATATTATCTCATTACTATCTATCTACCAAATAAATATGAATATGCAGTGTATTATAACCATATATGCATTAAGCAACAACTACCTATGCAGTGTCAGATAACTATCTATGCAGTTTATTAATTCTAAATATGCATTAGAGTCACAATAATTATATTTTGCGTTCATGGTGGAACTATAAGAGAGAGAGAGAGAGAGAGAGAGAGAGAGAGAGAGAGAGAGAGAGATTTGATTGTGGAATTGATGTCGATTTTTGTGGGATTGATATATATATATATATATATATATAACATGATTGATATGAAGGAGATTTCTTCCATTTTTATCTACCCGTATTTAATGGTATGGACTTTACATTTTATTGTAATTTTATAGTGTTACCCTTTTGTGATTAAATTAAATATTTAATCTAATTTATTCATTCTAATATCAGCCATCAACTATGAAGCACTGATATGGATACGGGGCATGGATATGATACGACACGGGTACGGAAATACGATATATTTTGAAATTTTAAGGATACGGGTACGGTATATATATAAATATAAAATTATATATTTCTATATTAGTGATGTTAGGAAATTTATTGAATAGATTTTAATGATACCATGTAAAACTTAAACTAGGAAGTCGACACCCCAATTTTCTTGTAATTTGTATTGTATTATATATAGCTGAGAAAGATGAGTCAAGTCAGCTATGCCAAGAATACAAGAAACTGCGGACTGGATTGAAGACTCTGTTGTGTGTCAGCTGAGTATGACCAAGAAGGAATTCAAGGACTCGACTGAAGGAGTGTCAGCTAAGGAACAACTGTGAGAAGTGTCAGTCAAGTCAACTCAAGAAGCTGTTAGATAAATACTTTTATCAAGATTTTGATGATTATGTTTAAATGAGTTTTTATACCAAAACAATGATAATAAATGTTGTCCAAATACTCCTAAATGATTTAAAATATTTTTTCTATTTTTTGGAGTATTTATTAGAATTTATTTTTTTAATAAAAATGGACAACACTTTTGATGGTTTTGTTTAAATTAGTTTTTACACCAAAACTATGTTTATAACTGTTGTCAAAATACTCCCAAGTGATTTAAAATGTTTTTACTAATTTTTTGGAGTATTTCTTGAAGTTTATTTTTGATAAAAACCGGACAACATTTAATATTAGAGGTCGACCGGTCGCCCTATACGTCGACCGGTACCTGAAGAGTTGAAAAAATGAAACAGAACGAAACAGAAACAAATTTTGTGAAAAAAAGAGTTGATGATTATGTTTAAATGAGTTTTTATACCAAAACAATGATAATAAATGTTGTCCAAATACTCCTAAATGATTTAAAATATTTTTGCTATTTTTTGGAGTATCTCTTAGAATTTATTTTTTTGATAAAAATGGACAACACTTTTGATGGTTTTGTTTAAATTAGTTTTTACACCAAAACTATGTTTATAAATGTTGTCAAAATACTCCCAAGTGATTTAAAATAATTTTACTAATTTTTTGGAGTATTTCTTGAAGTTTATTTTTGATAAAAATTAGACAACATTTAATATTGGAGGTCGACCGGTCGCCCTATACGTCGACCGGTACCTGAAGAGTTGAAAAAATGAAACAGAACGAAACAAGAACAAATTTTGTGAAAAAAAAGAAGGAAGGGGACCGGTCAAGGGTGAGGTCGACCGGTCGCACCCCCCCGTCGACCGGTCGCACCCTAGGGCGACCGATCGACCCCCCCTTCGACCCGTACCTGGATTGCACTATTTTTTCAAAACGTTCGAAATCTTATTACAGGGCAACCGGTCGCCCTATGGTATTTTTGACAGCAAAAATTCCAACCGTTGCAATCCTTATCAGCAAGATTTACTTTCCATTTTTGTACAATATTTCTACATCCTGTGATCCTCTTTTTGTAGACAAAAGTGAAGAAGAAGGAGCCTATGTTGGGAGCCTATGTTGGTGAAGACTTCCCTATAAATAGAGGATGAATTGAAGACACAAGACACAACACATACAAGCAAAACACACAACAAGAAATCTGCGTATGGTTCAAGCTTTCATTTTTACATTCTTGTTGTAATAGCCTAAGTACTTTCACTTGCACATCTTTGAGGTCTAGGCTTTTTGATTCTTGATTACACTTGCACTCAAATTGTAATATTCATTATTGAGTTGTAATCTTGATTTTTGTCATCATTCAACACAAGACATCCTTGTGAGTATTCTTGTGGTAAGAATATACTTGGGTGATCTAGGTGATAGGTGTTTCAAGAGTGTGGTGCTCTTGAGGTATTGAAGAATTTGGTATTGTTCAAGGTTGAAGATTGTGGTAATCTTCACAAGGTGCCATTGAAGATTGTGGTAATCTTCAAGAGAGATTATGGTAATCTCAAAGGTGGTGTTGAAGAAGAGTGTGGGGCTCTTCAAGGTGATGTTGTAAGATGTTGTATTAATTGTGGTAATTAATAAAATCTTTTTTCTTTTTGAAATCCATCCCGGAGATACTGAGGTGGTAGAGGATTAGGCCCTAGGTGGGTTGAACCTCTATAAATCGACGCGTGTTGTTTACATTCCGCACCTTTATTATTGTCTTGGCGTATTTGATTCGAAAAAGAGGGCGAAATGGAAAAGATGGAGATAATCTATTCACCCCCTCTAGATTATCGTAGCCGCTTGGACTTACAAGTGGTATCAAAGCCAAAATCTTTGGCAAACTTGTTCCACATCGCGAGTAAAGAGGAACGATCATCGACTACGAATGAAGTCTACATTACCGGCGCCTCCACCACCAAGCCACCACTATTCGACTCCAAAAATTATGCTTTTTGGAAAGAAAGAATAGAATGCTATTTACAAAGTTGCGGGTTCGACATTTGGAACACCGTTATCAATGGAGAATCCATTCCGATGAAAGACACACCTCACACCTCCAAATCTCTCAAGGAGCTCAATGATGAAGAGAAGAAAATTATCTCTTTAAATTGTAAAGCTCTTAATGTTATTTATTGTTCACTTACCATTTTGGAATATGATCATATTGTAGGAATTAAATCGGCTCATTAAGTATGGAGAAAATTAGAAGAAGTATATGCAAATGAAATGAGCTACTCAAAAGCATCTACTTCTCAAATGGATACAAACCCAACTTGGGATGAGCTTCCTACAACTTCCGACGTCGATGAAAACGAACGATGTCTTATGGGCTTCGAAGAAGAAAACGAGGTAAGTTCAAAACTCTCCACTTCTTATGATAATGAATTACAAAATGATTATAGTGATTTTGCAAAATGATTTTGATGAACTTCAAAATGAATTCCAAAGCTTACTTGGTAAATACAAAAATTTGAAAAAGGAATTCAATATTTTGAAAATTGATAAGGATAATTTATTTTCCTCTTATGAATCACTTTCATGTGATCACACCACCACACTTGACAAGGTTAGAAACCTTGAAAAAAAAAATAGTACTCTTGTTGAGGATATTAATTGCATGAAAAATGATTTATCAAAATCCAACTTGAGTACCGATAAAATGACCGATATTATTGATGTTCATAGTTGTGATAAATTGAAACAAGGACTTGATCATAAGCCTAATGTTGTTAATTATGTGAAAAGAAATCAAGTCTCTATGCATGTTGGTTATTATGCTCCCAAAATTACTACTTGTTTTTATTGTGGTAAAACGGGTCACACAGTTAATACTTGTCGAGCTAGGAATAGCTCTAATTATTATTGGAGACCTAAAAGTCTCAAAGCTAATTCCAAAGGACCCAAACACTTGAGGGTACCACAAAATAATGTCATATTAGGTACCCGACGGAATAATAATCGAGGAAAATACATACCGCCAAGAAGACATCAAATGACCATCTCATTTAATCAAAGGAGAAGACATCACCAAAATGAATTTCCAAGAGAAAGGCATTATCAACAATGGGAAGGACATAATCCTTGGAAATGGAGAAATTGGAGAAGTCATCATCTACAAGATGATTTTCAAAGGGAAGATACCATCAACAACGGAAAGACATAACCCATGGAAATGGCGAATTGGTAAACCGTATCTCCTCATTTAAATATGCATTTTATTTTGTTATTATGCATGTTCGTAATTGTGCTAATTTTTTCAAAATGAGTTTTCAAAAATTTACTTTTAAAATTAAGGTCTTCAATATATTTGTGTGTTCCTAAAATTCTTTTTAAAAAAGGAGGACCTTGCATGTTCTTGTGCATTTGTTTAAACTATAGTGTTTTATCATCTCTTATGGATTTTTATGGCATAAGCATACTTGTCACATATATTATTGCTCTAGCCTACACTATTACAATTATTCTTGTGTGCAAGACTTGTTCTAAGAATTGTGTAGGATTTATATATCTTCGTCAATGGTTATCCACTCATTATTTGACAAGAGAAACATAAACTATCGATGTACATTATTTATTGTTATTCATCTCATAGACTCGATACATGTTGTGTCATATGCTTATGTGCTTATTTTATACAAGTGCCATTAAGAGATGTTTTGATTTTTGAAAGGCATTTTTTTGACATAGCTTGTTTTATCCAAGATTTGTAAAGGATTATACTTTGTTTTAATTGAACATTTGATTTTTATCCTTCTCTTAAGTTATGCATTTTATTGCACATATAAATGCCATTATTTTTGGTTGTTTTGTCAAAACTCTTGTTCATATGCTTATTGTAAATGAGGTCTCAACTATATGTTATTGAATTTTTCAAATTTCAAAAGAGACCTTATATAGCTTCCTATAAGCTTATTTGAACTTACACGTTGTATGAAACTCGTGATAAATTTGTTTTAAAGCATAGTATGTGTTACTTGTTATAGTGTCTCTATCATTCGATATTACTATGCTCTTGTGCAAAATTACTTGTTAAGATTTTGCAGAAATTTTTTAACAAGCTTGATAACCAAGGCAAGGTTAGTAGCTCTAAGGTATTGTCAATAAGAAGTTATTGATTTTGATGATACATTTGCATCCTTGGTTATTCACATTTTACTTGCCTATTCTTGTTTTAAGAAAATTTCAAACTTTACCAAATGGATGTTAAATCCACATTTCTAAATGGTTTTATTCAAGAAGAAGTCTATGTAAAACAACCTCCGGAGTTTAAAATTTGTCTAAGCCAAATAATTTTTGTTAAAGGCCTTGTATGGTTTAAAAACAAGTACCCCGTGTATGGTTTGATAGACTTAGCTATTTTTGCTAAATGGTTTTACAAGAGGTAAAGTTTTTATTACTCTCTTTGTTTTTGAAAAAGGGCAAGATTACTTACTTGTGCAATGTATGATATTTTTGGTGCTTCTAATGAATTCTTGTGCAAGAAATTTTCTAAGTTAATGAAAGGAGAATTCAAGATGAGCATGATGGAGGAGCAAATATTCTTCCTTGACTTCAAGTTAAACAATGTCAATCAAAGTGTACAATAGAACCTTTGAAGAAGTTAGGCATTGAAGAAGGAAAAGTTATCTCAACCTCTATGGTTACCAATGTAAAAGATTGACAAAGGTTGAGGAAGGCATATCGGTTGACAAACAAATTCAAGGTATGTTTTCTTGTATTATTCCCATAGACTCGACATTTTATATGCCTTATGTCTATATGCTCGATTTCAAAAACTATCCCAACGAATCTCATTAAAGTGCCGTTAAAAGAAATTTTCAAATATTTAAAAGGCACTTCTTCTTATGACTTGTTGTATCCAAAGTGTTAAAACATTCTTATTTTTCCGGGATAACAAGTTCGGTGTTAACAATTTCTCAAAATATGATTCGTCATAATCGAACTAAACATATTGAGATTTGATATCTTTTTAAGGGATTGCGTTTTTTTAACAAAAACTTGAGATATGTTTAATTCCGTCTCAAAGTTAACTCACGGACATTTGTTTATTTACCGCCGAGTCTTTTTACCTCATTTCGAGCTTGATTATGACATAATGAATATTGAATGAGGTCTTTGTTTGCATTTTGCACGTTTTTAAAACTTAGGGGCGAAAAATCAGATTTTTGGTTCAAACTTCGATTTTGGAAAACAGGATGAACCATCAACCGATCGATCGGCAAGGCCGACCCGGCCGCCCATGCCGTCGACCGGTCGCCCATAACCCCAACCGGTCGCCCAGACCATTTTCAGCAATAAAATTGCTTCTGTCCTTCATTTCGTTATTTTGGTTATTTTCTTCCAAAATCGAACCCCTTTGCAAATTTCACACACAATTCACCAAAAATGATTTCTTTCTTGTATAGTCTATATTTTTGGGTTTATAGTACGAATATATCATCCGTATTACTCGACTTCTCCGATTGATTGGTAAGTTTAATTCCTCTTTTAATCTCAATTGGGTTGAACCCTTGAGAAAATGCTTATGTGTTGTTTTTTGATGGAATTCTTGTATAATTGTGGTGTGCATGATTATGATTGATGATGAATGTATATTATGGTATTGAAATTGGTGATGAAATTTTTTGGCTTAAACGAATCCCAAAGGCGTTATATTTCTCTTGTTTTATTCGACGCACACCAAGTTTTCGACAAAATGTTTCAATGAAAAATTCATCACCTACATGATTCTCTTGATTTGAAAAGTCTTATAAGTTTATAGAGATCATGTTTTATCAATCAAATGAGCTTTTACAAATCAAATGAGCAATTTTTTTCTTTTATTTGGAATTTAAGCTTAAATGCTCAATATGCTCGATAAATCTATAAAATTGCGCACTTTGATATAATTGTATGATGTTTTTATCGTGCTAACATTATTTTTGATGATTCCAAAGGGAGAGAAACAAGAAAAACGCTCATAAGCTCAAAGAAGCGTAAATAAGCTCGCAAGAAAAGCTATTAGCTAAAGCTCTTAAAAGCCAAAAGCTATGGATTATACTTGGTCCATGTGATATATTATGGACTTTTATACTTGACTAATGATACTTTTGTGACAGGGGGAGCTTATAAGCTCATGATATTCAAGCTTAAGTTGTAAAAGCTAAGCTTTAAGCTTTTAGTTGTTGCTTGTATACTTGTTCTTGATATGTATATTGATAGGGGGAGCTTGTGCAAAAATGATTTTGAAAAATCTTTGCTCCTATCCTTGTGTGTTTGTACTTATGATAAATCTTGATTATAATGGATTGATGTTTTAGACCGGAAAACTTGTTTTGTTTTAAAATCAACTTCCTAAAATTGTTTTGGTTTGTAATCATCAAAAAGGGGGAGTTTGTTAGATAAATGTTTTTATCAAGATTTTGATGATTATGTTTAAATGCGTTTTTATACCAAAACAATGATAATAAATGTTGTCCAAATACTCCTAAATGATTTAAAATGTTTTTGCTATTTTTTGGAGTATTTCTTAGAATTTATTTTTTTGATAAAAATGGACAACACTTTTGATGGTTTTGTTTAAATTATTTTTTACACCAAAACTATGTTTATAAATGTTGTCAAAATACTCCCAAGTGATTTAAAATATTTTTACTAATTTTTTGGAGTATTTCTTGAAGTTTATTTTTGATAAAAATTAGACAACATTTAATATTGGAGGTCGACCGGTCGCCCTATACGTCGACCGGTACCTGAAGAGTTGAAAAAATGAAATAGAACGAAACATAAACAAATTTTGTGAAAAAAAGAAGGAAGGGGACCAGTCAAGGGTGAGGTCGACCGGTCGCACCCTAGGGCGACCGGCGCACCCGTTGACCGTCGCCCCGCACTCGGCGACGACCTGGCCCCCCCCTTCGACCCGTACCTGGATCGCACTATTTTTTCAAAATGTTCGAAATCTTATTACAGGGCAACCGGTCGCCCTATGGTATTTTTGACAAAAAAATTCCAACCGTTGCAAATCCTTATCAAAGAAGATTTACTTTTCATTTTTGTACAATATTTCTACATCTTGTGATCCTCTTTTTGTAGACAAAAGTGAAGAAGAAGGAGCCTATGTTGGTGAAGACTTCCCTATAAATAGAGGATGAATTGAAGACACAAGACACAACACATACAAGCAAAACACACAACAAGAAATCTGCAAATTGTTCAAGCTTTCATTTTTACATTCTTGTTGTAATAGCCTAAGTACTTTCACTTGCACATCTTTGAGGTCTAGGCTTTTTGATTCTTGATTACACTTGCACTCAAATTGTAATATTCATTATTGAGTTGTAATCTTGATTTTTGTCATCATTCAACACAAGACATCCTTGTGAGTATTCTTGTGGTAAGAATACACTTGGGTGATCTAGGTGATAGGTGTTTCAAGAGTGTGGTGCTCTTGAGGTATTGAAGAATTTGGTATTCTTCAAGGTTGAAGATTGTGGTAATCTTCACAAGGTGCCATTGAAGATTGTGGTAATCTTCAAGAGAGATTGTGGTAATCTCAAAGGTGGTGTTGAAGAAGAGTGTGGGGCTCTTCAAGGTGATGTTGTAAGATGTTGTATTAATTGTGGTAATTAATAAAATCTTTTTTCTTTTTGAAATCCATCCCGGAGATACTTGGGTGGTAGAGGATTAGGCCCTAGGTGGGTTGAACCTCTATAAATCGACGCGTGTTGTTTACATTCCGCACCTTTATTATTGTCTTGGCGTATTTGATTCGAAAAGAAATGGAAAAGATGGAGATAATCTATTCACCCCCGCTCTAGATTATCGTAGCCGCTTGGACTTACAGAAGCCAAGTCTCAAAGTTAAAGTGACAGTTGAGTTATCAAATGTCTGGAGCTAACTCAAGTCACCTGGGGTAAAGACAGCAGTCTAGTTGAGATAACTGACTTAGATTCGTTGATTAAAGTCAAGAATATTACTCAATATAGTAAAATGTCAAAGCTGTCAGGTCTAAAGTGTTAGTCCTAGAATTGTGCAAAAGGAATAAACCAATGGGAAACACTGCACCTTGTGTCAGGCACCTGCAATCTTTGCGAAGACATTTAATACGAAGAAATGTCAACATCAAGGACTGCAACAAGACAAGCCAACGAACAAAAATGACATTTGAAATTATCCCATCTCTTCAACGGGCAAAATTTCAAATGTACTGTATAAAAGGCTGAGGAAATTACTGAGAAAAGGTTACCTGAACTACAAACAAGCAAGCATTATTCAAGCATTTAACCTGCAATATTCTCATTAACATTCAAGCAAATCCTCAAGCCTGAAACTCGAAGGAAATCGATCCAACACAAGCTGTGAAGGAAAGACAACTTTAAATCTGTTGAAGAGGAAACTTTTAAAGAATCAAAAGGGGTCTACTTTCCAAGTCAGGATTGTAGAAAAGTTCAAAGTCGAACCAGTACCAAGTTTGTTGGAGGGCTTCGTGATCAAATCATAGAACTTGAGAAGTGAGCTGAAGTAGCAAGACAACTGCCCTGTGAAGAAGCTGAGTCGCAAGAGAAGCCACCTGTGTGATCAAGGTTGTCTTCAGACTGTTCACCACTTTGTAAACTGATCTGTTACTTAGTGGATTCCTCCAGGTATTTGAGAAGAGAGGATTACAAGAATTACCCCATCTTCGAACCTCTATAAAAATATTTGTGTTATTTACTTTCAGCACATTTACTTTATATCTGCTGATAGAATCACATTTGCTATCCAACTGATTAATAACCAAGTGCTAAAAATTGAGTGTTTAAAACAAGCTAAAATCTAATCAAAGGGTGTTAAGTCTTCCGCTGATAAAACCAAACTAGTCAAGTTATGTTTAGGTTAAACAACCGAGTTATTCTATCAACAGCTCTCTCGAGTCTGTTGAGTGGCTAACTTAGCTGAATAACCAACTTAGTTGTCCCTCAAGGACACAATTGTTTGAGTCAACTCTGTTGTAATTTTAAAAGGACTAAAATCGTAAATTTGGTAAGGTTTATTCAATCCCCCTTCTAAACCTTACTCACACCCCTTGGGACCTATAAGTGGTATTAGAGCAGTTGGTTCATTGAGCCTTCCGCACTGGTTACTGAACTAGATCTCCATCTTTTCAAAACGATTTCACTACCACAAAACAGGCTTTCTACATCAGGCCTTTACATCGGTTCAGTAACCAACCGAAGTAAAAAAAAAATCGGTGGCAAACTTGTAAATATTTTGAGATGATTACATCGGTTGTTGAGACCAACCGATGTAGAATAATGAGACTTTTTTTATCTACATCGGTTGTTAAACAGAACCGATGTAGAAAATATTAGTTTTTTTACCACATCGTATATCTACATCGGTTCGTATACAAACGATGTAGATATTTTTTTTAGTTAAAACCATTTCAAATTCTGCCTTAGCCTTAACCTTTTGCCCGCGCCCCTCTTTACCTTGTATTCCCGTATCATCCAAGTCAAAAAAGAAGAAAAACGTCCACCACCACCAGCGCCACCTTTTGGATAGAGTCCGCCATACATAGTCCATACCTCCTCCCACCACCAGCGGCACGCGCGAATCCCACATCTTCGACTTGTTGTTCAAAGCCTAGCCAGCCCTCTTTACCTCCCATTTGCCAGCCCCTTTTCGATTTCCACGCGAAACCCTAGCCTAAACCCCCTTTCGATTTCCACGCAAAACCCTAGCCTAAACCCCCTTTCGCCTTCCCACGCGAAACCCTAGCCCAGCCTTGCGCCGATAGAATGAAGAAGAGGCTTCCATATTAGTGTCTAGTTCGACTTGCAAAACAGGGAAAATCGGAGGGTTTGTAGAATATGCAAAAGAAAGTGGCAAATCGAAGTGCTTTTCTAGGTTAGTTTCGCTGGTCTTCTTTTTACTCTTCTTCTTGTTTAAAGGTGCTTTGTTTTTTTTTTGATCGTTTTTTGGTGAAAGGAAATAAATCTGATCTTTGCATTGTTTTATTTTATTGTATTTTTTTTAATAATTGGAGGAAGCCCAAGAATGCTGAGTGAAAGCCCAGGAAATGACATAGATATTTATTTAAGTCCTTTGATTGAAGACTTGAGGATGTTGTGGGAGAAGGGGTTGATGTGTTTGATGGGTATCTTCAGCACAGTTTCAAGATGCATGCATTGTTATTCTTTACCATTAATGACTTTCCAACATATGAAAACTTGAGCAGGTATAGTGTTAAGGGGCATCACACATGCCCTATATGTGAAGAAAACACATGCCACATACAATTGAAACATGGAAAAAAGATTATTTACAATAGACATCGGATATTTCTCGGAGCTAATCACCCATATCGTAGATTGAAAAAAGCTTTTAATGGATGTTAGGAGGATGGAATTGCGCCAACACCCTTAATCGGTGAGGAGGTTTATGATCGAGTGAAGGACATCGATTATCTTTGGAAAGACCCAAAAGAAGGCAACTGAGAAGAACATTTGGAAGAAGAGGTCGATATTCTTTGATCTTCCATACTGGTGAGATCTAGATGTTAGACATTGTATAGATGTTATGCATGTGGAGAAAAATGTGTGTGATAGTGTAATCGGAACACTTCTCAACATTAAAGCAAGACAAAGGATGGTGTGAAAGCTCGTCAAGATCTGCTTGAGATGGGTATACGTCCGCAGTTACATCCACAATCAGTAGGTAAACGGACATATTTGCCCCCAGCATGTCATACTTTGTCAAAAAAAAAAGAGAACAAGTTTTTGCCAATGTCTACGGGGCATGAAAGTGCCACAAGGATACTCGTCAAATGTTAAGCGCCTTGTGTCAATGCAAGATTTGAAATTAGTTGTATTAAAGTCTCATGATTGTCACACATTAATGCAACAACTTCTACCAGTGGCTATACGTGACATCTTGCCTAAGAATGTGAGACATGTCGTAACTCGTTTATGCTCATTCTTCAATGTTATATGTAGCAAAGTCATTGACCCTCTCAAGTTAGATGAGCTGGAAAATGAAGTTGCTATTATATTGTGCTAATTGGAGATGTATTTTCCTCCTTCATTTTTTGACATAATAGTGCACTTAATTGTTCATTTGGTGAGGGAGATTAGATTGTGTGGCCCTGTTTTTTTGAGGTGGATGTACTCGGTTGAGCGATACATGAAGATATTGAAAGGGTATACCAAGAATCCATATCGTCCAGAAGCATCTATTGTTGAAAGGTACACTGCAGAAGAAGCTATTGAGTTTTGTACCGACTACATGTCACAAGCACAAGCTGTAGGGCTTCCTAAGACTCGTCACGAGGAAATATGTGGAGGTAAGGGTACACGGGGCGTGAAAGTTCAAACCAAGGTTCGAGAGGAAGTGCTTCAAGCACATTTGTATATATTGAACAACACTGATGAGGTTCTCCCTTGCTTGTCTACTCACAAAACACTTGTGAAGACAAATAACCCTCGAATGAACGAAAAATGGTTGTTGAACGAGCATAACAAGACTTTCTTGAAGTGGTTTAAAGAAAACATTGATCATGATGATAGTGCTTCTGATACATTAAAATGGCTAGCAAATGGGCCTAAGTTTGATGTCATAACTTGGAGTGGATACAATATCAATAAGAATTCATTCTACACAAAGTCACAAGATGACAAAAGTACTATTCAAAACAGTGGGGTTACCCTTCAGGCTGAGTCCATGCATTTTTCTAGTTCAAAAGTTAAAAACCCAGTTGTGGCATCCATAAGTTACTTTGGAGTCATTGAAGACATTTGGGAGATTGATTATGTAAAATTTAGAGTGCCTGTTTTTAAGTGTAAGTGGATTGATAATAACACTGGTGTGCAAATCGATGAATTGGGATTTACGTTGGTGGACCTTCACAAGGTAGCTTATAAGGACGAGCCTTTCATTATGGCATACCAAGCAAAACAAGTTTTTTATGTCAATGATCCATGTAATGAAAGGTGGTCAGTGGTTCTTCAGGGTAGAAGCATGGATGGTGCTCATCAAATTGATGAATCAACACTTGATAATTGTGAGACTCTTTCTTTCTCAACATGCATGCCTTCTATCATTGAAGAAAATGATGTGGACGACGTACATGCCACTCGTAATGATCACGATGAAGGCATATGGGAGAACATTCATATCTAACCGCATTCAAATATAAATTATAAGTAAAGCAGTTAATGTGTCGAAATAATACTATTTGTAAATTAATACATCTTAAGTATCTATTATAGAAACTTATAATAAGAACATATTAACTACTGGGAAAAAATATCAAATTTGTTACCTAAGCATACCAAAGTCAGATGCATTTGAATGTTAGTATGATGAAACAAGTCCTTTTTGTATTTAACTACGTATATGATAGAGTTATTTTCGTGCTTACAATTGATTTAATGTATATGTTATAATTGACCTTTGTTATTTGTTTGTCTAAACAGGCACAAACTCAAGGAATCAACAAAAGCGCGTGACATTAAATAAGAGAGATAAGCAAGATTCAGCATCACTTTCGGTATAAGAATTAATCAATTTGCAATTTTTTTATTCGAATTCACATGTTTTACAACTGTTAGACATATTTTATTCGAATCAATGATGAATCCTTTTTAAATAGGCACATGGCTAATCCATCGAGCTCCCATTTCACTAGGTCTCCTCCCGGTTCCCCTCCTTCACAGACTACATCGAAGAGGACTAGACGAACTACAGGGTGTCGAGATATGACCAACCGCCGCATGGGTGGGAGTAAGCTACCCTACGATTTTGATAGTATCACTGGAAAAACTAAAAGGTTACATCATGTGAAGTTAAGCAGTTATCTGGGGACCCTTGCTCGAGAAAAGGTTTCTATTTTGTATCCTATATGGCGGCGTGTACCGAAGGTTGATAAGAATATGATTGGGCAAGATGTTTTGGTATTTCCATTAAGCCCTCCATGTTATAGTTTTTTCAGGTATTTAAATATATTATTACTTTCCACTAACTCTTCAATTTAAATTTATAATGTAGACCAATTTTGATATTGGGAATACGAATGTGTTGAGGAATGGGTCACTTTCATCTGTGGGGCTAAAATTTAGGCAACATAAGTCATTTTTGACAAGGATGTACGTATACGGGAAATATAAACACCTATCTCCTTGTGGGACTTATAATATCTAGCCATATACATGGAATGAATTCAAACAAAGCCGATTGGACCCAACCTGGAAAGTAAGTTTGGGTTATTATTTTTAAATTATCATTATATCTTGTGGTGGTTGATAGTTTTCTGAAAGTAATTATTTTTTATCTATCACAGGAAAAAAGAAAAAAAGCACAAGAGATTCAGGCAATGAACACCATCCCACACACTATGTCTCGTGGTGGTTATGCATTGCTAAAGGAGAACGTCATGGCAGATAAGCTGAAGAAACGCCAGGAGGAAGCATCACAATCTGGTGTTGATATAGATGTTGATCCTCCGTCTCCTCCGGGCGCCATTATTTGTGGAAGTTGGGCCGCACAAAAAAATGCGTGAAATGCCATCGAAAGCATCATACCGTTGCCCGGAGGATTGTAAGTTTTTAAATTTCATTGAAGTTATAATTAATTGTAACAATAATTACAAATCATTTTATAAGTTTCTCTTTTGTTGGTTGTAGGATCGGTTGGAGAGAGCAATCCAATCACAGGGGTTCTTTTCGTTCCCTATGGACGTCGGGATATACGACCATCGCCATTGGGCGACCGAGCACCCAGTGTCGTGTTCGTCTTCTTTGGATTTGGCGTGGGGATTCGAGATTACTTTGGAGCACCTACACGTCAGTCCACCACATTATCATCAATCAAACCAGCAGATTTGGAGCATCTAAGAAAGCAGATTACACTTGATGTCACAGAGATGTTCATGAAGCAATTCGGCCCTACACTAGAATCTTTAGGTGTTACTTCTCGTGCCCCATTGTGCGGATGCACCGTTGTTGGGCGAGTCAGTACAAAGGGTAGTTGTATAGCTGTTACTGATCCATCTAAGGATGAGGCTCATACTGATATGTCCGATCGGTGTGGGTTATATGTCGATGGGAATCCTCCCCGCCTAGTGGCCTTTGGGAAAGTGCATGAGGGGGGTTCAACCATACACGGTGTGGCTTTGACTGACGATTTGGTGAGGGTGGTGGTTGAGGATGTTCGAGATGCCGATGCACCCACCCCGGTGCCCACTGCCGAGGTCAGCTTAGTGAGAGAGGCCTTAGGTGGTTTTATTGCATGGCCAAGACATCCTGTGAGAACTATTTCAACAAAGGTATTCCTTTATGTTTGTCTTTTATTAACATAACAATTGAATATACTAAAATGTGGTACTTGTACACTAATATTACATTTTTTAGGATATCGAGCGACCTAAGAAACGGGTTCCACCTGCCGATAGGTCAAAACCCGTGGATCCCATTTTTGCATTACTTAACATCGCCCACTTACTTTACGATAATCCGTTAAAAGTTAATTGGGATGCGACTGTATTTGGCATGGATAATAATATCCCACTATACATTAACCATCAAGAAATTCTGGAAATTATTCAGGAGAACGTGTATCTGAGCATCTCAGTTATACAATTATGGATCATGTAAGTACATTTTCAATTTTAGGTGTAGCTCCATAATACAATTACTTTTGTCATTACATTCATTGATTTATAGTTAATATTTTATTTTTATTTGAACATGTTAGGTTCATGAATAAATTAAGTATCGAGTCAAGGAATGATGACGTGTATGGATTTCTTGAGCCTCAATCCATACAAAAGTCGGGAAATAAGAAAGAAGAATCCATACGATACATTCTAAGACATATCCAGAATTCAAGAAAACAGGTTTACTTAGGAGCTTACATCAATTAGTAAGTACAACTTATATTTTTGTCTTACAAAATAAAAACACACTAAATTTATTCAATAAATTTATTCTAATGCAGTCAACACTGGCAACTCTTTCTAATTTGTCCTAAGGACAATGTTGTGGTGTGGTTGTGTTCGCTGCACAAGAAGCCCAATTCTGACATCAAATTCATAATACAGAGGTAAGTTTACTTTGGGCTTTCTGTTGTAAATTTTAATCTTACAAATTAATTAATATAATTAATGTTTCTTTTAAATAGTGCTGTGACCCCATCTAATAAGTTGGATGGAAAGTCCACAAGTAAATCGAAGAGCCTTCAATGGATTTTTCCCAAAGTAAGTAATTTACAACTTTCGAATATCCAAAACCATATTTTATTATTTTCTACAATAATTATGTCATATATGTAATTAAATTTCATTATTTATTTTGGAGTGTAATAAACAACATGGAGGCTATGAATGTGGATATTACATAATGCATTGGATGTGAACCATAGTCCGGGCGGGTATTAGAGATAATTGGAATTAGGTAATATAGTTTTTTATTTTAACAAGTTAGATTACTCGTAGTGTTTATTATTTATTGTGTTAATTATGTACTATTTGATCCGGTCACTATTGATCCCGAAACACTGTCCGAAAGCAGCATTAAAGAAGTTCGGGTTAATTGGGCAAAATACTTTTCGGAAGTCAGAAATCGATCATTGGATACTTAGGGTAGCTCTGTTTGTGGAAGGTAGAGTCTCGAAATACTTTGTTGTTTCTCCTTTTCTCCTTTTTCACCCTTTCCCTTTTAAGTGTCAAATATCTACGTGTCTTTGGATTATATGGATTTGGTGTTGTGCACCTTGATCATATTATATTGGCATGCAACTGTTGTCAGTCTGCTTTGGATTATATGGATTGGTGTTGTACACTTGGATCATATTATATGGCATGTAATTGTTGTATTGAAATGTCTTTTGTTGGTTATGGTTCAATAATGGGAAATTTTTGTTATGATTCTGGTTAAAAGAATGTTTTTCTGCTTTCACATAGGACATGGAAGATTTCTGGTATCTCATGTTAGTTTATTGGCTTCTACAAACAGTACGGTTGTGGGTTTTTTCCTTTATTTTTTTGTTTTTGAGTAAAAGCAAAAGTTGGGGATGTGGGATGAAAGAGTTGAACAATGGAGTAGAATTTAAAGAAGTTTTGGGGGTGCAAAATATAGATATTGTCTAATTTATTTAAGGCCGAAAGAAATTAACTTGAATCGAGACATGAATAACATGATTACACATTGTTGCTAACTAATTTTAAAAACTTGTCTCTTGATGTAAAAGTCATTGAAAACTTCCTTCTTAACAATATCACTATGAATTTATGCAACTCCATTCACAAAGATGCCTCCAACGACACGTAAATTAGCCATGCGGACCAACTTCTGGTTATTTTGGATCGAGTTCAAACGTCGACTTTACTTTCTTTTTCGGGATTCTCTACCTTTGGCACTTCAATTTTCTTATCTTTGTCGTTAGGTTTCTTCGCTTCGTCTTCCTTATTGGTAGGTTTTTTCACTTCATCACGTTTAGAATTTTCTTCTTCTTCTTCTTCGACAGAATTGTTGACGAGGTTTTCCTGTGACTTAACAAGTGAATCTAAGACAACAGAAGGTAGTTCAATATTGTCCAAAATCCTCATTTGCTTCTGCTTATCCATGTTAGATGTCATTATAGATAAAAAAAAAAAAAAAAAAAATAGAATCACAGAGGTGAGGACATGTTTTTTTAGCTCTAAGTAATATTTCACTGGATGAAGAAGTTTGGCATTAAGTTACTTTACTCAATATTATCTATGTGGTGGCTATCATTCCTGGATTGTCATGATTTAAACATATATTGATCCTTATTCAATGTTTAAAATAATTTTGGGTTTGTAATTTGATCCCCTGAGCTCTGTTATGCAGATTATAAATGATAAGTGGTCATTGTCAATTTATTCATAAATTCCTATTTCATTATGTTACACTCAATTGTTTAATACTTAAACATCTTTTTGTTGTTTAATTTGGAATCTTGGATAACAGAGTTAAGACGACGAGGAAGAATGGTTCAGATCAATTTTTGCAAATTCCAAAAAGGAAGATGCCATTCAAAACCAATACGAGTTCTTTGTACAAAGAATTTGGAGATTGTTTCAAAATTTTCTAACAAGATGATGAATTGGATCGGCGTAGAATATTATTTTTGGGACATTTTTCATGTATTGGAATGATGCTTTGGTATGATTGTAACTTTTCGGGTTATGCAATTACTAGAATCATTTTTTGTGTCATATTTGTATGTAATTTTCATTAATGGAGAAATTAAACTTATGTAGGTTGTTGAATATGTGGTGGGAACATCTTTTGTTGTGTGTATTTGATTGGCTGGATTTGTGTCAGGTTGTTCTTTTGCTTTATGGAATTTCAGGTTTTATTTTGATGTATGAAACTGCAGATTGGGTTTCCGTTTTATAAAACAGGTTTTAAAAAAAAATGAAAATGTTACATCAGTTGTAACACAAACCGATGTAATAGACCCAAATATTTACATCGATAATATTTCGCAACCGATGTAAAATTAGACACTATTTACATCAGTTATATATGGCCGATGTAACAAGTGGAAAATTCTACATCTATTTTTACAGTAACCGATGTAACTGGTTCCTTTTTTGTTTGGATTTACATCGGTTGTAGAAAATAACCAATGTAAATGACCCACTTGTTTACATCGGTTGCGTTTTCAACCGACGTACAAAATCACTTCCTACATCGGTTCTATAACCGATGTAAAAAAGGCTCCTTTTCCACTTACGTTGGTTTCTACATCGGTTGGAAAACCGATGTAAAATGTGATAAATAACCGATGTAAAAAGCCTGTTTTGTAGTAGTGTTTTAAACACTTGTATTTTCAAAATCTTTCATTTTAAGCAATGTTATTATCATGGAAGCAAATTTGACACGCATTCCTATGTTCACTATTGTAGAATTTGATGATTGCAAAATTTGTATGCAGGCTCATCTATTTGCATTACATGATGAAATGTGGCTTGTGATAGAGGATGGGCCACTGCAAATAATAAAAGTGAACACGACTATAAGACGAGCAGCTGCAGCTGAAGGAGAAGAAGCTGCCGCTGAAACAAGACCAACCATGGTTGAAAAACCAAGGACTGAGTGAACCAAGGAAGATAGGAAGAGATACAACTTGGATAATGTGGACAAGGACATACTCTACAAGATATTGGACAAAGCCATGTTCCATAAAGTCAAATCTTGCAAATCTGCAAAAGAAATCTAGAATAAACTAGCTTTAATTTGTGAAGGATCAGAACAAATTAAAGAAAATAAACTGTCTGTTGCTGTTCAAAATTTTGAAAATTTCAAAATGCTTGGAGGTGAAACCATGGATCAGTTGGATGCCAGATTCACTGAAATCACAAATGAGCTTTCAGCTCTTGGGAAGGAATATACACAAAAGGAAATGTGTATGAAGATTTTAAGAAGCCTCCCAGCTGAATGGGAAATGAAGACTATGGCCCTGAGATATTCAATGGACCTCTCAAGAACATCTAACCATGAGCTATTCTCAGACCTCAAAGCTTATGAGTTTGAGCTAAGAAGAAAAGAGCAAGAGGAGACAACTGTACCCAAGACAGCTGCACTGATGGTCAAAGATGGAAAGAGAGTTGAACCCAAGGAAGCCATAAACCAGGAGGAAATTGCCCTAATGGTTAAAAGATTCAACAAGTTCTTCAATAAGAACTATAAAAGAAATAAGGGTGAGAC
Organism: Rehmannia glutinosa; assembly: GCA_016081115.2. NCBI lineage: Eukaryota > Viridiplantae > Streptophyta > Magnoliopsida > Lamiales > Orobanchaceae > Rehmannia > Rehmannia glutinosa. Next base: position 31,029,574 of record CM071931.1, on the reverse strand, counting down.
CTCCAGTAGACATTCAGCTCCTTCCAAGTCAAGAGAAGACAGACCACCCAAGAGAGTTAACATCAAAGGGTTGAATATCAGAGAGCTGATAATCCGAGAACAAAGAGCTGTGTTGGAACCTGTGTTGGAACTGCAGACAACCAGGACATTTTGCAATTGACTGTTCCTATCCATCAATCAACAAATATAGGAATGAGGAAGAAAGAAAAGTCTTCAGGGAAAGAAGACGTGAAAAGAAAAAAGCCATGTTAGCTGCTGAGACTGCTGAGACAGTCAAGTCTAATGAAGCAGCAGACTCAGAGAGTAGTGAAACTGACTACTCAAGTGACTCTGAGGAAGAGGCTATGATTTGGCTTATGGATAAAGAACAAGATCAACCAGATCAAGAAGATGAGGTACACTCTAGCTCCTCTCATTCAGATTCAAGTGATAGTGATTGTGATACATACGCTTCATCACCCACTGATCTTTATGATTTATTAGGCAAAATGATGAAAGATTTTGGACACATAAAATCATCACACACAATTCTAAATGAGGAAAATAGCCAGCTTAAAAGCCAAAACTCACAGCTGACTAAAGAGCTAAGTACTCTGAGTCACATAGCTGATGAGAACACTAAGCTGAAGGCTGAAAATGCCAAGATCATAGCAGAATTAGCTGCTATAGAAAAGAGGGAAAAATATCTCAAAAATGTGATTGCCTTATTTACAAAGGCATCCAAATCATTGGATGATCTTATCACGGGTCAAAACGAATGTGGAGATAAGACAGACATAGGATTTAATTCCTTTGTGCACAGTCAAACTCCAAGAGTGATTTTGGGAAAAGGATCTTCAAGTAATGAAGCATCTCAAAAATCAAAAACACCAAATGCTGCACCCACATTCACTCCAAAGCACAATCACAAACAAACTGGCCTTGGATACAAAGGGAAAGGAAAACAACCAGTTGAGTATGCTGAGAGGACAATTGAGAAGAAATTCAGCCGAGTTCCTCAGCAAACTCCAAATAGAAAATACTATGTGAAAAGCAATCAGAGCTACCAAAAATCCCAGAAGTTTCATCAGAGAAACACACATGATGGGAATGGTAGGAACTACCCAAACTATGCTGATTGGAATAATGTGAAACAACAACAAAGACCTATGGAACATAAGCCTAGATGACAAAGACCTAAAACTCAAAGGCAAAAGAGATATTATCAGCACACATATGCACCTAAGCACTACACTCAGATATTTCACAACTATCCCAAGAAAGCAATTGCTAAAACACACACACAGGCATACAGAGAAAAGAGACAGTTGTATGAACCTAAAACTCCCAAGCAATTTGCTAATGTGCATTATGATTATGGCATGGATAGATGGAAACCTCTTAGAGTCAAGTCCTTTGGCTATAGGTTGGTTGGACCATCTTATAACACTAACCCCTCAGGACCCAGGAAAGTATGGGTATCTAAAAACTGATTTCCTTGATTGCAGGTTCAAGGAATAGCTGAGTACCAAGGAACCTAGTACATGGATAGTGGTCATTTCCCGGACATATGACAGGAAACAAGAAAAACCTGTCAAGATTCAAGGAGATTAGAGGTGCAAAAGTCATATTTGGAGGAAATGAAGCTCCAGGGGAAATCAAAGGCACATGATCTATCAAGAAGAATGGATTGTAAATCACAGATGTTGCTTATGTTGAAGGCCTCAACTTCAACTTGTTAAGCATCAGCCAACTCTGTGATAAAGGCTACAATGTTGGATTCAACATGGGAGTGTGCCAGATCAAAGATGATGAATCAAATGAAATAGTGCTGCAAGGATCAAGACAGAAGAACATGTATGTGGTAGATTGGTCTACTGCTACACCAAGCACTTGTCTGCTAGCAAAGAGCACAACCAAATCAAGTTGGTCGTGGCACAAGAAGCCGAGTCATCTGAATTTCAAGACAATCAACAAGCTTGCAAGAGGTCATCCTGTAGAAGGATTGCTAGACTCAGTGTACAAGAAAGAAAGTGTATCTGATGCATGCCAGATGGGAAAGCAAATAAAATCTTCATTCAAGGATAAGCTAAGTCCTTCTTCAACAAGGATATTACATCTGTTGGATATGGATTTATTTGGTCCAGTTGAGCCAGCCATCATAAGTGGAAAGAAATACACTTTGGTAGTGGTAGATGACTATTCAAGATATACATGGACAATCTTCATGTGTAAAAAGAAGGAAACTTTGCAGAAGTTACCTCAGCTTATGAAAAGAGTTCAAAATGAAAGGAGTCAAACCATTATAAAGATAAGATCTGACAGATGAACTGAGTTTGTCAATGGGATAATAACTCAGTATTGTGTTGAGAATGGGATTTCTCATAAATTATCAGCTGCAAGAACTCCACAACAGAATGGAGTGGCTGAAAGAAGGAATATAACTGTCAAGGAAGCTGCAAGGACCATGTTAGCTGAAGCTGGATTGCCTAAGAGATTTTAGGCTGAAGCCATTAACACAACATGCTATACTCAAAATAGATGCATGATCAACAGACAATTGACCAAGACTCCCTATGGGATTTGGACAGGGAGAAAGCCAAATGTTGGATATTTCAGGATATTTGGATGTAAATGTTTCATATATAACAATGACAAAGATAATTTAAAGGCTTTTGATGCTAAAGCTGATGAAGGTATCTTTTTGGGATATTCAGCTGAGAGCAAAGCCTATAGAGTGATGAGCAAGAGGACTATGGTTACAGAAGAGTCTATCCATATGGTTTTTGATGAACATAATGTAAATGGAGAAGACATTGAAGAGTTAGGCGATAAGTCAATCGACCAACAATACAGAAGAGTCCTTATGTTGAAGCTGAAGTAAGAGCAATCAACCCAGATGAAGATGAGATAGCTGAATCTCAAAGACAGCTGGAAAGTCTATAGCTAAATGAAGATGAAAGAGCTGTTCAAGACAACCTAGCTGCGAGACAGTTGAATCCAACAGACTTACTTCAACCTGATGTGAGATGGCTGAGAGACCATCTACCAGAGTTAGTTATTGGAGATGTTAGAGATGGCATAATAACTAGATCCAGAGCACAACATGAAACTATGTTCACTTGTTTTATTTCCCAGATAGAGCCTAAAGATGTGTCTCAAGCATTGGATTACACACATTGGATTCAAGCCATGCAAGAAGAGCTGAATCTGTTTGAAAGAAACAAACTATGGGAATTGGTGCAGAGGCCAACCCATCAAAATGTCATTGGCACAAAATGGGTATTCAGAAACAAGATGAATGAGGAAGGATCTGTTGTAAGAAACAAAGCAAGATTGGTAGCCAAAGGGTATTGTCAAGAAGAGGGTATAGATTTTGATGAAACCTTTGCTCCTGTTGCAAGATTGGAAGCAATAAGGATGTTTCTTGCTTACGCTGCACACAAGAACTTCACTGTGTATCAAATGGATGTGAAGAGTGCATTTCTGAATGGACTGTTAGAGGAAGAAGTCTATGTTGAACAACCTCCAGGTTTTGAGCAGAAAACTATTGGAGATAAAGTCTATAAGCTGAGGAAAGCATTATATGGACTGAAATAAGCAACAAGAGCATGGTATGATACATTGTTTCAATTTCTAACTGACAATGGATTCACCAAAGGCAAAGTTGATAGAACACTCTTCAGAATTCAAGATGGAGAGAGTATACTGCTTGTTCAAATATATGTGGATGACATCATTTTTTTCCACAAATAAAGAGTCAGACAAGTTCTCAAACCTCATGCAAGGTAAATTTGAGATGAGCATGATGGGAGATCTGACTTTCTTCCTAGGACTTCAGGTCAAGCAATTGAAGGATGGAACCTTCATAAGTCAGACAAAATATACCAAAGATTTAATGAAGAAATTTGGTATGGAAGATAAGTCTTCCAGAAAACTCCAATGATTACATCGACAAGATGGACATGGATACTAATGTCAAAGTCAGAGATCAAACCGGATATAGAGCACTCATTGGATCATTGCTCTATCTAACAAAGAAGCGAGCCGGACATCACATTTGTAGTAGGTGTATGTGCAAGATTTCAATCCGCACAAAAGGAGAGCCACATGACTGCAGCTAAGAGAATCATAAGATATTTGAAGGGATGCCAAGAAGTTAGCTTATGGTATCCAAAGGAAGGTGGATTCAAGCTAACTGGTTACTCAGACTATGTCGGATGTAGAGTTGACAGGAAAAGTACTTCAGGTACACGTCAAATGCTTGGAAATAGATTGGTTTCTTGGTTTAGTAAGAAACAAAATTCAATTGCCACATCCACAGCTGAAAGTACATAACTGCGGGCAGTTGTTGTGCCCAAGTCTTATGGATGAGACAACAACTGAGAGATTATGATATTGGTGAAAAAAAGATTCCAATTATGTGTTATAACAATAGTGCCATTGTAATCACTTAGAATCCTGTGTTACATTCAAGAACAAAGCATATTGATGTCAGATATCATTTTATAAGAGATCATGTTGAAAAGAAAGATATCACCTTGGAATACATCTCAACTGATAAGCAATTAGCTAATATATTCACTAAGCCTCTATGTGAATCAAGATTTGAAGAGCTCAAGAATGAGTTAGGGTTAACTGAGATGAATTGAAACTCAGAAGACTCAATCAACAGAGAAAGAAGATGAGAATATCAAAGCAGAACAAGTTTCACACTTCAGCCTAGTGAAACAACCTTATCGGGAAGTCAGTTGTATCAAGTTAGCTGACAGCTGAGTTACTTCACAAGAAGAGAGAAGTAGAGTTAAGTCACGTGGGATATAAGCTGAATCATTTATGAGCTAAATGACAAGAACGCAGTCGTTTTAATTGAGCGGAAATGTTTTTAAGGATGACGTCAACATAATAATGACGGTCACAGTAAAAATTGCACAGTAAGCCATATGATTGGATATAAATGTTGTTGCATTTAATGCGGGGAATTAAATGCGGTTTTGACAATTTAATCTTAGCCGTTGATTTTGATCAAAAATTTCAAAATGTGTCCTTTCATAACCTTTATATACGGACTTTTGCATTTCTCTCACCTTACGCGAACTATTCATCTTCAAGCAAAGAATGTTTTTTCTCTATAAAACCCTAAGTTCTTTTAAAGCAAGTTTCTCGTTTTTTGATCGGTAAAAATCTCTGAAAATGGCTCCAAAGTTTGATTATGTAAAGCTTTCGAAGCTTTCAAAGCAAATCCACACCGGTTCTTCAGTGTATTTCGATGGGATGATCAAATGGGGTGTTGATGAAACCCTGGTTCTGAAGATAGCTGAAATGTAGGAGAAGTCCGGTCTAAAGGCTTTTCTGACGATGAAATACTCTCATACATACCTTGAAGAGGAAGGGATGTTCTATGTTAATGCAGAAGTGCAGGACGATGAAATCAAATCTTCCGTCCACAGAAAGGTCATAAAACTCAGTGCAAAAGACCTTGTTGAGCACTGTTTGTTTCCAGCAGAGGGCTTGAAGGATATCTTCGAAGCCGATGTCGACTTATCTACGGCTTGGGCAGAAGTGGCCAAGCCGAGTGTGTCAAGCGCGAAGTAGTTTTCACAGCCAAGAAGGATTCGCTGAAGGACGACTATCACAAGCTGATGGACTTCGTCTAAAAATGTGTCGACATGAAGTTTGGAAGCTTCAATCAGTTGTCCAAAACTAAGCTGATTGTGATGGCTGTGATCATGCAAGGAAAGAAGGTTAACTGGGCTGAGTTTGTTTACAGCAGATTCTGCCAGAATGTGCTGAACAAGACCTACAAGAAGGACGGGTCCTTTTGATGTTCTTTGGGCTATGGCCTTGTGATTGACCATCTCATGGAGGTGAAGGGTATCGCTCTTTGTCATGGCAAGCCCTTTCACGTGAATAAGAAGATGTTCAGGGCAAACCTTTCCGATGCCCAGAAGAGAGCTCACGCAATTAAAGATGATACAAGTAAGGGGGAATCAGCTGACCCTGAAGAATCTGCTGAGACCCCTCCCCCAAAGAAGAAAGCTGCCCCTGCAGCCAACCCTAAGAAAGCTCTTGCCCCTGCAGCTGAGTTACCTGCCCGAGCAGAGAGACTCCTACCCCGCAACAGAGAATGAGAAGGAACCTTCACTCCCTTCTACAGTCGAAAAGAAGAAGATGACTGCAAAGTCGAGGAAGGAAGCTCCCTCTTTGAAGGGTACCAAAGTCCCCACCTCTGATGAATCTATTGAAACAGAACCAGAAGTCCCTCTGGTTTGTCCAAGAAAAAGAAGGCTGGTCAGACAATCTGATCTTGAAAAGACAGCTGAATCTGCTACTTAGCTGGAGAAAGAAGCTGAGACTGCTGGTGATCAAGAAGCGCATTCTCCGAAATTATTGATGCATCTGCAAAGTCTGCTGATGGTAATCAACAGATATATGTCGAAGACCCAGCTGTGAGGAAGACAGTTGAAGAAAGTGAAGTAGTCGAGACAACTGAGCCTAATGTAGAAAAAGTTGTTTCCTCACCTACAACTGATACTGTTGCATCAGAGGAAGAGCAAGGTCTCTTACCTCCCATTCGGGAAACTACAGGAGAATGTGAAGATGATGATGATGATGTAATCATGTATTCTCCAGTCTATCCAGATATTCAATGACGCTTGAGGGAATGGAGAGCATGGAAGCTAGATCACTCAAGGGTACAGTTCACTCGCCCTGAGTTTATTGAAGAAGAAAAAGAGCTTCTCCGATTCCTCTGTGTAAATGACGTTCGATCTGCCCTAGATGAAGACATTTGCATGGATATCCTCCACATCTTGAAAGATGAAGAAAAGAAGAGAGCTGTTGAGCATGCCCGAGCCTTGGAGAAATCCAGGATGTGCCAATTTACAGGCTCTCACGAGCATACTCACACACATCTTGATATGCTCTCAGAAAGTGATGAGGATATGGATCCTGCTGCTGCAACTGAGAAGTTGGAGATGAAGCAAGCCTTGCAGGAATCCAAAGCCATGCACGAGCAACAGTTGTTCGAAGGTCCAGGAGAGTCATCCCAAACTCTTCTACAGACTGATCCTCTAGGAGTGGCACAACAAATTGCATCGGTCATTGCTGCAACCACGTCTCCTGTGCAATCAGAGGATGGATCCAAGGGAGATGGTGATGAAGCTGGGAAGTTGGGGACCCAAGCTAAGCCAACCCCTGAAGAAGGTGTTCTCACACCTGCCCCAGCGGCTTAGCATTCAACGGATAAAGCCGTGTCTCTGGAGAAGAATGACCCCACAATCAGTCACTCGGCTGGTGCGCCAGCTGAGGGGGAAACTCTCTCCACCACAGCAGGGTTGGAGGTTGTTGTGGGAGACTCATCTATGAATAAAGGAGGCGAAGTTGAGAAAGAAATTGAACATCAGCAGAGTGACATTGATGAAGCTCGGACAGTTGAGTCCGTCCCAACTGAAGTGTCAACTGCTTTGAAGGCTAATGACGCTGTTACCACAGTCGAGGCAAAGGATGGTGAAGCCCCGGGAGTTAACACTCTGGGCTCAGAAAGTGCAATCCAATGGGTTGAGACTCCTCTGGATGCCATCGTCCAAGACCCTAAGACAACAAAGTCTGTCGAAGGGAATGTAGAAGGCCCTGCTGCAGTTGAGGCTGCTAATGGTACTGAAGGCCTTGGGGAGGTTTAGACTTCCCTAGGTAAGGAAAATGAAGCAATTATTGAGAACATGCCTCTGGTCAAAGGTGCTGCCACAGATGAAGTCATTGGTGCCCTTCAAGACTCTCAAGAAAATATTGACACATCCTTTCTGGGATCCAAAGATGAAGCAGAGTCCACACCAATTACAGAGGATGTTCACAAATCTAAGAGCCAAGTCAGTGAAAAAATGGCTCCTATGAGATTTAACTTTGATGATGAGCCAACTCCACAAGTCTCATCAACATCCGATGACGCTGATGATGCAGTAGAGGACCATGTAATTCATTTAGAGAAATATAATGAGATCGAGGTGTTCAGACAGCTAAGGCTTAGTCAGCTGGGCAAAAAATCACCAATGCCCCGGCTGGAACCGAGTCATCTATGCAGGCTCCCACAAAGACAAAGCGATATGACTCCATCGGCTCGATCCACAGAGCTCCCATGGTTGTGACATTCTTGATGAAGGCTGCGGCAGCAGAAAGGCACAAGGAGCTGAGTCATCGCAAACACAAAATCAACAAGATATCCCATATGTGCGCAATGATGTCTTTCAAGACATGTTTCCCTTCTCCTAGAAACTGCCTGAATTAGAGGAAGAAACAACTGTTGAACAAGGGAGATACATTATACGAGAAGATCCCATCATTCCCACCGAAACAATTATTCCAACAGACTTTCATTTCGACACAGAATGGCCGGCAGCTGAATCGGGCGAGACAACTGAGATTCGAGAAGTCTTCAAGAAGATCTGTGAGGAGACTGAGAAGATAGAAAGACATCAGGCCTATCTGGATTTACGTCTGGACAATCGTGATGCCACTCTCATAGCTGATTTGAGAGGGATCGTGGTGCGGATTAGGGACTCAACAGTAGACTACCATGAGACTCGAGCAAGTTTGCTATTTCAAAGCCTTATATGGAAGAATGCTCGTATGGAGTGCGGATAACTCCATGATCAGGCAAAGGATGAAGGAGTATATTGAACGGATAAGCCAGTCTCACAAAACAGATATGGAGCTATTGCAACAATTCCACAAGAATGAAATTCTAAGACTCGAGAATGCCATGAATGACAAATTCAGCATTCTCATGGCTGAAATGAAGCTAGTCTCAGCCAAGTCCAAGGCAACTCGCTCAGAGTTTCGGGCCGCATATGATAAAGCAGACTCCAAGCACAACTCCACGATCAGTAGACTGGATTTTATTCTTAGCGGTATTCCCTGGGGTTCCTCTCTCTTTTGATGATGCCAAAAAGGGGGAAGAGGAGTTCCTCAAGGGCTTAAAAGTAGAGAAACTGAAGATGAATGCAACTGAGAAGAAAGACGCAACTGAGAAGAAAGATGCATTTGAGGGGGAAGAAAGTTTAAAGAAATTCCAATTGATGTACGCTGAAATCCCTTAGCAAGGTCATGTTACTGCCTCTATCCTCAACAAACTCCCTGTGACCCTACCAATCGAGAACGCTGATGTGTCAATGGTAGATAAAAGGAAGATCATTGAAGCTGGGTTTGAGAAGTTAGCTGAAAAGCAAGATGCTCGCGTTCAAGAAATCATGAAATAATTTGGTGGTCTACCAGCCGGGAAAGATTAGGATACGATACCTGATAATGGATCTGAGCCTAAATCGATTGAAGAGTTCAAGACACTTGAGTCTGAAGGCTACTTCCAATGAATGTCTTTGTCTCAAGCTTGGGATTTGTATTGGGAGAAAGGTCTAGCACTGTGTAAAGAAGGCGATAAGCGGCGATCTTCAAAGATCCTCACCGAAACTAGAAGACTCTCGTGCAATACACTCCAAGAGGTGGAAGAGCTGAGTTAGGAAGGGGAAGAAGTGGGGTGGAAGAGGTTCCCTACCTCGACCAAAACCCAAGGATGTAGAATATGTAGATCCTGACAATAAAAGGCTTGATCTACTGGGCTGGATATGATCACCTTGCCAACCTAAAGGTTGAAAGAAAGAACGATGAAGCAGTAAGAAGATAAGAAGAAGAAAACCAAAGGCAGACACGAGAATGGCTCGCGAGGAAGCAAAGGGATGATGCTTCCAAACAGGCCTATGAAAAGAAGAAAAGGAGGGAAGAAGAAGATAAAAAGAGAAAGAGAGCTGATGACAATGAGGAGCGCAAGAGAGCTAAAGAAGAAAGAGGAAGGAAGCAGCGAAGGCGTTGAAGTTTTGCTGCAAACCCCTTCATGTATTACTATTGTAAATACATTCATGTAAGTCTTCTGTAATAAACATAGTGAATTTCCCTGTAATTTTTCACTCTGAATGTATCCTGTATCTTAGCTTAGATATACTATGTTTTGACATGTATACTTTTATATTGCTCTGATACCAAATGTAAACAAATGTGTAAAGGACAAGAATGCTATGATCAATGAAAAGATCTATTTTAAGCATACATTCTTTGTTACTACATTGTATGTATGTATCTTTGCAGTTTATTCTTTCTTTGTATGATTTTAAGTTTTGACATCATCAAAAAGGGGGAAATTGTTAGGAAATTATTGAGTAGATTTTGATGATATCATGTAAAACTTAAACTATGAAGTTGGCACCCCATTTTCCTTGTAATTTGTATTGTAATAGATAGGGCTGAGAAAGCTGAGTCAAGTTAGCTATGCCAAGGAATACAAGAAGTCAATCAATCATGGATCGGATCAAGACTACATTGTGTGTCGGTGAGTATGGCCAAGAAGAAAGTCAAGGACTCGATGAAGGAGTGTCGGTGAGGAACAAGTGAGAAGTGTCGGTCAAGTCAACTCGAAGCCAAGTCCCAAAGTTGAAGTGACAGTTGAGGTATCCAATGTCTGGAGCTGACTCAAGTCACCTAGGGTAATGATAGCGATCTAAAGAGACAATTGTCTTAGATCCATTGATTAAAGTCAAGAATATTACTCAATATAGTAGTATGTCAAAGTCATCATCACGTCTAAAGTGTTAGTCCCACAATTGTGCAAAAGGAATAAACCAATGGGAAATCTTTTGCACCTTGTGTCGACACCTATAATCTTTGCGAAGACATTTCATATGAGGAAATGTCAACATCAAAGACTGCAACAAGATAAGCCAACGAACAAAAGTGACATTTGAAATTAGTCTATCTCTTCAACGGGCAAAATTTCAAATGTGCACTATAAAAGGCTGAGGAAATTACTGAGAAGAGGTTACCTGAACCACGAACAAGCAAGCATTATTCAAGCATTTAACCTGCAATATTCTCATTAACATTCAAGCAAATCCTCAATCTTGAAACTCGAAGGAAATCGATCCAACACAAGTTGTGAAGGAAAGACAACTTCAAATATGTTGAAGCGGAAACTTTTGAAGAATCAAAAGGGGTCTACTTTCCAAGTGAGGATTGTAGGATGGTTCAAGGTCGAACCAGTACCAATTTTGTTGGAGGGCTTCGTGATCAATTCCAAGAACTTGAGAAGTGAGCTGAATTAGCAAGGCAGCTGCCTGTGAAGAAGCTGAGTCGCAAGAGAAGCCAGCTGTGTGATCAAGGTTGTCTCTAGACAGTTCACCACTTTGTAAACTGGTTTGTTACTTAGTGGATTCCTCCAGGAGTTGGAGAAGTAGATGATTATAAGAATTACCTCATCTTCGAACCTCTATAAAAATATTTGTGTTATTTACTTTCAACACATTTATCTTCCTGCATATTTACTTTATATATGCTGATAGAATCACATTTGCTATCCAACTGATTAATAACCAAATGTTAAAAATCGAGTGTTTAAAATAAGCTAAAATCTAATCAAAGGGTGTTAAGTCTTCCGCTGATAAAACCAAACCAACCAAGTTAAGTTTAGGTTAAACAACCGAGTTATTCTCTCAACAGCTCTCTCGAGTCTGTTGAGTGGCTAACTTAGCTGAATAACCAACTTAGTTGTCCCTCAAGGACACATCTGTTTGAGTCAACTCTGTTGTAATTTTAAAAAGACTAAAATCGAAAATTTGGTAAGGTTTATTCAACCTCCCCCCTTCAATTGAAAATACAGACGTACCATGTATAATTAAAAAAATAATGTTTCAATAAAAAACCAAAATTTCATTAAGTACTCAAATCTGAAGTGTGATAACTCACAGACATACAAAAAATGCTGAAAAATGAGCAATATAGTAAATTCTATCTATTTGCATGTATAGATATATCAGTGGAGTATCCATGAAGTATCGGATAAAGTATCGTATCGAATACGTATCCGGTACGGGTATGACATCCTCAGAGAAATGTCCATGCTTCCTAGGCCATCAATTATTTAATGGGAGCAATCGTAATTAGTGCTTACGGTCTCGCGGTAAGGGAGCCCAGTGCGGCGACAGCATCTGCGCCACCGAGGGCCACCCCTACCATCGCCCTAAAACTTTTATCAAATAGCAATCACTACTTTCATAATTCATAAAGTAAGGATTAAGAGCACATTTTTATGGCCCAGATTTGGACCCCTCCAAATTAAAGCTCAATTCAACTACATGCCTATTAGTGATCCATCCAGCCGAAACTTTAGCTCAACAGGTTGGCCGGACTATTGTTGCCAAATTAGTGTTTCCAGAGGTTCTTTAGTGATCGTAGTCCTTGATTTTAATTAAGCTTAATACAAAAATACATTTGTCCTCCGTTTTCAACTTTCATCACAAATAAAAGTTAATTCCAACATACTAACAATTCACTATTTTCACGCTGAAAACACCATAAAACAAATATGTTTTTCATTTTCAAAATAAAAATATAACTAATCACATCATATTTTCGTTTTTACACGGAAAATAACATAATGAGAACATTCTTAATGCTGGAAATGCTGAAAAATAAAGATAATTTAAAAATAAAACCATCCTAAACAGGCTCTTATTTAATTTATCAACCCTATATACTAAAAAAAAAAATTAAAGTTAACATATGTCATCACTTCATTAATCTTGGACATTTGTCAAATCCTCATTCTTCCAATTCTACATGGCTACTTCACATTTATCCATTTGGCATCCCGATGTATAAATTTAAAGTGAATTGATAATATATTTTTGAATTTGGAAGATAACAAATTTTACAAAAAATCCAAAAATCGAGGATATTCCTATCTACACTATCTTTTAAAATTGTTATCTTTTGAAAATAATTCCTTTAAAAGATATTTTGCTTAGATTAAACTGTAGATAGGACGATAATTACTAATTATCAACGAATATTGATTAGAACAAAGAAAAAAAATAAAAAACAAATTTCAAACATTAATTCATGAATGATTAGAGACGATGGGTTGGTTTTATTTACATATATTATCGAGGCATTATATGGGCGATGTAGATCCCACTACACCGGGAGATTGACGACCAATGGACTCGAAAGAGAAACGAAAGTCATCCTCAATTCCAAAAGTCGACTTAGTTCGGAGGCCATGGAGAAGGTCAAGCTAATCAAGGAGCGGATTCGCACAACTCCTTTTGAAGTCGGTGATGAAGTATTTCTATTTTGATCAATCCGAAGAAAGGAGGCAAGTTGATTATGTTGGACCTTACAAGATTTTACAAAGGATCGGAAAAAAGCCTCCTTTTATTTGTATTCCACGTGACGAGATTGAAGAAGTATCAACCGTGATTATCATATATTGGAAAATCTATCCTACACCGAGAGACGATCCGGATTTTCATTTTATTTAATTGTGGCGACGAGACGAAGACGCAACGGGGAGATGGAAGGAGACATATCAATATCTTTATTTGGGGACCAAATTCTTTTGTGAAGCCCGATTTTTCAGCTATTAATTGATCCTTATTGTCGTTTATACTTTTGATCGACTATTTTACATTTTGAGGGTAATTATTAATAATATATATATTTTGTACTTTATTTCATTTTATTTAATTACTTGTGATCATGATCTTTATTAATTCTATTCCTCATTTATGATCACTTGATTGATCATTATTACTATTTTTGTATTTATTAGTCACCTTAGAATTTTAAGAGAGTATTTATTTTAGAGACTTTTACCTTATAGAATTAAGAATTTGATTTAGATTAAGTGATCATGAGACTTACAAGTGATCAAGGAAATCACTAATTATTTTGGAGATTGATATATTTCATCTATTATCATCCAATTTGGGACAAAAAAAAAAATATATGGAATTACCATAATAACCTTGAAGTGGACGGCCAACATGGATATTTTGTAGTAAAAATATCATCCAACTCTTGTACACCTACACCATATATTAGTTATCTTGTGTATAATTATACCATTAATTCAAACATTATACACATCATCCCTCACATCACTTCTTTAATTTTTTTTTTTTGCCAACATGTTGGAAGTCTTCCAACATTCCATTCAAACCAAGTCTTGCCCATACCTTTGACCTTCAAATTGTCTCCCATGCATGAGGCAAAATGCAAGACACAATTTGAAAAAAATTCCTCTCCCCCTCTCTCACTAGGTGGACGGCCATGAGGGCCATTTTGTGCCAAAATTCCATTTCATTTTTATCACTAACACATTCATCTCCTACACAAATCCTCCTACTTCTCTCTAAAAACTCCCAACTTCTCTCTACTCTTCTTCTTATTTTCTTCTTCTATACTTAGAAAATTTTCAACATTTTCCTCCTTATACTCCATAAAAATCGAACCAAACTATACCAAGGTAAGAAATTTTATCTTCAATCCATTTTTGATATCACATTGTTCATCTCTTCCACCTTCTTAACTTAAGTTTGAATTTGGTTTGGAGGTACATTTAGAAGACTTTGAAGATTAGAGCTTGACAACATTTTTGAAGAAGGACCTCAAGTTTGAAGAGAAACTAGTAGAGGAATTTAGACTACAAGGTAAGAATTGAGTACTAGACCCCTTCTTTCCTACTCTTTCTATTTTTTTCAAATTTTAACACCCCTTTTCCATTTTTGAGAATATAGGGGCTGACCTTAGGTGATTTTAGAGTTGAGCCAAAATTTCCAATTTTCAAGCTTCAAATAGTCTCCAAACACCTACTACACAAGGTAAAGTGTAGTCCTTCTCCTTTCCTTATTTCCTTCTTTTTATCCTTAATTTTTCTCTCATTTTTCTAACTTCAAATTTTTGATATTTCTTGACTTAGGGGCTGACCTAAGAAGCCTCATCCAAAAATTGTGAAATTATCCTTTTATTTCACAATTTCCAATTTTAAGGTGGGTGGAAAAATATTTTCCAACTTTTAGGTGTTTTGATTAAATGCATGTAGAAAATTTGATCATGAGCCTTGAGATATATATAATCTATGTTTTGCATGTCAATTATATATAACAAGTCATGAAAATTCTTAAGAGTTGCTCAAAATTACTATTTATTGAATTTGAGGTGCATGCATGTACACTTTAATGTTCTATTTGATGAATTCTTGTATGTATTGGACATGCATGTGTATGATATTTAAAATCTATGTTTTGGATGCCTTATAACCTGGAAAAGTCGAGCATAATTGATTAAATTTCAATTTTGGACTTAAAAATATAAAAATGGAAAGTTGGTGGACTAAATTGCAAGAAAATAAAAGTTAAAGGACCCCTCTGCAAATTTCGAAATTTGGGACTGTACTCAACTTCAAAAATGACTTTTGGACATTTTAATAAAGTTTTAAGATAAATAAAATCAACCTTTAAAAGCCCAAGGACTAGATTGTAAAATTTTGAAAGTTTAAGGGCTACGTTGCAATTTTTAAAACTGCACCAGACCTAAACTTTAAAATTTGAAATTTTTACTCTTAAGGTACTGGGAATTACATATTTTAAAAGTATTCCAAAAATCCAAGTGATTAGGGCTTGGAAAGCAATTTTATAAAAATTGAGGGACTAATGTGTAAAATACTAAACTTGAGGACCCAAATGAAATTTCCAGGACTTATGAAGCCCATGCACCTGGAAATACTAACTTAACTATAAATTAATTATATTTTGGACCCAAGGTTCAAATTTCATAATAATTGGACCCCTAAAAGCCTTAAAGGCAATTATTTCAAAATGGGACAAAAATGATATTTTCAAAGGTTAAAGGACCTATACATATTTCTTTTAAAAAATGCTTTTGTCCCAATATCCCACTAACCTTAATGACATTTTCCAACTGGAATCACATTAAAATCCCTTCTGGTTTGTGAGTTCCGATTATTTTAAACTTAAGGTCCGAATTGGCAATTTTTACAAATTTGGGGCCAATGTGAGAATTTTACAAAATCTCGACCTCAAAATTTTAAAAACCTGAATCTCTGGACAATTTGGAGAATTTAGGAACTGACCTCTTAATTTTTCAAGGTCGGGATATTTATTTATTCAATTTTTGACCCCAAAAGTGTTAGTTTTTACAAAACGGGGCTAAATGACAATTTTTCTTTTATAAAGGATCTAACTCAAATTACTTTCTCTTTTACTAAAATAAGCCCTGGACCCTCTGACTTGGAGATTTAATTAAAGTATTTTACTTTCCCAAAAACCCTTGACTTATCGGATCAATTTGACCGATTAATAACGATCGCGGAGCGACTTCCTCGCCTTGCGATTTTGAATCTATAACGGGACTCATGTTACACCTAATCTTTCAAGATATCGAAGATTCTTATCCTTCCGATGATCATCTTTATCCAAATACTCCACCAACGCCATAACTGCCACTCGCGTTTTTCAATAATTTTCCTAAAACTGCTTCCCTGAATCAATAATACTCGACTGCCCGATTGACTGCTTGTACTTGTAATTACTTTCCTGCCTGAGTCAACTTGGTGTGTCGAGCTCACAGTCGGAATGGATACGTCGGGTATGGAACCGGGCAGCTCGGCTGCTATTCCACTCTTCAGGGCCCCATCGTCCCCAATCCCGCAATCGAGGGACGGAGTTTGTCCAAGGGAAGCGGTCGTAGTAGTTGAGGTATAATCATGATTATGACGATCCGAGCCTTGCAAGCTCCACTGTGGATTTTGTCTTTGCCTACGGAGCGATAAGGTGCCGGTCTTGGACCATACTTGGGAGTTACAAGGAAGAACGAAGGAATCGTTGTCCCGATCCACACGATTCCGGAGTTATCGGACCCATTTTGGTTGGCGTTACATTTCCGCACGCAACCGCTACCTATTTTGCATTGGTTGGCGCTACAAATCCGTGCGCAACCATTATTTGCCTTGCATTGGGATTGGCGTTACACTTCCGCATTTAATCCTACTGTCTTGAATGAATCACATAGTGCTTGTGTGACCATGAATCTGTTTTCCTGAATCGTATAAGTATATTATTTAAATATTTTATCACGACGCTTATGAATCGTGTGTGAATCCATGCATCATACTACACGCGTTTTTTATATAATGTTTTCTCACATTAACTATATTGCGCCACACTTGCACACGATCACCCCATCCACCGAGATTTCTCGTCTCATCCCCACCTATTTTCTAACCTTAGATGAGGATTTCGTTGAAGATCTTTGAATCGGCTCGGATTGAGAACTTGTACTCCGCTTAGCCGGATTTACTATTTCTTGTTTTGATTGGACTTTTTGTTATGTTGTTGTCGGACTTTTGTATTTCATTCCATTCCGCTTTAAATCGAAGGGCGTTGGACCCTTTGACTTTAAGTTGCTATATTTTGTTGATTTCCGGGTTGAAAAATGGATTATGGATTGTAGATCGTAAGTTGTATTTGTATTTTGTTATTTATTTCATTGCTATTTAGACTCTGTCTCATTGGGTTCTCGTTGATATTTGTCTGGATTGTTTGGTTATTGCATTTAAGTTGTGGATGGTTCGTCGCATCCCGTTTGGGGCGTGACAGTTAGAGTGGTATCAGAGCTCGGCTAGTAAGATGGAAACTTACACCGAGCTGACCCGAGATAGGACCCTCGATCCGTTTTGGGTAGTACCGCGACTTGACCAATTAAGTGTGAATTCGATTTCAAATTGGCATAGAACCGCCTTATTGATGTTTGAACTAAGTTAGAATGCATACTTTGAGATTTCATAGTCATACTTGTTTTGACTTAGTTGATTCTTGATTGATTTCCCCTTATTCGTTCTTCCTTGATCTCTTCTTATCTTTCCTCTACCTTTGACTGATCCGCCTTAGTTTTGTTTGATCAGGATGGAGCCGACGCCGCCTACATGGTGGAATGTATTCCATGCCCGTGATGAGCGGGAATATTACCGAGCACTGATGATCCATTGGCACCGGGAAAGTGAACGATGATCCATAGCCCAGAGCGCCAACGCATCGGACTGACTCGACGCTTGGCGATGAGCCAAGATGAGAAGAACGAATCGACCACTTGTCATCAAGGACCGCGATAACACCATAAGAGCGCGAGAACCAAATACGAGTATCCGGGAGCGCTGGATAACATGCGGGAGAAGATGAAGAGGACAAGTAACGGCCGCCGAAAATGGGAGATTGACGCCCGTCTATCCCGTGGCACTTGAGCGAGCTTGGAGAGACCCTCATCAAGCGAGATGACATCATAGAGGACCTTACACAGCCCTAGCTCGAGAGACGCCGCACTAGAGGTCTGCTTTAGCGCTAATGCTCAACCATTGCCACGCGCCGAGGCGGAGCCCGCACCTGACGCCGAGAAGGATCCCAGGAGGATCCAGTCGACATTGGAGAGCCGGAGGCACTCGAGGCTGCTCCACTCGATGAGGCTCAGGGATTCGAGCAGTGGTTGGACCCGAGGTTGAGGCGCCACCTCAGCCCGACCTAGCCCCGATTATAGACATAGCTGCGAGCGACGATGATGGCGATCTCACTGATTAGTTAGCAGATTGTCAGTTTGTACTTTTGTTGTTGTAGCCGTGTATTCCAGTGTTGTACCTTACTTTCTTTTGTACTAGATTCGGATGTATTTTGGTTCCGATGTATCTGACTTAGTATTTTTGCTATTGTACTTTGGGTGTATTCAAGTTTTAAATTAATGGATATGCCTTTTGCTATTTATTCAGTGTCTTGTGTTTGATGTTACTTTCCCTGCGATACCACTTGCTTTACGCAAATCATTATTGTATTCATTTACTCGCGAATCACAACTAACGCTTCAAGATACAGAATGGCAGAACATCGAGGACGTGGGAGACCTCGTCGCGTTCCACGAGGAGAGGATGATGTACCCAGGGATTGGGTACCCTCTCCGGAATTACCACCACCTCCTCCACCTGCTGCAGGAGATAATCTGACCGCACAAGCCTTACAACAAATATTGGTTTTTATGAGGCAACAGGCAGAGCCTCAACCCCGTGCTCCCGAACCCGCCAGAGAGGCGAACGATCGCACGTTGGAGCGATTCCTGCGGTTCGACCCACCAACCTTCTTGGGAGAGCCGGACGATGTGAAAGCGAGAAGAATGGATAGAGAAGGTGAGAATATCTTCAATGCTCTTCAATACTCCGACGAGCAGAGTCACACTTGTTGTATTTAAATGCGAATCGGCTACTAGAGACTGGTGGAGGGAAGTTGAAAGGAGATGGGAACAGGACCGAGTAGTAAAAACATGGGGAAATTTCTTGGTGAGTTCAATGAACAAGATATTCCACAGGTTGTGAAAGAAGCACGCCGAGATGAATTTCACAGATTGAGGCAAGGGAATCTGACGTAGCTCGATGCAGTCCGAGTTTCACCGATTGTCCAAGTATGCTCGGGGGACAATCGATCAAGAGAGGATAAGCTTTACAAGTTCACTCGAGGATTGAAACCGGAACTTCAAAAACAAGCTGCTGATCGTTGAATCGGCAACCTACTCGGCCGCCAGTAAAGGCAACTCTCCACATTGAGTTGGGGCAACCGTATTGGGCATGATTCAGCAGAGAATAGGCCATCGAATGACAGTCTTAAGAGGACAACATGGGACGCCATCTAAACCGCCCGCTAAGTTTGAAGGGACCAGTTAATAAAACAGACAAGGGAAAGAGACCAGTGCAAGGAAAGCCGGGTCAAGAGTGTGCACATTGCCAGAAACCGGGATATACTGCCAACAACTGTTGGCGTAAACAAGGAAGGTGTTTGCGCTGTTGTGGTAAATCGCACATACCGCAAGATTGCCAAGTACAATGACTGAACTAAACAGACGCAACCGCAGAAGCCGGGAAATGGCCAGGGTAATCGGGCAAGGATGCCCGCTCGAGCATTTGCACTAGCCGGACAGGAGGCTCCGGAGGCAACAGATGTGGTGGAAGGTACGCTTCTAGTATCTAACCACTATGCTAAAATACTGTTCGACCCTGGATCAACGCATTCATTTGTTGCACCGCATTTTGTACACAAACTGCATGCATGCATGGAACATATGCCTATATGTTTAGAAGTGTCAACTCCTATGGGTGCAAGTCAGATAACAGATATTATCGATAACGCATGCGAAGTTAAGATTAATGAGATAAACTTTCCTGCCGATTTGATCTTATTACCTATATCCGAATACAACGTGATATTGGGGATGAACTGGTTATCTGCACACCATGAACAAATGGACTGCCATAACAAGTCCATTAAGCTATGTGAACCCGGAAACTCGAAGTGGAAATTTTGGGAAGGGCACGAGTTAAGATTGCCCCAATCATTTCAGCAATGAAAGCGAGGAGGGCGATCACTAGAGGGGCTCATGGGTACTTGGCGTTTGTAATTAACAAACCCAAGGTTGAGACACAAATCAACCAAGTACATGTAGTGTCGAATATACGGATGTATTTCCACAAGAACTCACCACCGTCCCTCCGGGATAGGGAAGTCGAGTTCACCATCGGTGTTGCCAGGGGATCCTGATTGCGAACACCATATAGAATGGCTCTTCTTGAGTTACATGAGTTGAAAACGCAATTACAAAAAGCGATGGATGTGGGATTTATCCGACCAGTACATCTCCGTGGGGAGCACTGTTAAATTTGTTCGTCAAAAAGAAGGATGGTACATTAAGACTATGTATAGATTATCGTGGTGTTAATAGCGTGACCATCAAGAACAAATATCCCCTTCCGAGGATAGACGAACTATTTGATCAACTTCAAGGAGCGACGGTGTACTCAAAGTTTGACTTACAAAGCAAGGATATTATCAATCAAGATCCGCGAAGGAGACATTTCAAAATCGCGCATTTCAAACCCGATATGGGCACTACGAGTTTGTAGTAATGCCTTTCGGTCCGACGAATGCACCAGAAAGCATTTATGGACCGATGCATCGAGTCTTCCAACCTTATTTGGATCAATTCGTAGTGATATTCATTGATGACATACTCGTATACTCTAAGTCTAGAGAAGAGCACGAACGTCATCTCAAAATCATTTTAGAGACATTACGAGCATAAGTTGTATGCCAAATTCAAAGTGCAAATTTTGGCTTAGTGAAGTCGCGTTCTTGGGACACATAGTATCCGACACTTTGGGATTGCAAAGGATCCTTAGAAGGTACAGGACAGGTGGTTGAATGAAAATAACCCGAGTCAGAATGAAAATCGAGTTTCCTAGGACTAGCCGGATATTATAGAAGATTTATCCAGGATTTTTCCAAGATAGCGGACCACTCACTCGACTAACCCGAAAGCACGTCAAGTTTGAGTGGAATGACAAGTGCGAGGAGAGTTTCCAAGAGTCAAGAAACGACTTACTACGACTCGATCTTAGCCCTTCCAAAGGGAACATAAAACTTTGTCGTCTCAAATGATGCATCAAAAGAAGGACTAGGAGCAAGTGCTCATGCAAGTAGGAAAAGTTATCGCTTATTCATCACGAAAGCTCAAGCCGTATGAGGCCAATTATCCAACGCATGACTTGGAATTGGCAAAGCAATAGTGTTCGTTGAAGAAATGGAGACACTATCTCTACGGAGCAACATTCACGGTTTTCACGGACCATAAGAGCTTGAAGTACCTATTCTCTCGGAAAAACCTCAATCTGAGGCAACGGAGATGGATGGAGTTGATTGAGGACTATCACTTTGATATTCAATACCATCCCGGGAAAGCTAACGTCATAGTAGGACGCTCTAAGCGAAAGGCGAGCTTAGCCGACTTATGATTCGAGAGTGGGAATCATTAGAAGAGCCGAGCAATTGGAATCGACGAGAACCAATACTCGATTTCATGTGCCAACATTTCATCAAACCCGATCTGTGAAAGAGATCAAAGAAGCACAAGAGAAAGATACACATCTTCAAAAACGAAGGAGAAGATACTTAAAGGAGAAAGATCGAATTCTCGGTGACACAAGATGGAGTTATCGATTCCGGAATCGAGTGTGTGTACCGTGTGACGAGCAGATTAGGAATAAAATCCTAACAGAGGCACACCGTTCAAAATACACTATACATCCTGGAGGAAACAAGATGTATAAGGATCTGAAACGGAGTTATTGGTGGGTAAACATGAAGAACCAGGTAGCAGAGTTCGTTGCGAGATGTTTAACTTGTCAACGAGTAAAAACAGAACACCAACGACCATCTGGTTTACTACAACCGTTGAGAATTCTCGAGTGGAAATGAGAACACATAACGATGGACTTCGTGACGGATCTACCAAGGACCAGAGAAGGCCATGATGCTATTTGGGTAGTTGTAGACCGACTCACGAAATCTGCACACTTTTTACCCATCAAGAAAATTGATAGCTTGCAGAAACTTGCACAGATTTATATCCGAGAAATCATTCGACTGCATGGAGTACCGGTCGATATAGTATCCGACAGAGACCCATGGTTTGTCTCTAGATTTTGGAAGTGCTTGCACGAGGAATTGGGTACCTCGCTAAGTTTCAGCACAGCAGCACATCCACAAACCGATGGACAGTCTGAGCGAACAATTCAAACCCTTGAATATATGCTGCGAGCCTGCACATTGGATTTTCAAGGAAGTTGGGATTCACACTTACCATTAGCCGAGTTTGCCTACAATAACAGTTATCAAGCCACGATTGGGATGGCACCCTACGAGGCATTATATGGGCGAAAATGTAGATCCCCACTACACTGGGAGATTGACGACCAATGGACTCCGAAAGAGAAACGAAAGTCATCCTCAATTCCAAAGGTCGACTTAGTTCAGGAGGCCATGGAGAAGGTCAAGCTGATCAAGGAGCGGATTCGCACAACTCAGAGCCGCCAATAGAGTTACGCGGACAAGAGAAGAAGGGATTTGGAATTTGAAGTCGGTGATGAAGTATTTCTCAGACTCTCACCACGGAAAGGATTGATCAATCCGAAGAAAGGAGGCAAGTTGAGTCCGAGATATGTTGGACCTTACAAGATTTTACAAAGGATCGGGAAATTAGCCTACCAACTCGATCTTACCAAAGACCATATGCGAGAATGCACGATGTATTCCACGTGACGAGATTGAAGAAGTATCAACCGGATCCCGAGCATATCATCACCGAGATACTCCTCCTCTAATGGAAAATCTATCCTACACCGAGAGGCCGATCTGGATCATTGATCAGCAGATACGACAATTGCGTAAGAGAGAAATTCCGATGGTTAAAGTGGTGTGGCAGAACCACAATCGAGACGAAGACGCACCGGGGAGATGGAAGGAGACATAAGGAATCAATATCCAGAACTATTCTGAAGAGAATTTGGGGACCAAATTCTTTTAAGGAGGGGAGGATGTGAAGCCCCGATTTTTCCGAGCTATTAATTGATCCTTATTGTCGTTTATACTTTTGATCGACTATTTTACCGCGTCATTTTGACGGGTAATTATTAATAATATATATATTTTGTACTTTATTTCATTTTATTTAATTACTTGTGATCATGATCTTTATTAATTCTATTCCTCATTTATGATCACTTGATTGATCATTATTACTATTTTTGTATTTATTAGTCACCTTAGAATTTTAAGAAACTATTTATTTTAGAGACTTTTACCTTATAGAATTAAGAATTTGATTTAGATTAAGTGATCATGAGACTTACAAGTGATCAAGGAAATCACTAATTATTTTGGAGATTGATATATTTCATCTATTATCATCAAATTTGGGACAAAAAAAAAATATATGGAATTACCATAATACCCTTGAAGTGGACGTCCAACATGGATATTTTGGAGTAAAAATATCATCCAACTCTTGTACACCTACACCATATATTATTCATCTTGTATATAATTATACCATTAATTCAAACATTATACACATCATCCCTCACATCACTTCTTTAATATTTTTTTTTTGCCAACATGTTGGAAGTCTTCCAACATTCCATTCAAACCAAGTCTTGCCTATACCTTTGACCTTCAAATTGTCTCCCATGCATGAGGCAAAATGCAAGACACAATTTGAAAAAAATTCCTCTCCCCCTCTCTCACTAGGTGGACGGCCATGGGGGCCATTTTGTGCCAAAATTCCATTTAATTTTTATCACTAACACATTCATCTCCTACACAAATCCTCCTCCTTCTCTCTAAAAACTCCCAACTTTTCTCTACTCTTCTTCTTATTTTCTTCTTCTATACTTAGAAAATTTTCAACATTTTCCTCCTTATACTCCATAAAAATTGAACCAAACTATACCAAGGTAAGAAATTTTATCTTCAATCCATTTTTGATATCACATTGTTCATCTCTTCCACCTTCTTAACTTAAGTTTGAATTTGGTTTGGAGGTACATTTATAAGACTTTGAAGATTAGAGCTTGACAATATTTTTGAAGAAGGACCTCAAGCTTGAAGAGAAACTAGTAGAGGAATTTAGACTACAAGGTAAGAATTGAGTACTAGACCCTTTCTTTCCTACTCTTTCTATTTTTTCCAAATTTTAACACCCCTTTTCCATTTTTGAGAAATAGGGGCTGACCTTAGGTGATTTTGGAGTTGAGCCAAAATTTCCAATTTTCAAGCTTCAACTAGTCTCCAAACACCTACTACACAAGGTAAAGTGTAGTCCTTCTCCTTTCCTTATTTCCTTCTTTTTATCCTTAATTTTTCTCTCATTTTTCTAACTTCAAATTTTTGATATTTCTTGACTTAGGGGCTGACCTAAGAAGCCTCATCCAAAAATTGTGAAATTATCCTTTTATTTCACAATTTCCAATTTTAAGGTGGGTGGAAAAATATTTTCCAACTTTTAGGTGTTTTGATTAAATGCATGTAGAAAATTTGATCATGAGCCTTGAGATATATATAATCTATGTATTGCATGTCAATTATATATAACAAGTCATGAAAATTCTCAAGAGTTGCTCAAAATTACTATTTATTGAATTTGAGGTGCATGCATGTACACTTTAATGTTTTATTTGATGAATTCTTGTATGTATTGGACATGCATGTGTATGATATTTAAAATCTATGTTTTGGATGCCTTATAACCTGGAAAAGTCGAGCATAATTGATTAAATTTCAATTTTGGACTTAAAAATGTAAAAATGAAAAGTTGGTGTACTAAATTGCAAGAAAATAAAAGTTAAAGGACCCCTCTGAAAATTTCGAAATTTGGAACTGTACTCAGGTTCAAAAATGACTTTTGGACATTTTAATAAAGTTTTAAGAGTTTTAAGATAAATAAAATCAACCTTTAAAAGCCCAAGGACTAGATTGTAAAATTTTGTAAGTTTAAGGGCTACTTTGCAATTTTTAAAACTGCACCAGACCTAAACTTTAAAATTTGAAATTTTTACTCTTAAGGTACTTGGAAAGCAATTTTATAAAAATTGAGGGACTAATGTGTAAAATACTAAACTTGAGGACCCAAATGAAATTTCCAGGACTTATGCAGCCCATGCACCTGGAAATACTAACTTAACTATAACTTAATTATATTTTGGACCCAAGGTTCAAATTTCATAATAATTGGACCCCTAAAAGCCTTAAAGGCAATTATTTCAAAATGGGACAAAAATGATATTTTCAAAAGTTAAAGGACCTACACATATTTCTTTTAAAAACTGATTTTGTCCTAATATCCCACTAACCTTAATGACATTTTCCAACTGGAATCACATTAAAAACCCTTCCGGTTTGTGAGTTCCGATTATTTTAAACTTAGGGTCCGAATTGGCAATTTTTACAAATTTGGGGCCAATGTGAGAATTTTACAAAATCTCGACCTCAAAATTTTAAAAACCTGAATCTGTGGATAATTTGGAGAATTTAGAAACTGACCTCTTAATTTTTCAAGGTTGGGATATTTATTTATTCAATTTTTAACCCAAAAAGTGTTAGTTTTTACAAAACGGGGCTAAATTACAATTTTTCTTTTATAAAGGACCTAACTCAAATTACTTTCTCTTTTACTAAAATAGCCCTGGACCCTCTGACTTGGAGATTTAATTAAAGTATTTTACTTTCCCAAAAACCTTGACTTATCGGATCAATTTGACCAATTAATAACGATCGCGGAGCGACTTTCTCGCCTTGCGATTTTGAATCTATAACGGGACTCATGTTCCACCTAATCTTTCAAGATATCGAAGATTCTTATCCTTCCGATGATCATCTTCATCCAAATACTCCACCAACGTCATAATTGCCACTCGCGTTTTTCAAAAATTTTCCTAAAACTGCTTCCCTGAATCAATAATACTCGACTGCCCGGTTGACTGCTTGTACTTGTAATTACTTTCCTGCCTGAGTCAACTTGGTGTGTCGAGCTCACAGTCGGAATGGGTACGTCGGGCATGGAACCGCAAGGCGCTCGGTTGCTATTCCACTCTTCTTCGCCCCATCGTCCTAATCCCGCAACTGAGGGACGGAGTTTGTCCAAGGGAAGCGGGTCGTAGTACTTGAGGTATAATCATGATTATGACAGATCCGAGCCTTGCAAGCTCCACTGTGGATTTTGTCTTTGCCTACGGAGCGATAAAGTGTCGGTCTTGGACCATACTGACTAGGGAGTTACAAGGAAGAACGAAGGAATCGCTGTCTGATCCACACGATTCTGGAGTTATCGGACCCGTTTTGGTTGGCGTTACATTTCCGTACGCAACCACTACCTGTTTTGCATTGGTTGACGCTACAAATCCGTACGCATCCATTATTTGCCTTGCATTGGGATTGGCGTTACACTTCCGTACGCAATCCTACCTGTCTTGAATGAATCACATAGTGCATGTGTGACCATGAACTGTTTTCCTGAACTGTATAAGTATATTATTTAAATATTTTATCACGACGCTTGCAAACTGTGTGTGAATCCATGCATCATACTCACGCGTTTTCATATAACTGTTTTCTCACATTAACTATATTGCGCCACACTTGCACACGATCACCCCATCCACTGAGATTTTTGTCTCATCCCCACCTATTTTCTAACCTTAGATGAGGATTTCGTTGAAGATCTTTGAACCAGGCTCTGGATTGAGACCTTGTACTCCGCTTGCTGAATTTACTATTTCTTGTTGTTGATTGGACTCTTTTCTTATGTTGTTGTCGGACTTTTGTATTTCGTTCCATTCCAGTTTGTAACTGAAGGGCGTAGGACCCTTTGACTTTAAAGTTGCTATATTTTGTTGATTTCCGGGTTGAAAAATGGATTATGGATTGTAGACTGTAAGTTGTATTTGTACTTGTTATTTATTTCCGCTGCTATTTAGACTCTGTCTCATTGGGTTCTCGTTGATATTTGTCTGGATTGTTTGGTTATTGTATTTAAGTTGTGGATCGTTCGTCGCGTCCCGTTTGGGGCGTGACATATATATTTAATTTCATGTTTCCAGCATTTCAAGAAATAAAAATATTTTTTTTCTAATTTTCATCTTATTTTCATATGTTTATTTCATATACATCTCTGCATAAAGTTAAAAAATCTATATCAATTGATATTATATTTTTATTCCTCAATTCTCATGGCTACTTCACATTTATTTATTTATGTGACATTTCTACATACAAATTTAAAAGTGAATAACATATTGTCAAATTTGAAAGAGAATAATTTTTTTTTTTTAAAAACCACAAATTAAGGATTCTATCTATACTATCTTTTAAAATTGTTATCTTTTAAAAAAAAAAATCATCTTTTAAATTTGTTAAAGTTACCTTTCTTGGATTATTAAACTACATATATGGCGATAATTACTAATTATCATTGAATATTGATTAGAACAAAGAAAATAAAATAAAAAAGAATTTTTCAATACAATTTTTTTGAGGAAAATTTTTCATACATTAATTCATGAATGATTAGAGACGATGGGTTGGTTATTTTTCATATCCTTTTTATACATTTAATTGCATGTTTCTCGCACTTAAAGAAACAAAAATATCTTTGTTCTAATTTTCATCTATTTTTCATTTTTTTATTTCATATTACATTTTTGTATAATATTAGAACATCTATATCAATTCATACTACATTTTTATTCTCTCAATTCCACATGGCTGCTTCATATTTGTCAATGTGTCATCCCTAATATAAATTTGAAAGTGAATTGATAATTTATTTTCGAATTCAAAAGATAACAAATTCAAAAGATAACAAATCTAAAAGAAAAATAATCCAAAAATCAAGGATTGTATATATACTATCTTTTTTTTTTTTTTAATAACTTGGGAGTACTGGTTAGAGGGTTGATGATAAATTTCAAAGAAACTGAAAGGTACTGGAGTTCGAACCCCGGCCAATACCCTTACAAAAGGTGAGTAATAGTCTATGGCTGCAAATGAACCAAGTCGCTCGTGAGCTATTCATAGCTCGATTCGATAAAAGCTCGTTCGAGTTCGTTTAATGAGACTCGTTAAAATAAACGAACCAAACTCAAACTTAGAGATATTCGGTTCGTTAGCTCGTTAACAGGCTCATTAGTAAGCTCGTGAATATGCTCGATAGTAAGCTCGTATAAATTAAACTAATAATTTGATTTTAATTTTAATTTTTCATATGTTTACGTAAGATAATATATGAATATTTCAATAAACTTATTTTTTTGAATAAAATTATAAGTTTAAATAAATATATTATGAATTTTAAATATAAATAATTTTATTTTTTGTAATAAACTGAAGAATAATTTAATTTTTAATTAAATTTACGAAGCTTGTTTAGGCTTGATTAAGCTCGAAAAAGTTCGTGAGCCATCAATATGTTCGATAAATTCAGGCTCGAGTTCGACTCAATGATAAATGAGTCAAATTCAAACACTCAAAAGCTCGGCTCGGTTCGGTTCGATTGCAGCCCTAAGCAATACCACTTGAGGTACAAGCTCGTAGTTATATATACTATCTGTTAAAATAGTTATCTTTTATCTTTTAAATTCATTTAAAGATATCTTGCTTAGATTAAACTACATATATGACAACAATTACTAATAATCTTGATTAGAACAACGTAAAGAAAAGAAAAGAAAATTTCAAACATTAATTCATGAATGATTAGAGACGATGGGTTGGTTTTATTTTCCATATATTTTTTAGATATTTAATTTCATGTTTCCAGCATTTCAAGAAATAAAAAAAATAGTATTGAAAATTTCATCTAACTTTCATATTTTTTATTTCATATTACATTTTTGTATAAAATTATAAAATCTATAGCAAATCATATTACATTTTTATTCTCTCAATTCCACATGGCTGCTTCACATTTATTCATGTGGCATCCCTATGTACAAATTTAAAAGTGAATTGATAATTTATTTTTGAATTTGAAAGATAACAAATTTTGAAAGACAAATAATCCAAAAATCAAGAATTCTATCTACACTGTCTTTTAAAATTGTTATCTTTTAAATTTGTAATCTTTATATTATACGTATCAAATAAACTGCAAAAACAACAAAGAAAGAAAAAGAATATGACATTCATAATTTTTAATAACCGAGAATATAAAGGAAAAATCCCAACTATAATTTGTACATTGCTGACAAATTGTTTGGAAAAGTTAATGCCAATCAATTCAACTTTTTGCATGTTTTTATTTACAAAGATCATATTAGTTCAATATCTATATTTTTTATAGAAGAAATTATCTCATTTGAATGAATAATATATTTTTGAATTTGAAAGATAACCAATTTAAAAGATAAATAATCTAAAAATCAAGGATTCTGTCAACACTATTTTTTAAAATTGTTATCTTTTAAATGTACAAAAAAATACAAAAAACGAGCAAGAAAGAAAAAAAAGACTCTATTAGTGTAAAGTTTATATTTTTTATAGAACATATTCTCTCATTAAAATTAATAATATATTTTATAATTTAAAAGATAACAATTTAAAAGATAACAAGTAATCCAAATATCAATGATTCTATCTACACTATCTAATATGAAACATGTATCAATATACATGATTATGTAATGGCATCAGATTGGTGATTACACTCGGTGATCATATTATTGAAGCAAATATTTTTTCCGGAACTAATATTGGTAGTAAAAAATTTATTCCACGTATGATATTTAGCCCTTTAAATAACATATTGCTATTTAATTTTCAAAGAAGGCAATTTCTACTTATTATTTGATTTGCCATGACTAGAAAACAGATTCATGGTGAAATACCCTCCCACCTGGTTTGCAGCTGTCAAGACTCGTATTCAATTATAGTCAATTTTATGTGGCCATATCACACTTGTCAAGACCCGTATTCAATCATGGTCAACTTTATGTAGCCATATCGAGAGTTAAGAGCATAAAGAGTTTGAAATTTTTTTGTTGTGATAAAGATGGTACACTTGAAAATAGAACATATAATGTAGTTTACAAAAAAGTTTTTTCAACTTTTCAGAATTTCAATGTGAAATAATCTCTCATGCTGGTCGCGCAGTGCAGAGAGTGCACTGCGTGTGCGGTCGCGCACCTGGGCCAGAAAACCACGCGTGCGGTCGTGCGCTTTTGAACTGAGGTACCTGTTCGAGCTAACAACTGCGTTTTTCACTATAAGGCATGTCTTTTCGAGCCAAAAGAAATAATCATTTCATAAGGCACATAAATGCCTATATATATCAACCCCCAGATGTTGGAAAAACAGATTTTTAAAAAACCCAGAGATTAATATTTCTAAATCATATTGCATCTTTTAGCATATTGATCTTTTATTATTCAAAAGTTTGAATGTTCAAACACTTATCATGTTCGCTGTAAGTTCGACTTTTGCAAGTGCTGCCAAGTTGAACTTGAAAAGTCGTATCTTAGAGATGATTGCCAAAACCATTAGCACTTTGTACGAGGCAATTTCGTCTTGCGGAGATAGAACATAGTTCTTGCCTCAACTTATTATTTTATGTCCCGTTTTTCGTTTGTTCAAGCCATTTTCTTGAAAACCACAACCACACAAACAACAATTAATTTTAATTATTTTTTTAATCATTAGAATAGATTTCAAATTAATCCAATAAAAAAAAATGATATGAGATTGTTTGAGTTCATCGTACAAACCCTTTATTTACAAACGTACGCAATATGGAGAGAACTTAAATATATAGGTGTACATATGTAGTTTAAGAAATAGTTGATGAGAAAAATGAATGGATGGTGGTGTGTGTAATCATTTAGTGACCTTTGTCACCTGGGACAACCTGGAGCATCTTAAAATCAATATCTATATATCTATATCTATATATATAAAATAAGCGAGTCATCTTTAAATAGTAACTGGAGTTTTTCCTGCCTAAAACAAGTTGCCCTTAATAGTAATACACGATTTTCATATTCTTTTTTTTGTTGAAATCGATTCAACACGCTTTCTTCAAATAATGAGATATCATTTAAGGAAATATTGCTTTACAAGTTAAATAAATTTTAATCGGTTCTTTTTTGGGTTGTAATCGATTCTTGCCCGAATTACTGATTAAATTTAACCAATTTATTCAGTGATTTGGCAAATATATTAACCAGTAACTAAATAAGGTATATTTGACTGCTTAATCGAACTACAAATCTTATAAATTTGGACAAATATATTAATCAGTTATTACATTGTATGGAAATAATTATTTATTTAGATAATAACATCTATTGAATTTGCATAATTTGGAAATCTCTGCCATCTGAATTAAATGAATTTATTGTAAATCAAACCGACCATGTGATACATACTTTCCAAATGTGTGTCATACAAATCTTTGAAAAACCGAACAAAATTCTAAAGTAACTACAAAAAGTGAAAGTTTGACTATTATCGTTGTTATGGAATGAATTTTCAAAGATTTGCAAGCTTAATTTGCCATTATTTTTCAATCTTTTGAAAACCGAACAAAAATCGAAATTAACCAAAAAATTCACAGAAAAAGGGTTTGTACGTTGTCAAATCCAAAAATTAGTAAACGAAATATAATAAAAATGTATATGAAATGAATATCTCTCTACCGATTTTGGAAGAAACGAATAATTTGCCAAACACAAGAAACATTTACAAAAATATACTCATTAGCTTATCTATAAATAACAGATGTCATGGCATTCATTGTTTCATTGCATTCATTCATCAGACTCGAGCAATTACATATATACGTTGCAATCTTCACTCCCAAAATTTACACATGGCACCTATGATAACCTTGATTAGGGATATCAATATGAGCAAATCACTATGGGCGATGAAATTGCGTTTGGTTCGTCTGTATGAAAAACCTTCGTTTAATGACAAAAGTCAGATTCAGAGTCTGGAATTAATTTTTCATGATGCTGAGGTAATATTCTTAATTTTTGCTATTTTAGTAATCTATTTTCTAAAACAATAACTCAATATCAAAATTCTAATTAATGCAGGGAGATAGTATTACCATAAAAAAGAATAATATTAGCCAATACAAGAAGAAGCTGACTGAACGCAATGTCTATGCCATGCCATCAAGGACTTGGTTTCGTATTATTCTGACAAATACAAAACCATTGATGTTAAATACAAGATAATGTTTCATGGAAACACCCATATTTTTCAGATAGATGATAGTTCACTTCCAAAATTTTTATTCAACTTCAAGAGCTTCGGCCAATTGTTGAATGTGGAAAACGTTGGCGAGACATTGTTGATCGGTATGTATAAAATCATATTTTTAATTTTCATACATTCTGGTTCTTTTCTTTAGTTTCAATAATTTTCACTAATATTTTATGAAACTCAATTATACAGATGTCATAGGAAGAGTGGTTGCCATGCAATCTATACAAACCAGAGAGCTTGCTGGGAAAATGACACGATACATTGACATAACATTGGAGAATTTGGAGTAATAATTTTATTAATTTATTTTTGTTCTTTGAACTATGCAGCATCTAATTTTTTTTTCATTGTAGTAACAATCGCATCGGCTGCACTCTATGGGAAAGTACGTTGATATGATTTTACCATTTCTCGAGGAAATTACTGTAGAACCATTGGTTTTAATTCTTCAGATGGGGCGTGCAAAGGTATGTTGAGGTAAGCTATTTATATCTGATGCATTATATATTATTATTTTGAGGGTTTTTAAAGTGACAACAATTTTACATTTTATTGACCTTGCTGTATATTCATATTCTTCAGGAGATGTCAAGGTTTCGAACACTTTCATGTTACAAAATTGATTTTGAATGGAGACGTTGAAGAGATAAGTGATTTCAAGAGGAGGTTTGATAATTCATATTATTTAAATTATCTAAATAAATTTTAAAGAAATTAATTTAATTGATTAATGGCATTCATCTTTTCCGTTTTGATTTAGAATTGCCACAACTAATAATCCTTCATCTTCGATAAGTCATGTCAATCCCTTTGGCACGTACAATTCATGAGGATTTGGCATCTGGTGAATCACCATTCCGACTGATTGATCAATTGTATGCTAATGAGGAGGTAGTTATATTCTTAATTTTCTTTTTCTTTAAAATTTACTTCGTTATTTATCTTTTATTTAAAATTGTTTAAAATTAATTACCTCAAATATAGGTTGGGAGCTTTTGGATCACTGCCACTATTTTCTCTATTATAGGAGATTGGTGGTATCTGTCTTGCAAGAAATGTCCGAAGAAATTGACCAAAACTGGAGAAGCGTGCTTATTTTTTTAATTTCTTGATGGTAATCACTATTAATAATTCAAACTTCACAATTATAGGTACCATATTCAATTTGAGGTGGGTGATGATAGTGGAAACGCGTCTTTGTTATGCTGGGATCGTGACTGTGAGGGTTTGGAAAACCCTGTGCAACGTTAAAAGCTGAATTGGATGAGGTATGAACAATATTATTTATTAAAATTCACCTTTAAATATTATAGATGACAAGTTATTATCTATTTAGTCATTTGTGTTTTATTAAATTTCAGAGGGAGTATTGGGATGAATTGCCTGATGATCTGGCAATTTTGGTTGACAAAAGAGTTCTTTTTAAGGTGCAAGTGAGAGTTGATCAAATCAAACATTTCACTGGAGCATTCTTTGTTATTAGGCTGATAACAGATCCTAACTTGCTGAAGCGATACTCTCCTTTTGCTGTTGAGAGTCAGGTATACACACACACACACATATATATAGATAAATTTATATTTGGTTTTAGTTATCTAAATATATTATTTTTGTAGGAATCGGATTTCCTTTCTAAATTGCAAGGGGATGATAATGTTGGCGACCTAGAAGATGGATCATCTGAAGACGAAATTACTACCCCGAATAAGCCATTGAAGGACGAAGACAGGGTCGAAGTAGGAGCTGATCTGAGAAAGCCACTTTTTGATGAGTCTACTAGGAAGGAGTTCAAGTTTAAGAAAGTTAAAATGGAGGATGATGGAAAACATTAAGATTATTTTATGGATTTGTTTTTACGTTGAACAATTTAATTTGAAGGATTTTTGTTTTGCTTTTGGTTTTTATTAAATCCTCATATGTTTAGAGGATTGCTTGGGATTATGATACTTTTTGGGACTTGGCATTTCTTATATTCATTTGGATGATAGCTATATTTAATTATTATATTGTTAGGTGTTCATAAGAATTTTTACGGGTTCTTTTATTTTTTCTAATCAATTATAAAAATTATTATTTAACATCAGTTGCAATTTGTGTTGGAAAAGAATACATTTATATTGCAGGATCGCTGACCCGTGCTTTGGAAAATCAAGAGATATTATTCACATATGCATCTCTATCTCATTTAAGGTTCTAGGTTTATTTATGATTCTTTTCGTGAATTTAATCAATTATTTATGATTTATTTATGATATTGCAATCTAGAGGATCCCTATTCTCAAATCGAAGACAGATTCAATATTCATTGAAACAAAATGGAAGCAACTATTGAAGAATGATGATAAAGTGGAGTCAATAACTGGTTTGAGAATATGATTTTGAGAGAATTCTACTAAGAGACTACAAGATTTATATTGTGAAGAAAATTGTTACATAAAATAGTTTGTTTGGTTCAGTCAATTTGAACCTGATAAGTATAGAGGATTTTATGTATAGTTTTGGATTATATAGGAAAATGTCTTGAGAGATATTTTGTTATTTAGAATTATATTAATAACATTGTATTTTAATAACATTGTATTTTAAAAGAAATTTGTTTTGTATTTGTATATTTCTTATATTATTTGTTTTTGTCTGTTCAACTTATAAATAACTAATGCACATAATAATTGTTAATAATTATTCTTAAATTATTGACAATCTTTAACTTTAAATGGCTTATTCTCGAGTATAGAGGATTGTGTAGAGATATTTGGATTGCATAGGCTTTATAACATTGTGTATATTTCTTTTCAGGTTTAAGTTCAAATTTTGTTTCAATGAAACATCATTATATTTTTTGGTAATCAACTTTGATGAAAAGGGTTTCTTTCAAATGTGATAACTAAATAAATATTTTTTGGATTACATAGGTTTTTAAAATTGCGTATATGTATTTCAAGATATAAGTGAAGATTTGTTTCAAATAATCATCATTATATTTTTGGGTAATGATGTTTGATGAAAAGGGTAGCTTTCGAACGTGATAATCAATCTGTTTTAAATAGAACCACATTGAGCAACATATAATAATTAGTTTGAAAATTATTCGTAAAGTATAGGGAATTAAATTCTCTAACTTATACACAAAAGTAAAGTAATTTATGGAAAACATCCTCTTGCATGATTTACTATATTCACTCACGAAGAAATATGCATTCCAAATATATAAAATGGGATTAGGAGATGAGTGAAAACATCATACAATAAAGACCCTCAGCACCAACAGGATCCCGCTACACTCACGGTGTAGGATCAAGTGACTTTGTGAGCCAAGAGTCTTTTTTAGGTGTAACTTAAAACCAATAACAAAAATACATATTGCTTTGTGAACGAAGATAGTAAAAATTCTAGGCATGTAATCTAAAATTGAAAAGTACATTAGCAATATTTAACCAAATTATTTAGCATCATTGCAGTAAAATATAAATTAAAGTAAACTAGCAGATTCAAACATAATACAGAAATTAAAAATGTAAGGAAATATTTATAATGATTTGCAGAGTACAGTAAAATATTTTGGTTAAATTACAATAATGCTTGGGTATAGTGCTGGTAAATTGTCAACCAAATAAGCATACTAATTTTAGTTCTATTATTACCTTACATATTTTATGAACTTTCAGTACCAAGAACATATCTGTTTTTTAAAAGGAATGAAACGTGTAAATCATAAACCAAATTTAACACACAGTACAAGTCAATGAATTTTATCAATATATATGACTTACCATGATATGCATTCCAACATAACATTTAGATTCTTTAAAGCAAAATAGAAGCCAACAAAATAGGATTTTACATGCCAATCAAATTCATATTGGTGCTGGTAATAATGAGCCTCAATAATTGTGCACATATACATATAGATATTTTGGTGAAAATATCATAAATATATATTACCATAAAAGCTGTTTTCATAAAATCTTTTTAGGTTGACAATATAAATATTATGAAATCAAACCGAAAGAATTCCATTTGCAAATTTTCAGTCACACGCACAGCTTCATAATTGCACCCTATTTTTTCATACCAAGACATTATCTATTTGACTATGCCATAACAATATAACAACATATTCAGTCATCAGGAAGAGACACATGAGGTAACAATATAAATTGGCGCAATAGGAGTTGGCTAAACAGAGAACCATACATCACATAACTTTCACAATAAGGTGTTAAAAGTGAGGGTCATGAGAAAGCTAAACGGTTCTGCAGTGTTGGGTAGTAAATGCAAGATGGATTGTGTCATCTATAAAGGTATTTTTTACCGTCTTTCCCTTTTTTTTCCAGAATTTATGCAGTTTTTCATATAGACATGGCTGCAATAATATAAAATATTTAGCATCATTGCAGTAAAATATAAATTAAAGTAA
This sequence comes from Rehmannia glutinosa, assembly GCA_016081115.2. Taxonomy (NCBI): domain Eukaryota; kingdom Viridiplantae; phylum Streptophyta; class Magnoliopsida; order Lamiales; family Orobanchaceae; genus Rehmannia; species Rehmannia glutinosa. Next base: position 30,992,653 of record CM071931.1, on the reverse strand, counting down.
ACTAGAAGATTCAAACATAATACAGAAATTAAAAATGTAAGGAAATATTTATAATGATTTGCAAAGTACAGTAAAATATTTTGGTTAAATTACAATAATGCTCGGGTATAGTGCTGGTAAATTGTCAACCAAATAAGCATACTAATTTTAGTTCTATAATTACCTTACATATTTTATGAACTTTCAGTACCAAGAACATATCTGTTTTTTAAAAGGAATGAAACGTGTAAATCATAAACCAAATTTAACACACAGTACAAGTCAATGAATTTTATCAATATATATGACTTACCATGATATGCATTACAACATAACATTTAAATTCTTTAAAGCAAAATAGACGCCAACAAAATAGGATTTTATATGTCAATCAAATTCATATTGGTCTTTGATAATAATGAGCCTCAATAATTGTGCACACATATAGATATTTTGGTGAAAATATCATAAATATATATTACCATAAAAGTTGTTTTCATAAAATCATTTTAGGTTGACAATATAAATATTATGAAATCAAACCGAAAGAATTCCATTTGCAAATTTTCAATCACACGCACAACTTCATAATTGCACCCTATATTTTCATACCAAGACATTATCTATTTGACTACGCCATAACAATATAACAACATATTCAGTCATCAGGAAGAGACACGTGTGGTAACAATATAAATTGGCGCAATAGGAGTTGGCTAAACAGAGAACCATACATCACATAACTTTCACAATAAGGTGTTAAAAGTGAGGGTCATGAGAAAGCTAAACGGTTCCGCAGTGTTGGGTAGTAAATGCAAGATGGATTGTGTCATCTATAAAGGTATTTTTTACCGTCTTTCCTTTTTTTTTCTAGAATTTATGCAGTTTTTCATATAGACATGGTTGCAATAATATAAAATATTTAGCATCATTGCAGTAAAATATAAATTAAAGTAAACTAGCAGATTCAAACATAATACATAAATTAAAAATGTAAGGAAATATTTATAATGATTTGCAGAGTACAGTAAAATATTTTGGTTAAATTACAATAATGCTCGGGTATAGTGCTGGTAAATTGTCAACCAAATAAGCATACTAATTTTAGTTCTATTATTACCTTACATATTTTATGAACTTTCAGGACCAAGAACATATCTGTTTTTTAAAAGGAATGAAACGTGTAAATCATAAACCAAATTTAACACACAGTACAAGTCAATGAATTTTATCAATATATATGACTTACCATGATATGCATTACAACATAACATTTAGATTCTTTAAAGCAAAATAGAAGCCAACAAAATAGGATTTTATATGTCAATCAAATTCATATTGGTGCTGGTAATAATGAGCCTCAATAATTGTGCACATATACATATAGATATTTTGGTGAAAATATCATAAATATATATTACCATAAAAGTTGTTTTCATAAAATCTTTTTAGGTTGACAATATAAATATTATGAAATCAAACCGAAAGAATTCCATTTGCAAATTTTCAGTCACACTCACAGCTTCATAATTGCACCCTATTTTTTCATACCAAGACATTATCTATTTGACTACGCCATAACAATATAACAACATATTCAGTCATCAGGAAGAGACACGTGAGGTAACAATATAAATTGGCGCAATAGGAGTTGGCTAAATAGAGAACCATACATCACATAACTTTCACAATAAGGTGTTAAAAGTGAGGGTCATGAGAAAGCTAAACGGTTCTGCAGTGTTGGGTAGTAAATGCAAGATGGATTGTGTCATCTATAAAGGTATTTTTTACCGTCTTTCCCTTTTTTTTTCCAGAATTTATGCAGTTTTTCATATAGACATGGCTTGCAATAATATAAAATATTTAGCATCGTTGCAGTAAAATATAAATTAAAGTAAACTAGAAGATTCAAACATAATACAGAAATTAAAAATGTAAGGAAATATTTATAATGATTTGCAAAGTACAGTAAAATATTTTGGTTAAATTACAATAATGCTCGGGTATAGTGCTGGTAAATTGTCAACCAAATAAGCATACTAATTTTAGTTCTATTATTACCTTACATATTTTATGAACTTTCAGTACCAAGAACATATATGTTTTTTAAAAGAATGAAACGTGTAAATCATAAACCAAATTTAACACACAGTACAAGTCAATGAATTTTATCAATATATATGACTTACCATGATATGCATTACAACATAACATTTAAATTCTTTAAAGCAAAATAGATGCAACAAAATAGGATTTTATATGTCAATCAAATTCATATTGGTGCTGATAATAATGAGCCTCAATAATTGTGCACATATACATATAGATATTTTGGTGAAAATATCATAAATATATATTACCATAAAAGTTGTTTTCATAAAATCATTTTAGGTTGACAATATAAATATTATGAAATCAAACCGAAAGAATTCCATTTGCAAATTTTCAGTCACACGCACAGCTTCATAATTGCACCCTATATTTTCATACCAAGACATTATCTATTTGACTACGCCATAACAATATAACAACATATTCAATCATCAGGAAGAGACACGTGGGGTAACAATATAAATTGGCGCAATAGGAGTTGGCTAAACAGAGAACCATACATCACATAACTTTCACAATAAGGTGTTAAAAGTGAGGGTCATGAGAAAGCTAAACGGTTCCGCAGTGTTGGGTAGTAAAGGCAAGATGGATTGTGTCATCTATAAAGGTATTTGTTACCGTCTTTCCCTTTATTTTCCAGAATTTATGCAGTTTTTCATATAGACATGGTTGCAATAATATAAAATATTTAGCATCATTGCAGTAAAATATAAATTAAAGTAAACTAGCAGATTCAAACATAATACGAAATTAAAAATGTAAGGAAATATTTATAATGATTTGCAAGTAGTACAAAGAAAATATTTTGGTTAAATTAGAATAATGCTCGGGTATAGTGCTGGTAAATTGTCAACCAAATAAGCATACTAATTTTAGTTCTATTATTACCTTACATATTTTATGAACTTTCGGGACCAAGAACATATCTGTTTTTTAAAAGGAATGAAACGTGTAAATCATAAACCAAATTTAACACACAGTACAAGTCAATGAATTTTATCAATATATATGACTTACCATGATATGCATTACAACATAACATTTAGATTCTTTAAAGCAAAATAGAAGCCAACAAAATAGGATTTTATATGTCAATCAAATTCATATTGGTGCTGGTAATAATGAGCCTCAATAATTGTGCACATATACATATAGATATTTTGGCGAAAATATCATAAATATATATTACCATAAAAGCTGTTTTCATAAAATCTTTTTAGGTTGACAATATAAATATTATGAAATCAAACCGAAAGAATTCCATTTGCAAATTTTCAGTCACACTCACAGCTTCATAATTGCACCCTATTTTTTTATACCAAGACATTATCTATTTGACTACGCCATAACAATATAACAACATATTCAGTCATCAGGAAAAACACGTGAGGTAACAATATAAATTGGCGCAATAGGAGTTGGCTAAACAGAGAACCATACATCACATAACTTTCACAATAAGGTGTTAAAAGTGAGGGTCATGAGAAAGCTAAACGGTTCTGCAGTGTTGGGTAGTAAATGCAAGATGGATTGTGTCATCTATAAAGGTATTTTTTACCGTCTTTCCCTTTTTTTCCAGAATTTATGCAGTTTTTCATATAGACATGGTTGCAATAATATAAAATATTTAGCATCATTGCAGTAAAATATAAATTAAAGTAAACTAGAAGATTCAAACATAATACAGAAATTAAAAATGTAAGGAAATATTTATAATGATTTGCAAAGTACAGTAAAATATTTTGGTTAAATTACAATAATGCTCGGGTATAGTGCTGGTAAATTGTCAACCAAATAAGCATACTAATTTTAGTTCTATTATTACCTTACATATTTTATGAACTTTCAGTACCAAGAACATATCTGTTTTTTAAAAAGAATGAAACGTGTAAACCATAAACCAATTTTAACACACAGTACAAGTCAATGAATTTTATCAATATATATGACTTACCATGATATGCATTACAACATAACATTTAGATTCTTTAAAGCAAAATAGACGCCAATAATATAGGATTTTATATGTCAATCAAATTCATATTGGTGCTGGTAATAATGAGCCTCAATAATTGTGCACATATACATATAGATATTTTGGTGAAAATATCATAAATATATATTACCATAAAAGCTGTTTTCATAAAATCTTTTTAGGTTGACAATATAAATATTATGAAATCTAACCGAAAGAATTCCTCTTGTCAGGTCTTGGACCATCTTGCTCGGGGAGTTATAAGGAAGAACGAAGGAATCGTTGTCCGATCCACACGATTCTGGAGTTAATCGGACCCGTTTGGTTGGCGCTACAAATCCGTATGCAACCGCTACTTGTATTGCATTGGTTGGTGCTACAAATCCGTACGCAACCATTAATTGTCTTGCATAGGATTGGCGTTACATTCCATACGCAATCCTACCTGTATTGCCTGAATCACATAGTGCTTGTGTGACCACGAACTGTTTTCTTAAACTGTATAATTATATTACTTAAATATTTTATCACGACGCTTGTGGACTATACGTAAATTCATGCATCATATCTCACGCGTTTTCATACAACTGTTCTCTCGCATTAACTATATATCGCCACACTTGCACACGATCACCCCATCCACTGAGATTTATGTCTCATTCCCTCCTGTTTTCTAACCTTTAGATGAGGACTTTGTTGAAGATGTTGAACCTATCACGGACTAAGCTCCGTACTCCGCTTGTTGGACTTACTATCTTTTATTGTTGATGTCGCTGGACTTGTTTCTTTTATTTGTTGTTGGACTCTTTTATTCTCTTTTCATTAAGTGCAGAATCAAGGGCGTAGGACCACTATTAAGTTGTTATCTTTAGTTGATTTCGGGGATGTAATTTGGATGTTTGTTGGGTATAAGTTGTAACTCGTCTTGTTCTTTATTTCCATTTTGCTATTTGACTTGACTTTTCATTGGGTTTTCGTTGATATTTGTCTAGACCGTTTGGTTTTCTTGTATTTAAGTTGTGGATCATCGTCGCGTCCCATTTGGGGCATGACAGTAGATCTATAATTTTTATTGCAAAATAATTTTAATCGTAGATTAAAAACTTTATAATATAAACACAGTTAAATCCGAACATAACATAATCGAATTTTGTTTTAATAAAAATACACTTATCTTTCAGGCGCTCGATCGAAAAACTGAGAAAATGAACGAAAGATGAACGGGAAAAATTCAAAGTGGATGGGTTCACTACAAGAAAAATGCTCAACAACAATACCCCAAAGACAACGAATTTTAGCTAAATCATTGTCCGTACAAGCAGTCACAATGGATTTTCGCTAAACAGTTGTGGATGAGCGGATTTTTTGTTAACGACAATAGTTCACTCAAGCCTAAGACAATACTTTCTTGAAGCATTGTTGATTAGCAGTCTTTTTATTTTTTTACAACGCGTTTCTTGGGTCTTCGACAATGTTTTTATAATCCGTTGTCGATTAGTGCCTAATCTTTTTTAAAATACAACATTTATTCATCCTTTTCGTCAACAGTTGGTTATACCGTTGCAATTAGGGTCATTTTTTTTCCTTAAAGACATTAATTTTAACAACAATTACAAACCGGAATCGATAGGCATTTTTCATGTCCTTATTTATTATTTATATTAATGGTATAACTAGCACTTTTAGTTAATTTATCAATTTTATTTTAGCAACTTTAGCAAATTTCTATAAGTGCTAAGAGTTAATTTTTATTTTGTTATCAATTTTTTATCTCATGGTATAACTATCACTTTTAGTTAACTTATCAATTTTATTTGAGCAACTTTAGCATAATTCTAAAAGTGTTGGGAGTTGTAAATATTTTTTTTTATCAAATTTTAATTTTAGTTCATTTGAAAAAAATAGTAATCAAATATAACTAGCAAGGTTAAACATTTTGGTTTAGCAACTTAAACAGAAGTCTAAAAATATAACTAGAAACTTTAAAGTTAGACTTTTTACTTTAGCAACTTAAACATAAATATAAATAAAAAAGACTAGCAACTTTAAGTTGAGTAATAGACAATCTAATTAAAGTAATGTACATAATAGCAACTTAAACAACTCAAATAACTTAATTAAAAAAAAAGAGAAACTATACATCCTCTGATATCAGCTATCACCGCTTATCGATAAGTGACTTTAATCGTCTACCGCAAGCTTTTTTCACCCATCCACCGCCATACACCGATAGGAGCTCGACCGTTGCATCTCGGAGTGATTTCTTGATGAGTTTTACCCATCCACTAAAATCCCCAAATCTTTTAAAACCCTAATCTTTGGTCTCTAACCGTATTATACCAGAAAGTTATCAGAGGGTAATTATATATTTGTCTATGTATCATTAAGATGTAGAATCCCTTTGACCGTTTGAAGAATGATTTCATGTTATGATGTTGTTGTAGGAGGAGGAAAATGGGTGCGATCTCCGGAGATCCGATTCACGCCCCATGGGCTCGATTCACAACTTAAATACAAATGGACTAACATCCGACAAATACCAATGAGAACCCGATAAAGCGAGTCTAAATAGCGTGGAAATAAATAATGACTACAAGTTATCACTTAAAGTTACATTCCATCACCAAATTACAATAAATTCAACAAGGTAGTAACTTAACGTCAAAGGGTCATACGCCCTCAATTACAAACCGAATTGATTAGGATACAAAAGTCCAACAACAACATAATAAGAAAAGAGTCCGACAACAAGATTCCAACAAGCGTTGTACAGGTCTCAATCCAGATTTTCAAAGATCCCCAAATCCTCATCTAAGGTTAGAAAACATGAGACAAAAATCTCGGTGGATGGGGTGATCGTTAATTTGTTAATGTGAGAAAGCGATTATCTGGCAAAAACGCGTGAGTATGATGCATGGTTTCACACACGATTCACAAGCGTCATGATAAATTATTTAAATAATATACTTATACGTTTAAGAAAAATTTATCACATATGTGATTTGGTTTATTGCGTTTAGTGTAACGCCAATCTATGCAAGGCAATTAATGGTTTCGGACGACTTGGCGCCAACCAATGCAAAAACAGCAATTTTTGCGTGGGGAATGTAACGCCAACCAAAACGGGGCGATAACTCCTAATCGTGTGGATCGATTAAAAATTCCTTCGTTCTTCCTTGTAACTCCCGATCAAGTATGGTCCAAGACCGATTTATCGCTCCGTAGGCAAAGACAAAATCCCAAAGATCATCTGTCATAATCATGATTATACCTCGAACCCGCTTTGGACAAACTCCGTCCCTCGGTTTATTAGGGGCGATAAGAGTGGAATAGCGCCTTGCCCATTCCATCCCGACATATCCATTCGGGATTTTGTGAGCTCGACACACCAAGTTGACTCGAAAAGTAATTACAATTATAGGTAGTTTTGAATGATATTATTGATTCAACGATTTAGGAGAAATTTTTGAAAAACGCGAGTGGCAATTATTATTTGGATGAAGATGATTATCGGAAGGATAAGCAACCTTCGATATCTTGAAAGATTAGGTGGAACATAAGTCCTGCTTCCAAAATCGCAAGATGAGAAGTCGCTCGCCGCGATCGGGTAACCGATAAGTCAAAGAGAGTCCAGGGCGATTTTAGTAAAAGAGAAAATAATTTGAGTGAGTCCTTTATAAAAGGAAAATTGTAATTTAGCCCGTTTTGTAAAAACTAACACTTTTGGGGTTACAAATTGAATAATTAAATATCCCAACCTTGAAAAATTATGAGGTCAGTTCCTAAATTTTGTCCAGAGATTCATATTTTTAAAGCTTTGAGGTCGAGTTTTTGTAAAAATCTCACATTGGCCCCAAATTTGTAAAAATTGCCAATTCGGACCTTAAGTTTTAAAAATTCGAACTCACAAACCGGAAGGGATTTTAATGTGGTTCCAGTTGGAAAATGTCACTAAGGTTAGTAGGATATTGGGACAAAAGCAGTTTTTAAAAACAATATGTGTAGGTCCTTTAACTTTTGAAAATATCATTTTTGTCCCATTTTAAAATAATTGCCTTTAAGGCTTTTAGATCAATTGTTATGAAATTTGAACCTTGGGTCCAAAATGTAATTAAGTTATAGTTAAGTTAGTATTTCCAGGTGCATGGGCTGCATAAGTCCAGGAAATTTCATTTGGGTCCTCAAGTTTAATATTTTCACATTAGTCCCTCATTTTTAGTAAAATTGTTTTCCAAGCCCTAACCACTTGATTTTTGGAATTTTCCCAGTAACTTAAAAGTAAAAATTTCAATTTATAAAGTTTAGGTCTGGTACAGTTTTTAAAATTGCAAAGTAGCCCTTAAACTTTCAAAATTTTACAATCTAGTCCTTGGGCTTTTAAAGGTTGATTTTATTTATCTTAAAACTCTTAAAACATTATTAAAATGTCCAATGCAAAACAACATTTATTCAATCGTGTGGATCGGACAAAATTCCTTCGTTCTTCCTAACTCCCGTCGATGGTCCAAGACCGCACCTTTTTTTCCCAAAAGGCAATAATCATTTATACCTCGATTTTACAAACTCCGTCCCACTCGTTCGGGATTAGGGCGATGGGGCCGGAAGAGTGGAATAGCAGCCGAGCTTTATCCATTCCGACAGCTTTGACTCATAATTACAATTATAGGTAGTCAACCAGGCATTATTATTGATTCATTTAGGAGAAATTTTTGAAAAACGCGAGTTAATTATTTATTTGGATTGATTATCGGAAGGATAAGCAACCTTCGATATCTTGAAAGATTAATAAGTCCCGTCATAGATTCCAAAATCGCAAGAGACGATTAATTTCGGTCAAATTGATCCGAAAGTCGTTGGTTTAAAATACTTAAATTAAATCTCCAAGTCAGAGAGTCCAGGGCGATTTTAGTAAAAGAGAAAATAATTTGAGTGAGGTCCTTTATAAAAGGAAAATTGTAATTTAGCCCCGTTTTGTAAAAACTAACACTTTTGGGGTTACAAATTGAATAATTAAATATCCCAACCTTGAAAAATTATGAGGTCAGTTCTAAATTCCCCAAATTGTCCAGAGATTCATATTTTTAAAGCTTTGAGGTCAGTTTTTGTAAAAATCTTTGGCCCCAAATTTGTAAAAATTGCCAATACCTTAAGTTTTAAAAATTAAACTCACAAACCGGAAGGGATTTTAATGTGGTTCCAGTTGGAAAATGTCACTAAGGTTAAGTTTTTAAAAACAATATGTGTAGGTCCTTTAACTTTTGAAAATATCATTTTTGTCCCATTTTAAAATAATTGCCTTTAAGGCTTTTAGGGGTCAATTGTTATGAAATTTGAACCTTGGGTCCAAAATATAATTAAGTTATAGTTAAGTTAGTATTTCCAGGTGCATGGGCTGCATAAGTCCAGGAAATTTCATTTGGGTCCTCAAGTTTAATATTTTCACATTAGTCCCTCATTTTTAGTAAAATTGTTTTCCAAGCCCTAACCACTTGGATTTTTGGAATACTTTTAAAATATGGGATTCCCAGTAACTTAAAAGTAAAAATTTCAATTTATAAAGTTTAGGTCTGGTAAGTTTTTAAATAGCCCTTAAACTTTCAAAATTTTACAATCTAGTCCTTGGGCTTTTAAAGGTTGATTTTATTTATCTTAAAACTCTTAAAACATTATTAAAATGTCCAAAAGTCATTTTTGAACCTGAGTACAGTCCCAAATTTCTTTGCAGAACCTTTAACTTTTAAATTTAGTAAACTTTCCAAAAGTCCAAAATTGAAATTTAATCAATTATGCTTTTTCCAGGTTATAAGTCATCCAAAACATAGATTTTAAAGATCATACACATGCATGTCCAATACATAAATAATTCATCAATTAAAGCATTAAAGTGTACATGCATGCACCTAAAATTCAATAAATAGTAATTTTAAGCAACTCTTGAGAATTTTTATGATTTGATATATAAAATTGACATGCAATACATAGATTATATATATCTCAAGGCTCATGATCAAATTTTCTACATGCATTTTAATAAAACACCTAAAAGTTGGAAAAATAATTTTTCCACCCACCTAATTATGGAAATTGTGAAATAAAAGGATAATTTCACAATTTTTTGGATGAGGCTTCTTAGGTCAGCCCCTAAGTCAAGAAAATATCAAAATGTGGAGTTAGAAAAATGAGAGAAAAATTAAGGAGAAAAAGAAGGAAATAAGGAAATGAAAAGGACTACACTTTACAGATGCTTGGAGACTAGTTGAAGCTCAAAAATTGGAAATTTGGTTCAACTCCAAAAATCTCCTAAGGTCAGCCCCTATTTCTCAAAAATGAAAAGGGGTGTTAAAATTTGAAAAAAAAAAAAAAAGGAAGAGTAGGAAAGAAGGGGTCTAATACACAATTCTTACCTTGTAGTCAAATTTTCTCTACTATTTTCTTCTTCAAGTTGAAGGTCCTTCTTCAAAATATTTTTAACCCAAAGTCTTCTAAATGTACCTCCAAAACCAAATTTAAACTTTTAAAAGGTGGAAGAGATGAACAATGTGATATCCAAAAATGGATTGAAGCTCTTACCTTTTAGTATGGTGGTTCGATTTTTATGAAGGATAGGAGGAAAATGTTGAATTTTTTTCTAAGTATGGAAGAAGAAAGTAATTGTTGGGAGTTTTTAGAGAGAAGGAGGAGGATTTTTGCATTTGGTGAAATGAAGAGAAATTTTGTGTAGTGGCCATCATTAAGAGAGAGGGGAGATGATTTTGATCAAATTGAATTTGTCTCTTGCATGGAGACAAAAATGCAAGTCAAAGTGTTGGGTCAATTTGAATTTGAGAGGAATAAGATTTTGTTAAGTGAAGTTGGGGAAAATAGTAATAAAGAATTGGTGTATAAGATGATGTGTATAATGTTTGAATTAATGATATAATTATACACAAGATGACTAATATATGGTGTATGTGTACAAGAGTTGGATGATATTTTTATCCCAAAATATCCACCATGGCAACTCCATTATGAGGGTAAAATGGTAATTCCATATATTTTTTTTTTTGTCCCAATTTTGATGATAATAGATGAAATATATCAATCTCCAAAATAATTAGTGATTCCCTTGATCACTTGTAAGTCTCATGATCACTTAAACTAAATTAAAGTCTTAATTCTATAAGGTAAAAGTCTCCAAAATAAATAGTCTCTTAAAATTCTAAGGTGACTAATAAATACAAAAATAGTAATAATGATCAATCAAGTGATCATAAATGAGGAATAGAATTAATGATGATCATGATCACAAGTAATTAAATAAAATGAAAAAAAATACAAAATGTATATATTATTAATAATTACCCGTCAAAATGACGCGATAAAATAGTCGATCAAATGTTTCAATAAGATCCATTAATAGCTTTGGAAAAATCGGGGCTTCACATCCGACGGCTTGTTTTTTTTTTCTCTTAGCCTAATCTTTCTCGTGATGTTTCTGCGGTCTACTCCTTATGTTTTTTTGGTTTTTTTTTCTCGTGATGTTTCGATAGATGAGTGATATGTGGTATTTGCACGTTAATAGGAGGATGAATATTTGGGATTGTTCCAAAGGGTGTGGATTTTAGGTTTGGTGTGTCTTTTGTAGGGACGAAAGGTGTTTGATGTTGGGATTGATAAATTTGGGTTGTTTGGAGAGACTAATTAATATGGATTTCAGAATTATGAAGTGGGATTTACGGTTGTGTGGTGAAATTCAGGTTCTAATGTATTCAATCTAACCAAATTTTTATGGTTTTTCTGCTTCTGATTAATAACAGTGGATTCATGATAATGAGGTCAAAATGTAAATGGTTTCATTCTTGGTCAGCTGGTTTTACCTGATTGAATTAGATGTTTTTTGGTCTTGGTAGTGTTTAATTCTACTTATTGTAAAGAATTCTTATATTGTAGTGTTGATAAGATTATGATATATGATTAGGTGATTTCTGAGTGAAATTCAACACTCGTGTCATTTTTATTAACATATTATAGAAGTTTAGTAATTACCTAATTGAGGAAGCTTATTTTTGACTACGATAGTGCCGTTTGTTTCAACATATAAATTTAATAATGATAATTTTTGGAGTGCATGTATTTGTAATTTATACTGATATTATTTTTTTGATGTTTCTTCACTGGGGTGGTTGTGATGCCCACAGGCTGGTGAATCAAAACTTAACTAAATTTTTTTCATGTATTTAGACTAGCACCAGACAAAAGTTGGATGTCAAATGATAGGTTGTCACATGAGTTCAAGGTTGGAGTGGAGTCTTTTTTGCAATTTGCCAAACACAATGCTTCTGATCCCAACAAAATGTCATGTCCATGTGCGGTTTGCGGTAATATGCAGAATAGAAATGTTGACCTTATAAGATTGCATTTGTTGTCTAAAGGTATAGATAGAACATACCATACATGGATATGGTATGGGGAAAAATGTAAGTAGGGAATGCTAGTGATGAAGTAGGGAAAATAGAGCAGGGTTATTTCGAACAAGAACCTCATGTAGACATGGTGCACGCTGCATATGAAAACACCGAAAATCCAAATGAATTTTCAAAATTACTCGAGGATGCTGAGAAACCTCTATACCCTGGATGTGGTAAATTCACAAAGTTATCTGCAGTTGTAAATTGCTTAGTTTGTTTCGTGATATGCTTCCGGAAAATAATGAATTGCCTTCGTCTTTGTATGATGCAAAGAAAAGCTTGGTTGCATTAGGGATGGATTACAATAAAATTAATGCTTGCCCAAAACGATTGTATTCTATATCGGAAGTGTGAGGCCCCGAAATTTAACAACATGAGATACGGTGTTGTAGTGATTATTTATTCGGCTATGTATCACAGACCTATTATTAATGAAACGCGACTCTACTTTTATTTAGTTCTTCCAACGTCAATTACGCATTTCGCATTTTTGAGCTTAGCAATTTTATATTCTCCTCTAGTATTAATACTTGATCGAATGACTACGACTTTAGAAATATTGAACCCTCGATAATTTTGGAGTATATTCTAATTCTTATCCAAATATTTCACCTTATTCTACAATAGACTTCTAACCAAATTCCAATTTATTTTGAGGAAACACACATTTTATTATTTCACATCTTTATTTTTATCATCCTATATATATAAACCTAATTATTTCAATCTTAAAAAAAAAAAAAAACATATTATTTTTATCCCAACTTTTGATCACATGCATAAAGGGGTGGGGGGACAATTTTTTTCTCTCCAACCAAAATTTGCAAATAAACAAGTAACAAGAATTTGTTAATCATTCATTTTCCCTTCAACTTTCGGCTATAGCATGTTTTGGGGAGGAATCATTCAATTTTTTTTTATCTCCCAACATACTTTAGTGATCCAATTATTACACATCAAAATAATAATAATAATAATAATAATAATAATAATAATAATAATAATAATAATAATAATAATAATAATAATAATAATCCTCAAGACCAAATTTTAAGAAGAATCAAATTTTCCTCATCTAATCAAACTTCCAACCTTTCCTTGTTAACACTCTTGAACAAGAACACAACAATCTCTTCCATTCTTTCTCTAAGGGGCCGAAATTTCCTAAGGTAAGGTGAGAAAGTTTTTTTCCATTTTTATTTTATCTCCTTGAAACTTCAAACCTATACCTTCAATTTCTAACTTGATGAATCCTTCTTGATGAGGTAATCCTAGAGAAATTTCTTGAAGAATTAGAGACTTAGATTTGACTACAAGCTTGAAGAGGAAATTCCATTTTTGAGACTACTTGAAGACATTAAGGTGAGTAGTAACCATTTGGTTCTAGTATATTTTCTTTAGACTTGAGACTTTAATTCTAACATCAAAAAAATCAAAAATGGTTTGGATACCATTTAGGGGTTGACCTTCAAGAGTTTGAGTCAAGAAGTTAATTCAAGGAAGAAGACCACATTTTAGATCAACCCGAGAAACTACTATGAGGTGGGTGGAAAAATTCTTTCAACTTTTAGGTGTTTTATTTAAACAAATTGCATGTAGAATTTTGATTTGACTACTTGAGATATATATTATATATTGCATGCTATTTTCTTGTATCAAGTTGGAAAAATCCTCAAGTGTTGCTCAAAAATGCGATTTATCGAAAAAATAGGGCATACATGTACACTTTATTGTTATATTTGATTATATAAAAAAAACAAAATATTGTTATATTTGATGAAATTTTGTATGAGGAGGATATGTATGTGTATGACTCTTGAAATCTATGTTTTGAATGATTTATAACCTGGACAAGTCCAGCATAATTGATTAAAATTCAACTTTTGGACTTAAAAGGCAAAAATGGATAGTTGGTGGACTTAATTGCAAGAAAATAAAACTTAAGGGACCTCTCTGTAATTTTCGATTTTTGGGACTGAACTAAGGTTCAAAAATTATGTTTTGACATTTTAATAAAGTTTTAAGAGTTTTAAGATAAATAAAATCAACCCTTAAAAGCCCAAGGACTAGATTGTAAAATTTTAGAAGTTTAGGGGCTATTTTGCAAATTTCGAAATTGTACCAGACCCTAATTTTAAAATTTGTAATTTTAACTCTTAAGAGACTGGAAATAACATATTTTAAGTGTATTCCAAAAATCCAAGTGGTTAGAGCTTGGAAAGTAATTTCATAAAAATTGAGGGACCAAATTGTAAAAGATTAAATTTGAGGACCAAAATACAATTTCCTGGACTTATGCAGTCCATACACCTGGAAATACTAATTTAACTGTAACTTAATTATATTTCGGACCCAAGGTTCAAATTTCATAACAATTGGACCCCTAAAAGCCTTAAAGGCAATTATTTCAAAATGGGACAAAAATGAGATTTTCAAAAGTTAAAGGACCTACACTTATTTATTTTAAAACTGCTTTTGTCCCAATATCCTATTAACCTTAGTGACATTTTCCAACTGGAATCACATTAAAAGCCCTCCCGGTTTGTAAGTTCCGATTATTTTAAACTTAAGGCCCGAAATGACAATTTTAATAAATTTGGGGCCAATGTGAGAATTTTATAAAAACTCGACCTCAAAACGTTAAAAACCTGAATCTCTGAACAATTTAGAGATTTTAGGAACTGACCTCATAATTTTTCAAGGTAGGGATATTTATTTATTCAATTTTTAACCCCAAAAGTATTGGTTTTTACAAAACGGGGCTAATTGTAAATTTTCTTTTTATCAAGGACCTAACTTAAATTATTTTCTATTTACTAAAACAGCCCTGGATCCTATGACTTTAATTATTAATTAAAATATTTTATTTTCTCAAAAACCTCTTGACTTATCGGATCGTCTTGACCGATTAAAACCGATCGCGGGGCGACTTCATCGTCTTGCGATTTTGAATCAATAACGGGACTTATGTTCCACCTAATCTTTCAAGATATCGAAGATTGCTTATCCTTCCGATAATCATCTTCATCCAAATAACTCCACCAATGCCATAATTACCATTTGCGATTTTTAAAACTTTTCATGAACTGCTTCCCGAATCAATATACTCGACTGCGTGGTTGACTACCTGAACGTGTATTTAATTTACTGCCTGAGTCTCAATGAATTGCATCTTATGGAATATCCGGGGGATTGGGAACATTGCTTCTCGTAATGTTCTTAAGGCGTTATATCATAAACATAAACCTTCTATTTTGGCTATCTCCATTAGCTTTAAGGTAGACATCTCTTTGGTTTCGGGGACGTTCAAATCCTATTGGAGTAGTTTGCAAAGGATTGAGTTTCGTAGGCGCGTTGATGACTTTTCGACCTAACGACCGGGGTCCTCTTCCTAATGGGGACCGCACATGATTTTGATTTGGGTGCGGATTCCCCTGCGATTTACCCACTCGATGCATTTCCGTTTTTCAACCACCAGTTTGGTCGTCTTCCCCGGATTCAACATCCGTATTGTTCTCACAGTTCAATTGAGTTCTATGATCTTTCTTATTGGTTTTGCTCATGGTTTATGTGATCATATTGCTCTTAAAAATGATGGGCGGATTATGCGCTACGCTTTGGTTGGATTTGAGAAATTTTTTGGTCTTGATGACTTATTGCTTATTGGGGATTTTAACGGGAACATTGTTTTGGGTCATCATGAGTGCTCGGGCATAAACCTGGGATTTTATCTCGGGCCTCTTGTCGGTAGACATCTCTTCGGGACTTTTTCCTATTGGAGGATGTTGGTTTGTTCTCCTAACGGATGGTCTGATATTTGGGTATTCTCGAACTTTTCACTTTGGTGCTTCCCCGTGCCCTGCAGGTTCAATTGAGTTCTATGATCTTTCATATTGGTTTTGCTCATGGTTTATGTGATCATATTGCTCGAGCACTGCGCTTTGGTTGGATGTTTGGGTCTTGATTTTTGCTCCTTTTTGGGTTATCAAGTGCTGGGGTGGGATTTTATCCCGGCCTCTTGTCGAGGATTTCGGGTTTGGTTTGTTCTCATCATTGGCCCCTGGGGATCATCATCCCATTTTTAAGTTTGACCGAGGCCTTAGCAACATGTCGATTTTTCTCCCTTTGGCAAGTTGATATTTGGTCCCGCTCTCATTGGGATCATCATCCCATTTTTGTTTCTTGCTCATCTTATTTTTGCAGGGGTCCTGTTCCATTCCATTTCCAGCGTATGTGGGTTCATCATGATTCATTTAGAGATTTGGTTACTCCTTCTTGGGCCCTTCCATGTGTCACGCCCAATCCTCTATTGTGCGTCATGTGGAAGCTTAAAAAGTTGCATCAGGTTATTTAGGTCTGGAATACAGATGTTTTTGGAGATGTTAATCGTCGGGTTGAGAGTCAGATGGAGAAAGTTGGGCAGATTCAGGCAGATATTGAGTAATCGGGCTTTACAGCTGCTCGTCGGGCTTTATTGCGATTGTAGGTATGTTTTGTCGTGTGAGGCAGCATGGAGACTACTGGGATTTGAAATTCAATATAAGTATCCTCTTGTTGAACGTTTAAGTTTTCATCTTCTGGATAAACAAAATGTTATTTTTTTGGATTTTGAAAGAATAGATGATGTTTTTAAGAAATATTCGGTAAAAGAAAGTATGTTTTTAGTAATGGATGGAAGCGAATAAAATATATCCTGAGACGAGAGAGCTAACATACGTTGAAGCTCCAACAAAATTCACTTGGAAACCGAATCTCAGAAAGTGGATGCCCATCCAAATTGGAAAATCAATAGGACGAGTATTATATGTCCCTCCTGGATCTGGTGATATGTACTTTTTGAGGTATCTTATCAATGTTGTTCGCGGATCAACATGTCATGATGACTACAAGAAGGTAAACGATGTTCAACATGCTTCATATTGAGAGGCTTGCTATGCTCTCAGTTTGTTAAAAGATGATAGGGAATATATTGATGCCATTAATGAGGCGAGTTCTTGGGCTTCTGCTAAGAATCTTAGAAGTTTGTTTGCATCATTGCTTTCATCGGACTCTTTGAGCCGACCAGAACATGTCTGGGAGAAATGTTGGGCGTTTCTTTCAGATGATATTTATACAAACGTCGACGTCTCCTACAACATCAAAGTATTATTTACAAAAAATAATGTTAAATACTAAAATCTTTTATATTTTTTAAAATGTTTTTTTATAATTATTAGTATGATCTTATGCAACAGATTTGGTATTGAGTGACAACAAGATCAAGAATCTTACGTTGTTGGAAATTGAGAAATTATTGCGAAGTCTAGGTAGGAGTCTGCGCGATTTTGACTCAATGCCATTTCTGGATGCTGATACTATTCAGAGCAACCGAAATAGACTTATATATGATGAGTTGCAGTATGATTGTGATGTTCTGTTGCAAGAGAACAAAGACCTCATCTCCAAACTTAACGATGAGCAACATAACGTTTACTCAACGATAATGCGTGATGTACGATCAAATAAAGGTGGGATGTTCTTTGTGTACGGATATGGAGTAACATGAAAAATATTTTGGTTTATTGATTTTTTAGTACCTGACCTATAGGCACTTTCCTGGTTTTGTACCTGACATTTCGGAGTTATCAATTTAGTACCCATAATTCATATTTTTTTATAAATTGGTACATGTTCACTTTTAAGGATGAAAATACCCCCAAGTTTATTTTTTTTTTATTTTTTTGTTAAAAGGTTAAATTTAATTAGAATTATTAAATTTTAAAAATAAATGTAATTAAGAAATAACTTATTATTATTTAAATCAAATTATTAAATTCTTATTGTAAAAGAAATAAATTAATTATTTTTAAAATTCTATTAAAAACTAATTAAGAATTAATGTATTGGTAAAAAAATTGCTATAATTTTCTTATTTACTATCTTAATTTTAGTTTTAAAATTATTTAATTTTAATTTAAATTTTTAAAATTAGTTAACTAAACTAATTTTTCTTTTCGGTTAATTAAATTTTAATTTATGTTTATAATTTACTAATTTAATGTAATTAATTTTAATTTTTTTAAAATTCATTAATATTTTTAGAAATTTCATTTTATTTTTATTAATTAAATTAAAATTTTAATTAATTTATAATTTAAATAAATATACTCGAAAATTCATTTTAAGTATACTTATGTTTTTTGGGGGCATTTTCGTCCTTAATATTGAATAGGTACCAAATTTATAAAAAAAATGTGAAGTATGAGTACTAAATTGGTAACTCCGAAATGTCAGGTACCAAACCATCAAAGTGTCTATAGGTCAGGTACTAAAAAATCAATAACCCAAATATTTTTGTGGAAGTTGTATCTTCAGGATTGAGGTCGAAAGGAGAAATTGTATTGAATGTTGAATCTAGCGGTATAGCTTCCCTTCTGTTGCCTGGTGGGAGGACTGCACATTCGCGATTTGTTATTCCATTGAACCTAAATGAGGACTCAACTTGCAATATCAAACAAGAGAGTCCGCTTGCTGAGCTTATTATTCGTTCTAAACTTATAGTTTGGGAAGAGGCACTGATGACTCACAAGTATTGCTTTGAGGTATTAGACGAGACTTTACGAGCGCTTTTGAAACTCATCAACCCAATGTTGGACTATAAACCTTTTGGAGGGAAACCATTGTCTTTGGTGGGGATTTTAGACAGATCATGCATGTTATTCCCAAGGGAACACGACAAGATATTGTTAATGCATCCATTAACGCCTCATATTTGTGGAAAGATTGCACTGTCCTTAAACTGACTAAGAACATGCGTCCGCAGAACCTTGGTGATACCAATGATTATAAAGATTTGTCCGAATTCTCTGAATGAATCGCAAGCATTGGTGATGGAACAATCGAAGGATCAAATGATGGTTGTGCCATGATTGATATACTTGAAGATATTTTGCTCGAATCATCAGGCGATCCGATTGCAACTATTGTAGAAAGTACTTATCCAATGTTTAAAGACGCCATTGATGATCCGACGTACTTGAAAGAAAGGGTTGTACTAGCTCCTACCCTTAATGTTGTCGAATCTATAAATCAATATATGACGTCTTTAAACTTATTGGAGGGCCATACGTATTTGAGTTCCGATAGTACATGTAAATCGAATGCTAATGTTGACTTCATGCATGATCTGCACACTCCTGAATTTTTGAATGGGATAAAATTTTCAGGGGTTCCTAATCATGAGTTGCATCTGAAGGTCGGGACTCCAGTTATGCTCTTGAGAAATATGGACCATTCCAATGGATTGTGTAATGGCACTAGACTGGAGATTAAAAGGCTTGCCAAGCATATTCTTGAAGCTAAAATTCTCACTAGAACCAATGCAGGTAATAAAGTTTTGATTCCACGAATGACATTAACACCGTTGGATCTCAGAATCCCCTTTAAGTTCCAATGTAGACAGTTTCCCCTTATTGTCTCTTATGTGATGACTATAAACAAGAGCCAAGGACAGTCCCTCTCCAGTGTCGGGTTGTACTTGAAGAATCCAGTATTTAGTCATGGCCAACTATACATGACTGTTCCCCGAGTTACGAATCGTAAGGATTTGAAAATATTATTCTGTGGTGAGGATGAATCAAAAAATAAACAAATGATGAATGTTGTGTATAAAGAAGTATTCCAAAATTTGTAATATGTACAAGTAGTGTTTTTGTCATGCCCCGAATAATAATAATTCAAATTAATAAATTAATAAAACATAAATAAAGGTCATAAACTTAACTCCATCACATTATAGGATACCAAATACAAAATACTTACTTATCGTCTAGTACAAGCCAGAACAACGGAAGTCTTAATATCATAAGTAGGTTTTCAATAAAAGATACCAAAGTGGCTTATTACATGCCATGGTCAAAGTACTTTAGAGAAATTTAACATATATAAGCAGCCAGAGCCAATGTCCGGATTACTCTTGGATTGGGATGTCCGGATCATCTTCATATTTTATGTAAATAATTTAGAAAACGTGGGGTGAGCTAAACGAGCCCAGTGAGTGGGGTTGGGGAATGCAGAAAAGTTTTAAGAAAATAAATTATGAAATCCTGTGTGATGCATGTGGTGTGCACAATGGAGGTTAAGTAAAGTAATTAGCATTTTCAAAAGACGAAGCAAAAATTTTATCAAATTACGATAAGTCAGCACAAATTTTTAAAAGGAAGAACAGGATAACAGTTAGACACTACTCAATAATAACGCAAGGCCGATGTGGAATTTACACCACACCTTAACGTTCCAGTTCAAAATGATCTTAAAACGGACAAGGTTCTATGCCCCATTTTAAAATCTAACAATCGGGATAACATAACGGTAAATGCGAGGCCGGTGTGGAATAAACTCCGCACCCCACTGCATTCTCCAACGCACTAGGCCGACGACTCTTTAGATGTGGATTTAAACCCAGAGACCGTCATATTCCAGAATATACCAATATTACGACCCAAGTTCTCCGCCGTTTCTGGCCCGACCAGAAAAATGGGAATAGGCCCATGTATAGTCGAGCAAACATTAACAGACAACCTATTCGATTATTTGCCAGACCTACACACGCCGACACGACTAGATAGACGATCTATGATTACAAAGAGTTCAAGTATCATTTCTATACTAATCTATGTTGTGTACAACTAGTATAACAATCATAATACAATAAATGGATTAAGTAACAGATCATAAGATAAGTGAGGTTATTTATTCAAAATTCAATTGTTGCATAATTATATCCTTTAGTGGTTATATCTTATAGCCATTATTTTGTATATTATTAATGATGCTAATCCAAAATCTTCAAAAATGAGTAGTAACAATAAATTAAAACCTATCAAACAAGTATTCTATATAATAAAATTTAACAAGATTATTTTTCTACTTGTCATGCAACCATACCCAAACATAGTCATAGTAAATTCAAATTAAACATACAAGTCATCATATTGACTACTCAATTAAGTAACATCAATTCACGCAACTTCATGATTTTAAACTTGTTTTAAGTAAAGAATAAATAATGTTTACCCAAATATAATTAAAACTGGCTAATTTCTTACCCACATGTATTTTTTTTTGTTTGATCGTCAAGTAGCTATGGCACCAACAGTGGCTCGGCTCCTACACGAATTTTCAACCCTTTTTAGTCCAATTATTTTTAACAATTAATATTAAAATTTCATAATATATATAGAATAGTTACTTAAAATTGTCAAAGTATTTTAATTATTTAGGAAAAATAACATTAGAGAGAAGAAGAAGAAAGGAAGTGAGGCCAGAAATAAACGGCCATACTAGCCATAGCGCCCGGAGGCAGCGGCGGTCCGGCGACCGGAGGACAGCAATTGTCCGGTGTTTTCCGGCAGCCCGGGACCCATTTTCCGACTGTTTGACTCTTTAAGACTTTAAAATAAAATATAATAAGATATATCCTATTTTTAATAACAGATATAAAATAAATTTGAAATATTAGTATCAAAGTTCATAGTTTTAATGTTTTTATCAACATGCAAAAGGTTCTAGGCCATTTTTCCTCAACCTTAAGGTATAAACCTTAGTGGTTATCTTGGAATGGCCTCATTGAACCAAAAGACCAACAAAAAATCTTAATAAACACATTATTTCGAGATAGTTTGGAAAATAATATTTGTAATATATGGTGAAATTAATGGATCTAATGATTTGAATAACATGCAAAAGGTTCTAGATAATTTTCCCTGAACCTTAAGGTAAAACCTTAGTGGTCTACTTGGGAGTAGCCTCATTGAACCCATAGGAAAATAATATTTGAAAAATAAATTTTAAAATTCGAAATAAATAAAAATATATACAAAAGAGTCCCCAAAAATAATCTGGAAAAATAATTTTTAATTTTCAAAATACCAAAAATTTACAAGAAACAGCCCCATATTTTTAATTAAGAAAATATTTATTTTATTATATTTTTTAATTATATATATATTTGTATATTTCTTTTTTTTAAAACAAAAAACAAATTCAAAATACTAAAAATTAAAAGAAAACAATCCCAAGTATCCATAGAAAAATAACACTGGAAAATAATTTAAGGAAATTCGAAATAAATAAAAAAAATTATAAAACAGCCCCAAAAATGTTCATAGGCGGCGGTTTTGGTGGTTTTCTGACGGTGGTGCTTCCCCTCAACCTCAAGGATTAAATCCCGTAGTGTTATTGGGTGAACTCCATTTTTTTTAAACTTCAAAAACCACCAGATCTAAAATAAAACAGAAAAATAAAATAAAAGAATATCTATAACATGAACTAACCACAAGAACAAGGATCTTGTCCCCTTTATGCCACCACCGACGGCTGTTCCGGCGGCGGTGGCTGGAGGACAGTCAACAAAATGCAAAGGAAGAGAGAGGGAAGAGGGTAGAAGAAGAAAGGGGAGGAAAGAAAAAGAGAGAAAAAAGAAAAACAATATATATGGGGAAGGAATTTTTCCGGCGGCTGGCGGCCGGCGCCGCTAGAGGGGAGGAGGAGCGCCTCACCTTTTAGTGTGTGAAATGTGTGAAAAAATCTGAAAATGTGTCTAGGGTTAGGGTTCTAAGGTATATATAGGGGTCCTAAGTGGGTAGGCTTTTGGTTTGGGTTGGGCTTGGAGATGGGCTAGGCTTGACAAAAAACAAGGCTTAAAAAATAGGAAAAAGGACATGAATACCCCATTTTCCATACCCAATCCCTGCACAATGCCCATTTTCCGCTGAATTTTGACAAAAATACCAATTTTCCGCTGATTTTTTTGGGTTGGTTTCTTTGTTGTTTCAAACACGTTTTTTGTTTCTTTATTGTTTCATACCTGTTTCATTTAGGTTTCTTATATGTTTCACTTAGCCAACTTTTCAATGAATTCCACAGTTGCGTGGAGAAAATCTCAGTTGTGGTATGCCACAATGGACAATGGGAAGAAAATAGAGAGTATACCAACTTTGAAATAACAAGAATACTGATTTCAATAGACTGCACATTCAACACCCTAAACGAATTCTTGGAACAACAAATTCAATTCAGAAAATTTAAGCTTACTTGTCCATCATCGGCTACCAGAAATGGACACGACTCTACTGTCAGACTAAAAAATACTTTGTATTGACTTCCAACATCGTAGAATTATTGAATGCATCAACTGTAGCGGGGAAAGACCTACTAGTAACAACTTTTCTAGAGTACGTGAGATCTTTAGTTCAAGATTAGGCATGCAGACATCGAAATGAAGCAAAGATCAACATTTACAAGGATGACAAAAAAAAAGCTGAAGAGTATATGGGGAAAAACTACACTATTTCTCTAAATTTAAAAGCAATTTATTACAAACTTTTATCACATGATCCCCTGTTCACAATTGTTTCTTACATGTTTCATTTATGTTTCTTACATGTTTCAACTGATTACACCATCATTAAGATTTACATAACAATAATTCTCTAAAATCATTAGGGAGTGGAGGTAGAAACTCAATGTCGTTGTCATCGTCATCACCATTTTGCAGCTTCAACTTAGCATGATTGTGAAGCAGATGACTGAGCCTTGCTTGTACATTCTCTATCTCAAACGCTTCGACGTCCATAGCCTTCCCACCAATAAAGTGCTCGGCATAACAAGTAACAAAAAATCTCACATTCACTACAAAAGAAATAAAAAAAGATACACAGTCAGATAGATAACACAACAAATCAAAAACAGTAAAAAAGAACAAATAAATGGAAAATAAATAGCAAAAATGGGGTTTCTTGAAAGCCTCAAGTTGGTTTTCAGTTAATTAGTTCTTCAAATTGTTTATAACATCAAAAGAGAACCTATTATATATTCTAGTTGTATACCAGTCTTTAGGATCAATAACATATTTGAAAACCCAGAAACATAACAGAAACAACTTCGAAACAACATCGAAACAAACGAAAAACTTCAGATCACAAAATAATAAAAGAACACGAAAAAACATGCATCAGCAACACAAAATCAACAAATCATTCAAATTTGCATTCAACACAAAAAAAGAAAGCCAGGAATCCAATTAACTTGATTCTGGGATTGAATTAGAAAAACTCCTAGTTTACTTGACGAGGGGTCCTTAGGATTACTTTCAGCACCCAAAGCCAAAGACTTAATAATGGGCAAGAATATCCCACCAGCTCTCGCCATAGAACTCGACATTCCAGGCGAACTAGCGACCTCCCCCAAAACCTTTCTTTTTTT
This sequence comes from Rehmannia glutinosa, assembly GCA_016081115.2. Lineage (NCBI taxonomy): Eukaryota > Viridiplantae > Streptophyta > Magnoliopsida > Lamiales > Orobanchaceae > Rehmannia > Rehmannia glutinosa. The sequence continues at coordinate 30,967,897 of CM071931.1, read as the reverse complement.
GTAAAATACAATGGTTTAATAAAATCAGAAAATAAGAAACCCATGTATTACTTACTGCTTGAGATATATATATATATATATATATATATATATATGTGTGTGTGTGTGTGTATGGAAAAGTACCTGTTGCCGAGGAGGCAGTGGAGGCGGAGAGATAATTCAACCACCGGAGGTGGCAACTCTTCCCACAGCAGAGCAGCCCGACCTTCTTCGGCAACGTCCGCCACCTTCCTTCACCTTCCCTCTTTATGTATTCCGCCAGCATCTCGTCTTCCTCCGCCGTCCACGGGCTCCTCTTCAGATTTATGGAGGGTGAAAAACTGAAGAGGTAAGAATGGGTATATTTGTCATATTTATGACCGGATGGGGCATATTTGGGATGGGGGTGGTATTTTTATCCTTTTTTCAAAAATTAGGGTATTTTGTGTAATTTCCTCTAAAAAATATCTGAAAATGGGGTCAACAAAATGGGTCTAAGGTTTGGGCTAGAGCTTTAATAGGATAAGTCCAAAAGAAATGAATATATAAAAGTAAGCAATTATATAATATATAAGATTAAATAATTTAGTTATAAAATGATAAAATATAAATTCTAACTCATATGAACAAATAAAATTATAAAATAAAGTCATAATTAGTTAAGAGAAAAATATATATATATATATGTATAGCTATAAAAATTAAAGTATACCACCAAATAAGATAAATACCTAGAATATCTTGAGGTTAGTCGATGGGTCTTACATACTCCCCTCCTTCAAGGAATTTGGCCCCCAAATTCGTTCTTGACATATTTCTGGGTAATTCTTGATCATATCTTCCTCCAACTCACAAGTAGCATCCTCGGGTTTATTATGCTTCTGCCATAATACCTTTACCAGAGGAATTCTTTTTCCGCGTAATTCCTTAATTTGATCGTCAATAATTCGCAATGGTTGCTCCACGTATGATAAATCTTCTTGAATCACAGGGATCTCTTCTTTGATGATATGCGTTGGATTCGGGTTATACTTCTTAAGTCGGGATACGTGGAATACATCGTGCATCCCTGCTAATGCCCCCAGAAGGTTAAGTCGATAAGCCAGGCTGCCAATTCTCTCCACAATAGGTATGGTCCTACATACCGTGGACTCAGTTTTCTGCCTTTTCTGGATTCTATAAGACCATTTCTTGGTGATAATCTCAAAAATACCCTATCCCCAACTTCGAATTCTAGATCCCTTCGCCTATTATCTGCATAACTCTTTTGCCGACTCTGAGCAGTTCTTATTCTATCTTTAATGAGTCGGACTTTTTCCATTGCTTCTTGAACTAAATCTGTTTTTAGCAATGACCATCTGAAGCCCTCTTCTCTGTTTTGGCGTCCATTTGTCATCTATCTCCCAGTGTACTGGAGATCTACATTTTCCCATATAAAGCTTCATATGGCGCCATACTAATAGTTGCTTGATAACTATTGTTGTAGGCGAATTCTGCCAACGGAAGATGTGAATCCCAACTTCCGGAGAAATCCAGTGTACAAGCCCTCAACATATCTTCAAGGGTCTGTTCTCAGACTGCCTATCTGTCTGTGGGTGAGAAGCGGTGCTAAAACTTAAATGTGTTCCCAATCCTTTATGGAGACTTTTCCAAAATCGGGATACGAATCTTGGATCTCGATCTGAAACAATGTCGACTAGTACCCCATGCAATCGAACTACATCCCTTATGTATAACTGAGTTAATCGCTGTAAACTCTTTGTCTTTCTGATAGGTAAGAAGTGTGCAGATTTCGTTAATCGATCCATAATCACCCAGATTGAGTCATGGCCGCTTCGAGTTCTCGGCAAATCAGTAACAAAGTCCATTGTAACTTTTTCCCCATTCCATTCGGGAATTGCCAATGGTTGTAGTAAACCGGAAGGTCTCTAATGCTCCGCTTTCACACGCTGACAAGTCAAACACTTTGCCACGTGTTCAGCTACTTGGTTTTTCATATTCACCCACCAAAAACTTTTCTTCAAATCATTATACATTTTATTACCGCCAGGGTGAATCGTATACCTAGAGTGATGAGGTTTAGTTAAGATCTTATTTCTCAAGCCTTCATCATTCGGTATACAAACTTTATTCCTGAATCTCATTATCCCGTCGGTCCCTACTACAAAATCCGGTCTCAACCCTTGATGCACTTTTTCCTTTAATGTCTTAAAATTCTCGTCGTTTTCTTGTGCCACTCGAATCTCATCCAACAGTTCCAGCATCAAGATAAGTTGGCACACAAGAGATGGGCTCCTATTTTTCTTGGGTTCCAACTACTCAATTCTTTGAGGGAATCCCGCTCCCGTATCATCAATCTAGCTAGTTGAGCTTTTCTACTCAAGGCATCGGCGACTACATTAGCTTTGCCTGGGTGATATTGTATATCAAAGTGATAATCTTCCAACAATTCCACCCACCTACTTTGCCTCAAGTTTAACTCCTTTTGCGAGAAAAGTTACTTAAGACTCTTATGATCAGTAAAGACCATGAATTCTTCCCCATACAGATAGTGTCGCCATTTCTTTAGAGCAAACACAATCGCAGCCAACTCTAGATCATGGGTGGGATAGTTTGCTTCATATGGCTTAAGTTTTCGAGACGCATAGGCAACCACCTTACCATGTTGCATTAACACTGCGCCTAGTCCTTCCCTTGATGCGTCACTATAAACCACATAGTTCTCTAGTCCTTCAAGAAGGGCTAACACCGGTGCAGTGGTGAGTTTATTCTTTAGTTCTTGAAAACTAGCCTCACACTTATCGTCACATATGAATTTAGCATGTTTCTGAGTCAATCTTGTCAATGGGCCTGCAATTTTAGAGAAGTCCTTAATGAATCTACGGTAATACCCAACGTGTCCCAAGAAGCTTCGAATGTCGGTTACCGTTTCAGGTCGTTTCCATTCTAGTACCGTCTGTACTTTCAAGGGATCCACTGCTATCCCTTTACCAGAAATGATATGGCCCAAGAATGCGACTTTACTAAGCCAGAATTCGCATTTACTGAATTTGGCGTAAAGTTGTTGTTGTATCAAGGTCTCCAACACAATCTTCAAATGTGTCTCATGTTCCTCCCTCGACTTAGAGTACACGAGAATGTCGTCGATAAAAAATACGACGAATTGATCTAGATATGGTCTAAACACTCTATACATCAAATCCATGAAGGCTGCTAGAGCATTCGTTAACCCATAAGGCATCACTACAAATTCAAAATGACCATATCGAGTTTCAAAGGGCTGACTTAGGAATATCTTCTTCCTTGATTCTTAATTGATGATATCCTTGTTGTAAATCCAATTTTGAAAACACACTCCCCCCCGAAGTTGGTCAAACAGTTCGTCTATTCGTGGTAATGGATATTTATTTTTGATGGTAACGTTATTGAGTTCTCGATAATCAATACACAATCTCAACGTACCATCTTTTTTCTTTACAAACAGTACCGGGGATCCCCAAGGTGATATACTAGGTCGAATAAATCCTAGTTCGAGAAGCTTTTGTAACTGAGTTTTCAGTTCTCGTAACTCTAGTGGGGCCATCCGGTATGGTGTCTTAGCTATTGGTGATGTACCCGACAAAATTTCAATAGTGAATTCAACTTCTCTATTTGGGGGTAGCGAAATGAGCTCTTTAGGAAATACATCAGGATAGTCTGACACTATGGGTACGTCACTAATCTCCTTTTCGCTGCAGGGTTTATTGATAATATAAGCCAGGTATCCTCTTGCACCTTTTGCTATTGCTTTCCTAGCCTTGATGGCTGAAATAATCGGAACCATCTTAACTTGTGCTTTTCCAGACATTACCACTTCTCGTTTACCAGGAATACACAATCTTACCTCTTTTGTGTGACAATTCATATTTGCATAATGTCGGGCTAAACAATCCATCCGCAAAATTACATCGTAATCCAAGATTGGCAAAACAATTAGATCCACAGAAAAACAAGCATATCCAACCATTACACCACAATCATGAAAAACAGAAATAGTTATTTGACGAGCTCCCATAGGAGTGACAACTTCTAACGAATATGGTAGAGATTCCATACAAGCATTCAGATTGTAGGTGAAATGTGGTGCAACAAATGAATGTGTTGAGCCAGGATCTAGCAAAACTTTAGCGAGGTGATTAGATACAAGGAGCGTACCTTCCACCACGTCAATTGATTCATGGGCTTCTTGCCCGTCTAGTGCAAAAACTCGTCCTTGCATCTTGGGATGATCTCCACTATTGTCCCTAGCAATCGGATTTGGACACTCCTTGAACAGGTGTTTGTCGCTCCCACATCGAAGACACCTCCCGAGCTTTCTCCAGCAAGCATGTGAAGTGTGTCCTGGCCTTTGGCAATGAGAACAGTTCAGTGGCACTGGTTGTTTACCTTTTTCTGCTACCGTACCCATCCCTTGTTTCTGCTTCGATTGAATCGGCTTTGCAGTTTGACCTCCAGAAGGGCCCTTTGAACTCCCAATTTTCCCTTTATATTTGGGCTCTAACCGAGTCAATCCGCTTTCAATTCTTGCGGCAGCCTGAACCGCAATTTCGTATGTAGTAATCTCGATAGCCAATAGTTGGTTCTGCAATTCCAGTATGAGGCCCCTAGTAAACTTGTACAGCTTATCCTCTTCCTCTTGCACTAATCCTGGTGCATACTTGGATAATCGGTGGAATTCTTCTCGTACTGAACAACTGACATTGGGAATGTACTTTGGGAATGTACTATTTACGAAACTCATGTACAAAATTTCCACATGTCTTTCTAGTCCTGTCTCGTGTCCATTTTTCCTCAACAGTTCGCCACCAGTTGTGAGTTGCCTCTTCCAGACAAAATATCACAAAGGTAAGTTGTTGCTCTTCAGTGTACTTCTAAGCATCAAATATGCTCTCAATCCTTTCCAGCCAATCCTCGGCTTTTGTCATCAGGTTCTCCCAGGAAGGCTGGTGGGGTTAAATCGAAGGAATCTTTCCAGCACCCGATCATGAGTCTCGACAGCGGGACCTGTATGATGTTGCCCAGTTGAGTTTTGCTGCTGCAAATACACCACCAACTGTTGTAGCACTTGAGTGTTCAGATCTGGTTCTGCAGCAGGGTTTGGTGGATTTGGGTGTTCTGGTTCCGGCATTTCGTTATGCAGAGGATATGGTTCGTATCTAGGATGCATACGTGGGCATCCCCTACCTCTTCGTTCAGCCATCAACTGAGAGTTACAAAGATGAAAGGTTGTTAGAATATGTGTTATTACAATGTTACCAAATGTATACATTAACAGTAACATATCACAACACGAAACAAAATTACAAAAGCGGGAACCTTGCCCTCATTTATATATATACCATACATAACTTTATACAATGACAAAACATAGATCAAAATGGCACCTATTCTAGGAAGATGCTAGCTGACTAGGTCAGTGTTACTATCATATACACTGCCTGTACAGTAATATAGACAAAAACCTCAGCCTTATGTTGTAGTCAAAACACATATACCCATCATATAATATATCTAATCTACGGGTCTATCACTATGACCCCATCCTAGTCAACCTCCCACATCATCAAGTCATCATCAGAATCAGACTCCTCGAAAGGCTCCTCCTCGGAAGAGGAAGAAGGAACCACAGGAGGTACGGCCAATCCAGGTATAGCCGTGCAGAGACCTATCGCCCTCGCCCTGATAGTCTTCGCTCCTGCTCACGCTGCGCCTGAACTGTGAGCAGCTGCTGGGTCACCTGATCAATCTGATAGTTGCAATCCTATAAGGTCGCATGAGTCAGAGCGAGTTGCACTTCCAACTGAAAAGTGTACTGTAGTTCCTGATAAAACAACTCTTTCATCTCGTTGCTACGAGTAGAGTACTAGTCAACAAGATTATCTTAAGTACTGGACATGCTCAAGACAACGGGAGTGACCACTCGATCCCATGGGGTCCATCGTACATGATGAACACCCTATCAGTCGAGAAACCGAACGAGAATATATAGGGCATACTAATCCATCGACCAATAAGATAAGTAACCACCAAGTCCTACGCACTTATAGACCGACCCAAGAAAATAAAATAAAATGAAGTTCTTAATATAGAGATCCAGTTGAGTTATACGACCACAGGCAGAAGATCATATCCTGGGTCTTCTTAGATGTAATTTCCTACACCCAAGCTCTGATACCACTACTGTCACGCCCCGAATAATAATAATAATCCAAACTAATAAATTAATAAAACATAAATAAAGGTCATAAAATTAACTCCATCACAATTATAGGATACCAAATACAAAATACTTACTTATCGTCTAGTACACGCCAAAAGAGTGGAAGTCTTAATACCATAAGTAGGTTTTCAATAAAAGATACCAAAGTGGCTTATTACATGCCATGGTCAAAGTACTTTAGAGAAATTTAACATATATAAGCAGCTAGAGCCAATGTCCGGATTACTCTTGGATTGGGGTGTCCGGATCATTTTCATTATTTTCTGTAAATAATTTATAAAACGTGGGGTGAGCTAAACCGCCCAGTGAGTGGGGTTGGGGAATGCAGAAAAGTTTTAAGAAAATAAATTATGAAATCCTGTGTGATGCATGTGGAGTGCACAATGGAAGTTAAGTAAAGTAATTAGCATTTTCAAAAGACGAACCAAAATTTTATCAAATTACGATAAGTCAGCACAAATTTCTAAAAAGAATTACACCGCACCTTAACGTTCCAGTTCAAAATGATTTTAAAACGGACTAGGTTTTATGCCCCATTTTAAAATCAAACGATCGGGATAACATAACGGTAAACGCGAGGCCAGTGTGGAATAAACACCGCACCCCACTGCGTTCTCCAACGTACTAGGCCGAAGCCTAACACCTTATTCCTCCCGAGTGGCTCGACGACTCTTTAGCTGTGGGTTTAAACCTAGATACCGTCATATTCCGGAATATACCAATACTACGATCCAAGTTCTGCTGCCGTCTCCGGCCCGACCAAAAAAATGGGAATAGGCCCATGTGTAGTCGAGCAAACATCAACAGGCAACCTATTCGATAGACGATCTATGATTGCAAAGAGTTCAAGTATCATTTCTATACTAATATATGTTGTGTACAATTAGTATAACAATCATAATACAACAAATGGATTAAGTAACAGATCATAAGATAAGTGAGGTTATTTATTCAAAATTCAATTGTTGCACAATTATATCCTTTAGTGGTTATATCTTCTAACCATTATTTTCTATATTATTAATCATATTAATCCAACATCTTCAAAAATGAGCAGTAACAATAAATTAAAACCTATCAAACAAGTATTCTATATAATAGAATTTAACAAGATTATTTTTCTACTTGTCATGCAACCATACCCAAACATAGCCATAGTAAATTCAAATTAAACATACAAGTCATCATATTGACTACTCAATTAAGTAACATCAATTCATGCAACTTCATGATTTTAAACTTGTGTTAAGTAAAGAATAAATAAAGTTTACCCAAACAGAATTAAAATTGGCTAAATTTTTTACCCACGTGTATTTTTTTTGTTTGATGGTCAAGTAGCTATGGCACCAAGAGTGGCTCGGCTCCTACACGAATTTTCAACACTTTTTAGTCCAATTATTTTTAACAATTAATATTAAAATTTCAGAATATATATAGAATAGTTACATAAAATTATCAAAGTATTTTAATTAGTTAAGAAAAATAGCATTAGAGAGAAGAAGAAGAAGAAAAGAAGTGAGCCGGAAATAAACGGCCATACTAGCCATGGCGCCCGGAGGCAGTGGTGGTCCGGCGACCGGAGGACAGCGGCGGTCCGGTGTTTTTCGGCAGTCCGATACCCATTTTCCGACTGTTTCACTCTTTAAGACTTTAAAATAAAATATGATAAGATATATCCTATTTTTAATAATAAATATAAAATAAATTTGAAATATTAGTATTAAAGTTCATAGTTTTAATGTTTTTATCAACATGCAAAAGGTTCTAGAAATTTTTCCTCAACCTTATGGTATAAACTTTAGTGATTATCTTGGAATGGCCTCATTGAACCAAAAGACCAACAAAAAATCTTAATAAACCCATTATTTCGAGATAGTTTGAAAAATAATATTTGTAATATATGGTGAAATTAATAGATCTAATGATTTGAATAACATGCAAAAGGTTCTAGGCAATTTTCCCTCAACCTTAAGGTAAAATATTAGTGGTTTACTTGGATGTAGCCTCATTGAACCCATAAGAAAATAATATTTGAAAATTAAATTTTAAAATTCAAAATAAATAAAAATATTGTAGTGTTATTAATTAAGAAACAACCCCATACCCATAGGAAATAATACTTGAAAAATGATTTAAAACTTCAAAATAATTAATTAAGAATATATTTATTTTATTATATTTTTTTAATTATATATATATATCTGTATATTTCTTTTTTTTCCAAACAAAAAAATTCGAAATACTTTAAATAAAATAATTTAAAAGAAAACAACCCCAAGTATCCATAGGAAAATAACACTTGAAAATAATTTAAGAAAATTCGAAAAAATAAAAAAATTATAAAACAGCCCCAAAAATGTTCATTGGCGGCAGTTTTGGTGGTTTTCCGATGGTGGTGCTTCACCCTCAACCTCAAGGAGTAAATCCTGTAGTGCTATTGGGTGAACTCCATTTTTTTAAACTTCAAAAACCACCAAAACTAAAATAAAACAGAAAAATAAAATAACAAAATATATATAACATGAACTAACCACAACAACAAGGATCTTGTCCCCTTTATGCCACCACCGACGTCTTTCCGGTGGCTGACGGCCGTTCCGGTGGCGGTGGCCGGAGAACAATCAACAAAATGAAAAGGAAAGAGAGAGGAAAGAGGGGAGAAGAAGAAAGGGGAGGAAAGAAAAAGAGAGAAAAAAAATAATATATATATATATATATATATATATATATATATATGGGGAGGGAATTTTTCCGGCGGCCGGCAGCCGGTGGGGTGGTGGCGGCCGACGCCGCTAGAGGGGAGGAGGAGAGCCTCACCTTTTAGTGTGTGAAATGTGTGAAAAAATCTGAAAATGTGTTTAGGGTTAGGGTTCTAAGGTATATATAGGGGTCCTAAGTAGGGATGGCAATGGGTCCGGGTAAGAGACCCGCCTCATTTGGGGCGGGTATGGGTCCGATAAATGGGTATAGGGCGGGTAATGGTTATTAAGTTTTAGACCTTGGCGGGTATGGATCGGGTAACTGGTATGGTAGGACCCGACCCATACCCGACCCATATATATGATGAATATATTGTATTATTCTTGTTCAAGAACTCTTGATTTCTATATGTTGGTATTTATTTCATAATTCATATAATATCTATAAAATTATATAAATAACATAAATTTTGAATGCATTATTTTCAGTGAAAATCGTAAAAATTTGATCAAATATATGAAGTTGGCATGTCTAATGAGTCTAACGGGTCTTACTCACAAGACACGGGTATGGGTCGGGTGGGTATGGGTCGAGCGGTTATGGGTATGGGTATTGCATCTTCGTAGTGGGTCGGGTCTCGTACCCGACCCATTATCATCCCTAGTCCTAAGTGGATAGCCTTTTGGTTTGGGTTGGGCTTGAAGATGGGCTAGGCTTGACAAAAAACAAGGCTTAAAAAAAATATGAAAATGGGGTCAACAAAATGGGTCAAAGGTTTTTTTGGGCTAGAGCTTTAATAGGATAAGTCCAAAAGAAATGAATATATAAAAGTATGCAATTATATAATATATCAGATTAAATATTTAGTTATAAAATGATAAAATATAAATTCTAACTCATATGAACAAATAAAATTATAAAATAAAGTCATAATTAGTTAAGAGAAAAAAAATATATATATATATATAGCTATAAAAATTAAAGTATACCACCAAATAAGATAAATACCTAGAATATCTCGAGTTTAGTCGATGGGTCTTACAGTTTTAATTTGAAAAATTTGTTCCAAATCGTTTTTATTTTTTTTTGGTTGTTTACAATTGTTTTGTATATCCGTTCAAATTATATAATTCAACAAACAGACAACATATGATTCACATATCATAAGATTTAACTTAACATCTTCCGTGCATCGCACGGGCCAGCACACTAGTATATATAATAACAAACATGTTTCCAAATTTATTTTCCCGCCTATTTGCACTTGCTAAAAAATAAATTAGATATTTTTTAATGAAAAATAAAAAAGCAAAATGGATATATATGTCAAATATCTTTATAATTATATCATTAATTTTTCTACTCTTTGTGAAGCCCTCGATTTTTCCGAGCATGTAATTGATCCTTTTGTTGTCTTTGTATTTGATCGACTATTTTACCGCGTCACTTTGATGGGTAAATATTAATAATATATATTTTGCATTTAATTTTATTTTTATTTATTACTTGTGATCATGATCATTTACTAATTCTATTTCGCATTTATGATCCCTTGATTGATCATTATTACTATTCTTGTATTTATTAGTCACCTTAGAATTTTAAGAGACTATTTATTTTAGAGACTTTTACCTTATAGAATTAAGAATTTGATTTAGATTAAGTGATCATGAGACTTATAAGTGATCAAGGAAATCAGTAATTAATTTGGAGATTGATATTATTCATCTATTATCATCAAATTTGGGACAAAAAAAAATATATGGAATTACCACTATACCCCTAGGTGGACGACAATGATGGGATTTTTTTGGTGTAGAAATATCTCCCAACTCTTGTACACTTAAACCTTATATTAGTCATCTTGTGTATAATTACACCATTAATTCAAACATTATACGCATTATCTTATACATAAATTCTTTAATATTAAATCTTCCAACATGTTGGAGTCTTCCCAATATTCCATTCAAACCCATCTCATGTCCATACCTTTGACCACCAAAATGTCTCCAATGCAAGAAGCAAAATTCAAGACACAAATTTAACAAAAAATTTCTCCCCCTCCCTCTCAAAGTGGACGGCCAATATGGCAAAAAATGAGCAAAATTTGTTTATTTCATCCAACATATTTTAATCTTCTAACTAATTCTCCTAATTCTCTCTAATCTCTCCCTAAGAATCCTTCATATCTTCAAATCTTCAAACATCAATCCTTCATATCTTCAAATCTTCAAACAACAATTCTTCATATCTTCAAACCTTCAAGAACCATTTCTTCACATCTTCAAATCTTCAAACACAAGTCTTTCACACCTTCAAGCATACCTTCATACCTTCAAGAACATCTTCTTAATATCATCAAACACTCCTTCTTTCTTCAAACATCTAAACAAAAACAAACATTCTTCCTACTCAAATCCAAAAATTCGAATCCCCCTATCTCAAAGGTAAGAAATTTCATTCCTCAATTCAACTTGATATATTACAACTCATCACCTTCTCTTCTTAATTTAAGTTTGAAATTTAGATTTTGAGGTACTTAGAAGACTTCTTGAAGACATGCATGCATGGTGGTCAATTTAGAAGACTTGAAGAATAATTGTTAGAGAAATTGGACTACAAGGTAAGATTTGGACACTAGAGCCCTTCTCTCTTTTTCTTCCTATTTTCTTCAAATTTTAACACCCCTTTTTCATTTTTGAGAAATAAGGGCTGACCTTAGGTGATTTTGAAGGTGAACCAAAAATTCAAAATTTGAAGCTTCAACTATTTCCAAATCACTTACTACACAAGGTAAGGTGTAGTATTTCCAATTTTCTTATCTTCTTCTTTTTCTTCATAATTTTTCACTCATTTTCCTAACTCTAAATTTTGATATTTCTTGACTTAGGGGCTGACCTATGTGACCTCATACCAAGTTGTGAAATTTATCTTTTTATTTCACAAATCTCCAAATTTAAGGTGGGTGGAAAAATGCTTTCAACTTCTAGGGATTTTTGCTAAATGCATGTAGTGTTTTGATCATGAGCACTTGAGATATGTATATTTATGTATTGCAAGTTAATTTTATGTATCAAGTTATGAAATTTCTCAAGTGTTGCTCAAAAATGCTATTTATGGAAATTTAGGTGCATGCATGTACAACTTAATGTTCCATTTGATGAATTCTTGTATGAAATGAACATGCATGTGTATGATCCTTGAAATCCATGTTTTGTATGACTTATAACCAGGACAAGTCGAGCATAATTGATAAAATTTCAATTTTTGGACTTAAAATGCAAAAATAGAAAGTTGGTGGACTTAATTGCAAGAAAATAAAACTTAAGGGACCCCTCTGCAAATTTCAAATTTTGGGACTGTACTCAGGTTAAAAAATGACTTTTGGACATTTTGATAAAGTTTTAAGAGTTTTAAGATAAATAAAATCAACATTTAAAAGCCCAAGGACTAGATTGTAAAATTTTAGAAGTTTAAGGGCTACTTTGCAATTTCTGAAACTGTACCAGACCTTAATTTCAAAATTTGAAATTTTAACTCTTAAGGGACTGGAAATGACATATTTTAAATGTATTTCAAAAATCCAAGTGTTTAGAGCTTGGAAAGTAATTTTACTAAAATTGAGGGACTAAATTGTAAAAGATGAAACTTGAGGACCCAAATCACATTTCCAGGACTTATACAGCCCATGTACCTGAAATTACTAATTTAACTATACCTTAATTATATTTTGGACCCAAGGTTCAAATTTCATAACAATTGGACCCCTAAAAGCCTTAAAGGCAATTATTTCAAATTGGGACAAAAATGAGATTTTCAATAGTTAAAGGACCTACACTTATTTATTTTTAAAACTGCTTTTGTCCCAATATCCAACTAACCTTAGTGACGTTTTTCAACTCTAATCACATTAAAATCCCTTCCGGTTTGTGAGTTCCAATTATTTTAAACTTAGGGTCCAAAATGACAATTTTAATAAATTTGGGGCCAATGGGAGAATTTTATAAAAACTCGACCTCAAAACTTTAAAAACCTGAATCTCTGAACAGTTTAGAGAATTTAGGAACTGACCTCATAATGTTTCAAGGTCGGGATAGTTAGTTATTCAATTTTTAAACCCAAAAGTATTGGTTTTTATAAAACGGGGCTAATTGCAAATTTTCTTTTATCAAGAACCTAACTCAAATTATTTTCCTTTGACTAAAACAGCCCTGGACCCTCTGACTTTAATTATTAATTAAAATATTTTATTTTTTCTCAAAAACCCCTTGACCTAAAGGATCGTCTTGACCGATTAATACTCGCTCGCGGGGCGACTTCCTCGTCTTCCGATTTTGAATCTCTAACGGGACTTATGTTCCACCTAATCTTTCAAGATATCGAAGATTGCCTATCTTCCCGATAATCATCTTCATCCCAATAACTCCACCAACGCCATAATTGCCACTCGCGATTTTCGAAAATTTTCCTGAACTGGTTCCCTAAATCAATAATACTCGACTGCCTGGTTGACTACCTGAACTTGTTTTTACTTTCCTGTCTGAGTCAACTTGGGAATGGAACCGGGCAGCTCGACTGCTATTCCACTCTTCCGGCCCCATCGTCCTAATCCCGCAACTGAGAGATGGAGTTTGTCCAAGGGAAGCGGGTCGTAGTACTTGAGGTATAATCATGATTATGACAAATCCGAGCCTTGCTATCTCCACTGTGGATTTTTGTCTTTGCTTATGGAGCGATAAGGTGACAGGTCTTGGACCATCTTGCTCGGGGAGTTACAAGGAAGAACGAAAGAATCACTGTCTGATCCACACGATTCTGAAGTTAATCGAACCCGTTTGGTTGGCGCTACAAATTCGTACGCAACCGCTACTTGTATTGTATTGGTTGGCGCTACAAATCCATACGCAATCATTAATTGTCTTGCATAGGATTGGCGTTACATTAAAATGCAATCCTACCTGTCTTGCCTGAATCACATAGTGTTTGTGTGACCACGAACTGTTTTCTTAAACTGTATAAGTATATTACTTAAATATTTTATCACGACGCTTGTGGCCTGTGTGTGAATTCATGCATCATATCTCACGCGTTTTCATACAACTGATTCTCGCATTAACTATATATCGCCACACTTGCACACGATCACCCCATCGACTGAGATTTCGGTCTCATCCCCTCCTGTTTTCTAACCTTTAGATGAGGACTTTGTTGAAAATGTTGAACCTACCACGGACTGAGCTCCTGTGCTCCGCTTGTTGGACTTACTACCTGTTGTTGTTGTTGTTGTTGCTGGACTTATTTCTTGTATTTCCTGTTGGACTCTTTTATTCTCTTTTCATTATGGTTTGTAACTGAAGGGGCGTAGGACCCTTTGACTATTAAGTTGTTATCTTTAGTTGATTTCGGGGATGTAATTTGGATGTTTGTTGGACTGTAAGTTGTAACTCGTACTTGTTCTTTATTTCCGCTGATATTTGACTCTGTTTCATTGGGTTTTCGTTGATATTCGTCTAGACTGTTTGGTTTATTTGTATTTAAGTTGTGGATCATCATCGCGTCCCCGTCTGGGGCGTGACACTCTTAATTATAGTATGCATTGACGTTTTAATTTAGGTGTGTCTATTTAGAATTAAATATTATACACGTGTTGGAAATATTTATTTTTAAAAGGAAAGATATTTTGTTATCCAAAATTATTGTAATTTATCAACACAAAACTCTTGTCAGACCGTCTAATGGGTCTTTCCGTTAGATGGATCCAACTCGACCCCGATTTTTTCGTAATATATATAATAACAACCGCTTCTGAAAATAGTATGTGAAGACTTTCCCGCCCATTTTTTTGTGCTATAAATAGTAGTTCATGAAAAATATTGGGTATTTCATTATTTTTCGTAGTCAACTTTCTTTAAATAATCACTTTTTAAAATGATATAAAAAATATAATTATTTAAAATTAATTTTTCAAATATATGTGTACTACATTGATTCTTGTATTTATCTTTTTATTTTTTAAAAAATTAATAACTTTTTTATTTTTGATCCTTTTTTTATATATAGTATATATCAAATTAATCAATTTTTCACGGTCTTCAATTTGACAACTATATTGCATATATAAAATAAATATATAATAAATATAAAAATATAAGAAATATTTACTCATTATTATATAATTTATAATGGACTTTAATATTTATGCATTCAGGCTATTATACATCAATTTGTATATTCATATATTTGGCTAATTATGATATTTATATAGTTATTATTTGAGGTTAGCATATTTTTTAATAATTATATTTATATTTAATATGATTAAATTCAATTAAAAATATTTATTTTGATTAAAAAAAATATCTCAAAATATGTATACAAATTTTATATATCACATATATCCATACACAATATTATATATATTTACATAAGAAGAAAATTAAGATTTATTTAATATGCAATTATATTTCTTATATATTAATGTACTTTTCATTTTAATACAAATAATTTTTCTATTTATCACTGTATTTTGATATTCAAGTCTCAAATTTGTACAATTGGGATTACATATTTATAATTATTTGATATATGTGTATATATAAAAATTAAATAATTTATTTTTTAATATTTAATCCCTTAAAATTGTGTTGCTATATATAAAACATGGTTTTTGTTAATTCCTTTAATGATTTTGACAATTGTTTAGCTTTCTAAACCCAAAAAAATATTAGAATTAGAAATAATTTTACTATTGATTGTATTGAAAATACAATTTATTAAATATTCATCATCGGGGTATTAAAAAACAATCAAAATTGGGTTGTTAATTTTTTTTCCAAACTTTTAATTTCTTATAGATAAACATGTTCTACAAATTGATACAATTCATATTCACACAACAAATATTATTTTTTATTTAAAGAGATTTTATTTTGTAATTTATAATAATTTATTTTTATTATTTAATCGTATGATTTATAACCAAATTCATTATCTTTATATTTTAAATCTTTTGCTATCACTATATTTTTAAAACATAGATAACATAAATTTATAATTTGTAAAATAAAGAATAAGAACATGTAAAGAACATGTAAAAATTGTAAAGATTCTTGGATTTAGTTTTTAGAATTAACTAAATAAAAAATTATAAATACAATTAACATCAATAATAGATAAATACAATATACATGTTGAGATAATCAGGATGGAACGGACAATTTCTATTTAACAAATCAAAATGGAAAGGGGACATGGATACAAATATCATCCATGTCCCATCCCTGGTTCTAGAAAAGCGAGGAATCCTCATCCCCGCTCCCATCCTCGAATTAGTTGGGGATTTCATATTCAATTCTATTCGGTTACCAACGGGGATGGTTCAAGATGTTGACATCCCTAAATGAATGATATAGAAATATAGAATTCATAAAACTATTAGAAAAATGTAATTTAACAGTATAAAACACATGTCTCACATATATATACCCCGTGCATCGCACGGGTAAAAACTAGTATATATAATAGCAGAAGTCCGGAACTTTTATTTTCTCGCTCTTTTTGCTTATTATATTTGTCACGCCCAGACGGGGACACGACGACGATCCACAACTTAAATACAAATAAACCAACAGTCTAGACGAATATCAACGAAAACCCAATGAAACAGAGTCAAATAGCAGCGGAAATACAAAACAAGTACGAATTACAAATTATAGTCCAACAAACATCCAAATTACATCCCCGAAAATCAACTAAAAATAATAACTTAATAGTCAAAGGGTCCTACGCCCTTTAGTTACAGACCGGAATGACAAAAAAATAAAAGAGTCCAACGACAATAACAAGAAACGAGTCCATCAACAACAACAACAGGTAGTGAATCCAACAGACGGGGTACAAGGGCTCAATCCGTAGTCGGTTCAGCATCTTCAATGACGTCCTCATCTAAAGGTTAGAAAACAGGAGGGGATGAGACAGAAATCTCAGTGGATGGGGTGATCGTGTGCAAGTGTGGCCCCAAATTGTATGAAAAGGCGTGAGATATGATGCATGAATTCACACACGGTCCACAAGCGCCGTGATAAAATATATACTTAAGTAATATACTTATACAGTTTAAGAAAACAGTTCGTGGTCACACAAGCACTATGTGATTCAGGCAAGACAGGTAGGATTGCGTACGGAATGTAACGCCAATCCTATGCAAGACAATTAATGGTTGCGTACGGATTTATAGCGCCAACCAATGCAATACAAGTAGCGGTTGCGTACGGATTTGTAGCGCCAACTAATGCAATACAAGTAGCGGTTGCGTACGAATTTGTAGCGCCAACCAATGCAATACAAGTAGCGGTTGCGTACGGATTTGTAGCGCCAACCAAACGGGTCCGATTAACTCCAGAATCGTGTGGATCATACAACAATTCCTTCGTTCTTCCTTGTAACTCCCCGAGAAAGATGGTCCAAGACCTGTCACCTTATCGCTCCATAGGCAAAGATGAAATCCACAGTGGAGCTTGTGAGGCTCGGATTTGTCATAATCATGATTATACCTCAAGTACTACGACCCGCTTCCTCGACAACTCCATCCCCGCCATTGGGGATTAGGGCGATGGGGCGGAAGAGTGGAATAGCGGCTGTCATCAATAGCTGCCCGTTTGTTCCATCCCCGATGTATCCATTCCGATCGTGAGCTCGACACACCAAGTTGACTCGGCGGAAAGTAAATACAAGTTCGTAGTAGTCAACCAGCGAATCAGTATTATTGATTCAGACGATTCCTACGCCCTTTGGTTAAGATTGAAAGAAAGTTTTTGAAAAACGCGAGTGGCAATTATGGCGTTGGTAGAGTTATTGGATGAAGACGATTATCGGAAGGATAAGCAAGCTTTGATATCTTGAAAGATTAGGTGGAACATAAGTCCCGTTATAGATTCAAAATCGCAAGACGAGGAAGTCGTTCCGCGATCGGGTATTAATCGGTCAAGACGATCCGATAAGTCAAGGGGTTTTTGAGAAAATACAATATTTTAATTTAATAATTAAAATCAGAGGGTCCAGGGCTGTTTTGGTAAAAGGAAAATAATTTGAATTAGGTCCTTGATAAAAAGAAATTTACAATTAGCCCCGTTTTGTAAGAACCAATACTTTTGGGTTAAGATTTGAATAATTAAATATCTCGACCTTGAACAATTATGAGATCAGTTCCTAAAATCTCTAAATTGTTTAGAGATTCAGGTTTTTAAAGTTTTGAGGTCGAGTTTTTATAAAATTCTCACATTGGCCCCAAATTTGTTAAAATTGTCATTTCGGGCCTTAAGTTTAAAATAATCGGAACTCACAAACCGGAAGGGCTTTTAATGTGATTCTAGTTGAAAAATGTCACTAAGGTTAGTAGGATATTGGGACAAAAGCAGTTTTTAAAATAAATAAGTGTAGGTCCTTTAACTTTTGAAAATCTCATTTTTGTCCCATTTTGAAATAATTGCCTTTAAGGTTTTTAGGGGTCCAATTGTTATGAAATTTGAACCTTGGGTCCATAATATAATTATGTTATAGTTATATTAGTATTTCCAGGTGCATGGGCTGCATAAGTCCTGAAAATTTCATTTGGGTCCTCAAGTTTAATCTTTCACACTTTAGCCCCTCAATTTTAGTAAAATTACTTTTCAAGCTCTAAACACTTGGATTTTTTGAATACATTTAAAATATTTCATTTTCAGTCCCTTAAGAGTGAAAATTTCAAATTTTGAAAGTAAGGTCTGGTACAATTTCAAAAATTACAAAGTAGCCCTCAAAATTCTAAAATTTTACAATCTAGTCCTTGGGCTTTTAAAGGTTGATTTTATTTATCTTAAAACTCTTAAAACTTTATTAAAATGTCCAAAAGTCATTTTTGAACCTGAGTACAGTCCCAAAATTCGAAATTTGCAGAGGGGTCCTTTAAATTTTATTTTGTTGCAATTTAGTCCACCAACTTTCCATTTTTGTATTTTTATGTCCAAAATTGAAATTTAATCAATTATGCTCGACTTGTCCAGGTTATAAGTCATCCAAAACATGGATTTCAAAGATCATACACATGCATGTCCAATTCATACAAGAATTCATCAAATAGAATATTAAATTGTACATGCATGCACCTAAAGTTCAATAATTAGCAATTTTTGAGCAACACTTGAGAAATTTCATGACTTGATACATAAAATTAACATGCAATACATAAATTATATATCCCAAGGGCTCATGATCAAAATTCTACATGCATTTTAACAAAAGCACCTAATGTAATCTCACCTTATAAATTGAATTGTTGGTGAAAAAAAAAAGAAGGAGAACCACACTTGGTAATAATCTCACTTAGGTCAGCCCGTAAGTCAAGAAATAACAAAAACAAAATGGGGTTAGGAAATAGAGAATTAAAACAAGAAGAAAGAAGAAGGAAGAAATAGTCAAGTACTACAATTACCTTGTGTAGTGGGAAATTTTGTCAAGTAGGAGGTCAAAAAAATAATTATCTTGTTCACCCTCAAACAAGGCTTCTAAGGTCAGCCCCTAAACCTCCAAAAGTGAAAATGGTGGAGTCAAAAATTCGAATTTTTAAGGGGAAGAAGAAGAAGGTGCTACAAGCTCAAATTCTTACCTTGTAGTCTTGTTTCTAGAAATTGCTTGAAGGTCCTCTTCAAGCTAATGACCAAATCTTGTTTTCCTTAAGTTCATGAAGATGTGAGCTTATGTTTGTATCTCAAAAGATAAAAATTCACCAAGTTAGTAAATGAAGGAGATAGGCTTAGAGATTTCAAGAAGACAAGATGAAGATGAAAGAACAAAATTTTTCTTACCTTGACTCAAGTTTTCGGTCCTTTGAGTTTAAGAATGGAGAATTTTGTGTTTTGGTTTAGAGAGAAAGTTTTCTATGTGTTAGGATTACTTTGGAGAGGAAATGAGAGAGTGAGATGAATTGAAGTGACCAAATGAATATTTTTCTTCCACTTTGGCCATAATGGCCGTGTACAACCTACAAACACACACACATTCTTTATTTTTTTTTTGTCCTATTTGTTTGTTGGTGTGTCTTTCATGGGGACAAAATGGGTCAAGGGAATGGGTTAGTCAAGCTTGAAGGTTTGAATGTGATAAAGAATAAGAAGGTGGGGAAATGGGGTGAATAAAATAGGATGGAGTGGTAAAATGGGGAATAAACTACAAGAATTGATGGGTGTTCTAATTTTAAAAAGTCATCTTGATTCATACCACATGATGGACGACCCATCCCCTCCAAATCTCATTTTCCTTCTTTTTTTTTTTTTTTGTCTCAAGTTGGTTGGTGATAGTTGGTACCAATTATGTCCGAAATCCCACTTATAAATATCATAATCACTTATCAATTCCATAATCACTTATTTAATGAGTCATCTAAGTAATAAGGTGTCTAATAATTCCCAAGTGTAGTATCATCACTTAAAATCTAAGGTACCAAATAAAATTTTAAATCAATAGTACTAGAAAAAAAATATCAATCAAGTAATTAATTTAAATTATACAATTATTTTGAAATATATAAATCTTAATTTCGAAAATTTTAAAAAATAAAAATACATATGTTATGCTAAAAGAGTTTTATTAGTTAGTTACTCAAGAACAAGTTGAACCGGTTAAAAGCCCGCGTTAAAAGTCGAAGAAATCGACAAAGGGTAAAGAAGTGAAAATAAGTGTCATTAACATACACCATAAAATAAAAATTATTCCAAGTATAATTTAGTGAAATCAAGTGTCATAACCGAAAAATTTGCATTTTGATCATCATGATTAAATCATTCACAAGTATACGTATAAGCATTTAGATATTTAATTTAGAATAGAAGTAAAATCATGAGATTTTCTGTTGTAGCTTAATTATATCACAATTTATAAGTCAAGCCTACTATATTATATATAATGTATACTATAAATGATATATTATATATGCATGGGATTGTGACGTGTATTCATATCAAAATGTGTTGTCCTAATAACTAATAGACATATAGCAAAGTGTAGAAAAACTAGGAGCGGAATACTTTTATATATATATATATATCACTTAAGCATATTAAAAACACCACTAAGATGATATACATTATTAAAGATAGAAATAACCTTCGGTGATATATATCTGCACACGAATGACTAATGGATAAATATGTCTACCTACAAATGGATTATAATATATTATAGTGATGACCGACTATTCCTTAGAGTATAAGCTATTAGCTACTGCATTTTAATTTCATAATTAGTGGAGAACTCAAACACACATCTACACAATAGAGGGCTTGGCGGATTAGCTAGAGATTTAACACTTCAAATATCAGGTGACTCTTTTCTATGAAATTTTAATAGAAATAATCTGTATATGTAGGATACTTTATTATGTTGCTCGATTTAGATTATACAGTATTAATAAGGTTAAATACTAGGATCGTGTTTAAATTGTTATTAGTTTCTAAAACCAACAAGCTTAAGATATTATGTTCAATTTAATGAGTAAAGTGATACTATCTAAGTAGAAGGTAAGTAACATGTTAAAATTAAAATAGCAAGTTTCATATCTACTACTATTTCAATTAACTATCAATATTCAATTGATTCATATAATTATATGATCACCTGCAAGTGTTTCCGATAAGATTAGTACATAAGTTGATAAGATTAGTTATAATAAAAAAAAGAGGGTAAAAGTTTAAATTTGTTAACCGATTCACCCTTTAATGATTAATTAGGATGTTAATCAAAATAATAACAATAATAAAGGAAACAGAGATACATGATATAATTAATTTTATAAGTGTATATGTATATTACTATTTTGGGCTCAAACAAGGTAATAGAATTAGTTATAATAAGATATGTACGTTAATGAGTTAAAAATCATAATATAAATTGAAATCTACTTTGGATTAGGGTCCACTGGTTAATTAATATAAAACTACCCCTGATATGAATTGGTGCTCTCTGCATATTCAATTGAATCTAAATTCTATGTTTAATATTCAAATTGTTAATTAATCAAATTTAAGAAGCAAAGTTCTCTATGAAATGTTGGTATAGTAGATTGGATAATGAAATGAATATTATAATTAATGATTTGCATTATTACAAATTGCACACATATGACATCATTAATGTCAAGTACATGATATTGAAATTAGTTGTGCATTTTTGGTATGTAATAGGTCAAAATCCCGATAAAAGAGTAAACAAGGCCGAGTAGGCAAAAACATCACGATAAGAGCACCACTTGTGAGTATAATCTTTTAGCTTGTTAGTTAACTTGTGTGATTATATGATTAATGTGTTGAAATGAATGGCTTACTTGTTTGGCTATAGTGATTAGAAGCTTATCGTGTTCTAACGTGAATTGTATGATTCTCTATGGTGATATTGTGATGAAATCGAGATATATGATCTCTATGTGATGAGATTGAAATAAAATTGAGATATGTGATCTCTATTGATGTTATTGATATGAAAATGAGATATGCGATCTCCACTGATGTTATTGATACGGAAATGAAATATGTGATTATAGAAAATGCATTCATCAGAGATTAATGGATTCTGTTATGGCCGCTAATGACCTTGAATCATGTGTTAAAGAATTACAGATATCCAGAAATTCTGGATTACAGAGTACCGTACGGCCACCCCGAGTTCACTGAACTCTACGTGAATTAAGAAGTACAGAGTGTCATGGCCATCTTCGTGATCACAATATATTCTTGGTATTTGCTGGCCCATAATAGTAAAAGAAAATGATCAAGCACGTGCATTTATATGTTTATAAATGATATGATCAATTGATTGTGATAATGTGCTTGTGTGATGTTAAATAACTTGTTATTAGATTATACTTACTGAGCTTGCAACTCACCAAATGCAATGTTGTCAATTTTTAGTTGATGTAGATAAAAGTTGATCCGTGAGGTGTGACAGAAGTTAAAGCATGGATCAAAGGTCGGCCGGCTGGATTCCCATCCTTCTCCCTCAGCTCATCATTTGCATATCATATAGGGAGTTTTATTTTGATCTGTATATAAAAGGGCACGGTCGTTAATGTTATGTAATATGGATGAATGCACATATGTGAATAAGTTTTGCTAAATAGTTTTGAGTAAATGCTTCCGTTTGTGCTGAAAAGGTTACATCTGATGATTAACAGATTAATCTTATGCATAATGCAACCATAGTTTTATGCTATATAAATACGTGTTACAAGGGTAAGGGTGTTACATCAAGTAATAAGTAAGTTGACACAATCAAGTATGAGATACTTGCTATTTCAATATAAAAGTTGGATTTTTATATAAGGTAAACCTCAAGTATTGTTTCGAAAATATAATGTTTACTAAATGATCTTTCAACACAAAGGTATTGTATTTTTCAAAATACTAATTTAGGAGTAGATAGTTTTCAATGATCATTAAGATGAAATAGATAATCGATGCTAAATTCATTATCATAATATGAATCACAAACCAAATAGTAAATATAAAAATAAATTATCAAAATATTTAATACTGTATCGGAAAAAGGATAGAAAATAATAATAATAATAATAATAATAATAATAATAATAATAATACCGCGATCGCGTCGTCTACGATTGAAAAATCTGGGGTCTCACAATATTTGGAAACAATTGTAAACATTATAAATGGTAATTATTATATATTCTTATATTAGAAAAATATTATAAGAAAATCAGTGTAATTATATAAATTAGAAAAATATTATAAGAAAAGATTGTAAATTGTATTCCTACTTTATATGTATATAAATTAGGAAAATATCATGAATGGTATTCCTAATTTATATCTATAAAAATTAGGAAAATTTTATTTATTGGTATTTCAACTTTATACCAAAAGTGAGTCTATAGTATCAATTCTACCTATATATAATATATAAATTTTAAAAATTATAAATAATATTTCACTATAATTGATATTAGTATACGTTAGTTCTTCTTAAATATATATTACAATGATTTGTTGATTCCATACATCATATCTTCATCAAATATTATTAATCAAGTTTTAAATACTAATGACTATTCTAACTTTCCTAAATTGTTTAATAATAGATAAAATAGACGAATTATGATTTTATGTATCTTTCACAATTGAATTAACAATTGATTTTGTGTTCGGAGATTTTTTAGCAGCTTATCATTTATGCTAAATCATCTTATATTTATACTACTTAAATTGCATTAGAGAAATACTTTGATATTGTTAATCCTAAATTCGAAGCATAACCACCAAATATGGCTTCATCTTCATGTTCCCCTCTATTTCTGTTTTCATCAAGTGACCCGCCAACATCGACAATATTGAACTCGAATTATGCAATAAACAAGAGTTTTTATATAAACTATATTGTGGATTTGCACAGACAATATTTGGTGAGTTTCTTTTTTGATTATTGTTGATAGTTTTTTTTGTATTTTTTTAAGTTGTTTTTGTATGATTTGTTTATTTTTTTATTATTCCTCGTAGTAACATATTTTCTGTCAATACCTTTTGTGTCAAATATATTTTATGTTTCATATATATAAACTTTTTTCTATGCCAACATTTTTTTGGTTATTAGTTTTATAGTTTTGATTCGGCAATTATTGTTTTGTTTTGATTCGGCAACATTTTCTTGGTTATTAGTTTTACAGTTTTGATTCGACAATAAACTTCTATCTACTTATTGTAATAGCTTCTTATATTGTTCAATTATAAATTCATAATAAATTGTAATTACATTAAAGTTTTTGTGTCAGCGTCTCCCATGCAAATTCGACAGTCAATTGAATGGTCTTACACCATTAAATTGGGACCTGCATAATGTGAATGGACACAAATTAAAAGTTGACTATGGATTCAGATATCACGTCAAGATTTGAGTCAACTTTTATTAACAGTCAGAAATGAACAGTTCATTAATTTGCGACTGATTATAATGAGCAGGAAATTTATATTCAAATAGGTGTATTTTATTTTATTTTTATTATTTTGTCATACGATCCTGAACTTAACTCTAGCACCATTCATTCTGAATTAGTTGGTGATACGGTATTAATTTTATATTGTTGATTGGATCTTTAATACATTTCTTTTCTTTTATTTGAAATTTTTATATATAGCAAATTAATGACATGTTACTTTAACAAGATCATCTTAATTTATCCGGGGAAGAAGTTTCTTCTCTAGACAAATCCAAACTAAAGAATGTTGACTCTTTTCCGGATCTTGATGATGTCAATAATGTTAAAAGAAAGATTGAGGCAGAATTCTCCAGTACCGGCCTTTTGAAGAAAACTAAGGCGGTTATCAAGAAGGAAAATAACTAAAGTGATATATGATTGATGTTTTTGAACTACTTCTAGACTTTATTTATATTTGAATAATTTTGGTGCCACTTTTTTATGGAGCGTTTCTATGAATAATATATCATTATTAATGAAACATTTGTTTCTTATATCATGCTTTAGAATAAATATCTGAATATTTATTTTGTATTGATTCAATTGAAAAGTATAATTTTGTTAAATTAGTATTCTTTATTACATTTGTTTTTGGAATATACTTTTACTATATGTTCATTACGGCTATAAATGATATTATAATTTTTGAATAAAAAGTCTTCAAACTTTTGGATAATTAAAAGTCTTATATCTTTTTAATAAATAAGTCCTATTCAATACCAAATTGACATCAACTTGTATCAAAAGAGTTTACTCGAATGGTGAATCTCAAAAAACCATAATACAAGTCAAACAATTAAATTACATTAATATATTTCTTTTATCTTTTTGAAATTCAACTTCGAACATTATTATCGGCCAACATAAATATTGTTATACCTTTGTTGGTAATTATTTGCCTACAATGATTTTAACTACTCTTTAAAACAACTTCATAATTTTAAATAATTTCTTGGTGCTATTTTTACTTTTATTGTTAATAAATGACCACTTAAGAAAAAAAAGGGGGAAAAACAAAATTAAATAAATAAAAAAGGAAAAAACAAAATTAAATAAAGAAAAAAAGGAAAAACAAAATTAAATTAATAAAAAAAATCCCGCTCATTTTACTTCTTATATTCGCAAATATTTTATTGTACAATCTTAAACATTGATCTTGCTTGGTTCAAAGATTTTTATATATATTAGAAAAATATTATAAATTGTATTACTATTTATAATTTTACCAAAAGTATCAAATAATAAGATTTTGCAATAAATATTTAATATTATAAATGGTATTCCTACTTATTATTATACCAAAAGTTATTCAATAAATGTTAGGATTTTGCAACAATTATTTAGGAAGAAAGATATGTTACCGATCTTGGATTCATTATTGTAAACCAGAGGCTCTAAAATTCAATGTTTACCAACATATATGTTACTCATAATAATATATATGCATCATTATCAATATTCCTATGATTTAAGAAAACTATATATATTGGGATTTTAGAAGAGAAAGATAAAAATCAAAGAATATATATAGTTTTTAATAGAAGTGAACGTATATAGTTTTTAAAAACTATATATAGTCTTTGATTTTTATTTCAATTGGATGTTGACTTTTTTGTATTCCTACATTATAAAAGTATATAAATTGGGAAAATATTATAAATGGTATTCTTATTTTATATATATATATATATATATATATATATATATATATATATGGAGGAGATCATGTGAGACCACCCTCCTAGGTGAGACCGTAGGGACAAATCTACACCATGAAAAATAAAAAATGAATGGCTAAGATACACCTAATAAATGCAGCAATTGATCACGTGTAGGGGTAAAATAGGAATATAAAAACATATAAAAAATAACCGCCCTCATTTTTCTCCTACAAATTAAGAGTGTGATCTGTTATTGCTCACTTCCTTCAATCACGCGTCAACCATCCTCTCTCCTTCCTCAACATACTGCATAATTTATACCCTGCATACTGCATATTTATGTTCTACATATTTAGTGTTCCAAATTTGCATATTTAGTATGAACAAAGTGTATTACATTAAATTTTAATAGTGTGCTTATTTAGAATAGGAATATTGCATATATAGTTTTGTTATTGTGAATACTTAGAACAAAACAAGAAAATATTGAAATACAATAGGCATTGGTCCTTATGATTTATACCATGCATACTGCATATTTATGTTATGCATATATAGTGATTCAAATTTGCATATTTAGTATGAACAAAGTGTATTACATTAAAACTGTAATAGTGTGCTTATTTAAAATAGGAATATTGTATATAGAGGATTGTTATTGTGTATACTTAGAACAAAACAAGAAAATATTCAAATACATTAGACATTGGTTCTTATGATTTATACCCTGCATACTGCATATTTATATTATGCATATATAGTGTTCCTGTCACGCCCCAAACAGGACGCGACGAACGATCCACAACTTACATACAATAACCAAACAGTCCAGACAAATATCAATGAGAACCCAATGAGACAGAGTCTAAATAGCAGCGGAAATAAATAACAAGTACGAATACAACTTACAGTCTACAATCCATCATCCAAATTACATACCCAAAGATCAACCAAATATAACAACTTAAAGTCAAAAGGTCCTACGCCCTTTAGTTACAAACCGGAATAGGAAGAAATACAATAGTCCAACAACAACACAAGATAAGAGTCTAATCAACAACAAGAAGAAGTAACAAATCCAACAAGTGTAGTACAAGGTCTCAATCCGAGAGCTTCCCGCATCTTCAACGAAATCCTCATCTAAGGTTAGAAAATAGGTGTGGATGAGACATAAATCTCAGTGGATGGGGTGATCGTGTGCAAGTGTGGCGCAATATAGTTAATGTGAGAAAATAATTATATGAAAACGCGTGAGTATGATGCATGGATTCACACACGATTCATAAGCGTCGTGATACAATATTTAAATAATATACTTATACGATTCAGAAAAATTTCATGGTCACACATGCACTATGTGATTCATTCAAGACATGGTAGATTGCGTGCGGAAGTGTAACGCCAATCCCAATGCAAGGCAAATAATGGTTGCGTGCACGGATTTGTAGCGCCAACCAATGCAAAATGTAGCGGTTGCGTGCGGAAATGTAAAGTCAACCAAAATGGGTCCGATAACTCCGGAATCGTGTGGATCGGGCAATGATTCCTTCGTTCTTCCTTGTAACTCCCGGTCGATGGTCCAAGACCGCACCTTATCGCTCCGTAGGCAAAGACAAAATCCACAGTGGAGCTTGCAAGGCTCGGATATGTCATAATCATGATTATACCTCAAGTACTACGACCCGCTTCCCTTGGACAAACTCCATCCCCGACGTATCCATTCCGACTGTGAGCTCGACACACCATGTTGACTCAGGCAGGAAAGTAATTACAAGTACAAGCAGTCAACCGGGCAGTCGAGTATTATTGATTTAGGGAAGCAGTTTTAGGAACTTTTTTGAAAAACGCGAGTGGCAATTATGGCGTTGGTGGAGTTTTTGGATGAAGATGATTATCGGAAGGATAAGCAACCTTCGATATCTTGAAAGATTAGGTGGAACATAAGTCCCGTTATAGATTCAAAATCGCAAGGCGAGAAAGTCGCTCCGCGATCGGGTATTTATCGGTCAAATTGATCCGATAAGTCAAGGGTTTTTTTGGGAAAGTAAAATACTTTAATTAAATCTCCAAGTCAGAGGGTCCAGGGCTATTTTAGTAAAAGAGAAAATAATTTGAGTTAGGTCCTTTATAAAAGAAAAATTGTAATTTAGCCCCGTTTTGTAAAAACTAACACTTTTGGGGTTAAAAATTGAATAAATAAATATCCGACCTTGAAAAATTAAGAGGTCAGTTCCTAAATTCTCCAAATTGTCCAGAGATTCAGGTTTTTAAAATTTTGAGGTCGAGATTTTGTAAAATTCTCACATTGGCCCCAAATTTGTAAAAATTGCCAATTCGGACCTTAAGTTTTAAAAATTCGGAACTCACAAACCAGAAGGGCTTTTAATGTGATTCCAGTTGGAAAATGTCACTAAGGTTAGTAGGATATTGGGACAAAAGCAGTTTTTAAAAAAAATATGTGTAGGTCCTTTAACTTTTGAAAATATCATTTTTGTCCCATTTTGAAATAATTGCCTTGGGTCAAAATATAATTAAGTTATAGTTAAGTTAGTATTTCCAGGTGCATGGACTGCATAAGTCCTGGAAATTTCATTTGGGTCCTCAAGTTTAGTATTTTACACATTAGTCCCTCAATTTTAGTAAAATTGCTTTCCAAGCCCTAATCACTTGGATTTTTGGAATACTTTTAAAATATGTAATTCTCAGTACCTTAAGAGTAAAAATTTAAAATTTTAAAGTTTAGGTCTGGTGCAGTTTTAAAAATTGCAAAGTAGCCCTTAAACTTTCAAAATTTTACAATCTAGTCCTTGGGCTTTTAAAGGTTGATTTTATTTATCTTAAAACTCTTAAAACTTTATTAAAATGTCCAAAAGTCATTTTTGAACCTGATTACAGTCCCAAATTTCGAAATTTGCAGAGGGGTCCTTTAACTTTTATTTTCTTGCAATTTACTCCACCAACTTTCCATTTTTACATTTTTAAGTCCAAAATTGAAATTTAATCAATTATGCTCGACTTTTCCAGGTTATAAGGCATCCAAAACATAGATTTTAAAGATCATACACATGCATGTCCAATACATACAAGAATTCATCAATTAAAACATTAAATTGCACATGCATGCACCTAAAATTCAATAAATAGCAATTTTGAGCAACTCTTGAGAATTTTCATGACTTGATACATAAAATAGACATGCAATACATAGATTATATATATCTCAAGGCTCATGATCAAAATTCTACATGCATTTTAATAAAAACACCTAGAAGTTGGAAATTATTTTTCCACCCACCTTAAATTGGAAAATTGTGAAATAAAAGGATAATTTCACAACTTGGAGGTCACTTAGGTCAGCCCCTAAGTCAAGAAATATCAAAAATTTGGAGTTAGAAAAATGAGAGAAAAATTAAGGAGAAAAAGAAGGAGATAAGAAAATTGGAAAGACTACACTTTACCTTGTGTAGTAGGTGATTTGAAACCAGTTGAAGCTTCAAATTTGGAAATTTTGGTTCAACTCCAAAATCACCTATGGTCAGCCCCTATTTCTCAAAAATGAAAAAGGGGTGTTAAAATTTGAAAAAAATAGGAAGAAGAAGAAAGAAGGGCTCTACGGTCCAATTCTTAACTTGTAATCCAAATTTCTCTACTAGTTCTTCTTCAAGTCTTCAAGTTTCACCACCATGCATGCATGTCTCCAAGTGGTCTTCTAAGTACCTCAAAATCCAAAATATAAACTTAAGTTAAAAGAAGAAGGTGATGAGTAGGAAGAATTTAAGTTGAATTGAGGAGTGAAATTTCTTACCTTGAGAAAAGGGTGTTCAAATTTTTGAGTTTTAAGTGGTAAGATTGTTTGTTTTGGTTTAGATGTTTGAAGAAAGAAAGTATGTTTGATGTTAGGAAGAAGATGTTCTTGGAGTTATGAAGATGGGTTTGAAGATGTGGAGGACTTGTGTTTGAATATTTGAAGATGTGAAGAATTGGTGTTTGAAGGTTTGAAGATATGAATGAATTTTGTTTGAAGGTTTGAAGATGTGAATGAATTTTAGAGAGAGGTTAGAGAGAAGGAGGAGAATTAGTTAGAGGATTAAAATGTGTTGGATGAAATGAACAAATTTTGTTCAATTTCCTTCATGTGGCCGTCCACATTGGTAGTGAGGGGGAGGATTGTTTTGTTTAAATTTTTGTGTCTTGCAAATTGCCTCATGCATGGGAGACATTTTGGAGGTCAAAGGTATGGGCAAGACTTGGTTTGAATGGAATGTTGGAAGACTTCCAACATGTTGGCAAAAAAAATATTAAAGAAGTGATGTGAGGGATGATGTGTATAATGTTTGAATTAATGGTATAATTATACACAAGATGACTAATATATGGTGTAGGTGTACAAGAGTTGGATGATATTTTTACTCCAAAATATCCATGTTGGCCGTCCACTTCAAGGGTATTATGGTAATTCCATATATTTTTTTTTTGTCCCAAATTTGATGATAATAGATGAAATATATCAATCTCCAAAATAATTAGTGATTTTCTTGATCACTTGTAAGTCTCATGATCACTTAATCTAAATCAAATTCTTAATTCTATAAGGTAAAAGTCTCTAAAATAAATAGTCTCTTAAAATTCTAAGGTGACTAATAAATACAAAAATAGTAATAATGATCAATCAAGTGATCATAAATGAGGAATATAATTAATAAAGATCATGATCACAAGTAATTAAGTGAAATAAAATAAAGTACAAAATATATGTATTATTAAAAATTACCCGTCAAAATGACGCGGTAAAATAGTCGATCAAAAGTATAAACAACAATAAGGATCAATTAATAGCTCGGAAAAATTGGGGCTTCACATCCTCCCCTCCTTAAAAGAATTTGGTCCCCAAATTCTCTTCAGAATAGTTCTGGATATTGATTCCTCATGTCTTCTTCCTTCTCCCACGTTGCGTCTTCGTCTCGGTTGTGGTTCTGCCACACCACTTTAACCATCGGAATTTCTCTTTTATGCAACTATCGTATCTGCTGATCAATGATCCGGATCGGCCTCTCGGTGTAGTATAGATTTTCCATTAGAGGAGGAGTATCTCGAGTGATGATATGCTCGGGATCTGGTTTATACTTCTTCAATCTCGATACGTGGAATACATCGTGCATTCCCGCATATGGTTCTGGTAACTCGAGTCGGTAGGCTAATTTCTCGATCCTTTGTAAAATCTTGTAAGGTCCAACATATCTCGGACTCAACTTGCCTCCTTTCTTCGGATTGATCAATCCTTTCTGTGGTGAGAGTCTGAGAAATACTTCATCACCGACTTCAAATTCTAAATCCTTTCTTCTCTTGTCCGCGTAACTCTTTTGGCGGCTCTGAGCTGTGCGAATCTGCTCCTTGATCAGCTTGACCTTCTCCATGGCCTCCTGAACTAAGTCGACATTTGAAATTGAGGATGACTTTCGTTTCTCTTTCGGAGTCCATTGGTCGTCAATCTCCCAGTGTAATAGGGATCTACATTTTCGCCCATATAATGCCTCGTAGGGTGCCATCCCAATCGTGGCTTGATAACTGTTGTTGTAGGCGAACTCGGCTAATGGTAAGTGCGAATCCCAAATTCCTTGAAAATCCAATGTGGAAGCTCGAAATATCTTCAAGGGTTTGAATTGTTCGCTCGATCCATCGGTTTGTGGATGTCTTTGTTGTCTTTGAAACTTAGCGAGGTACCCAATTTCTCGTGCAAGCACTTCCAAAATCTGAGACAAACCTCGGGTCTCTGTTTGATACTATATCGAACTCGGTACTCCATGCGGTCGAATGATTTCTCGGATATAAATTTGTGCAAGTTTCTGCAAGCTATCAGTTTTCTTGATGGGTAAAAAGTGTGCAGATTTCGTGAGTCGGTCTACAACTACCCAAATAGCATCATGGCCTCCTCTGGTCCTTGGTAGATCCGTCACGAAGTCCATCATTATGTGTTCCCATTTTCACTCGGGAATCCTCTTCTGAAATAATTCCTTTCAAATTCTAGATGAGATTCATACTTATTGTATCTATTCATGAAGGATCTATCCCATCCTCAATATCAATACTTAGGTGGCCTAGAGGCGCTTATATTCGATCCAAATTCCCATCAGCCAATTTCCAATAATCATTCTGCAAAAATATCTCTTAATAACCTTAGTGGTACTCAAAATTTCTGGTCATCACCTTGTAATAGACACTATTCATAGTATCCTATTCATGTGATCCGTAACATTTGCACCACTATTCGATTATCACTTAACCAATCATTTCTACTCCACATATCATTCTAATGTACTATTCCCATAATTATTAGTTCAAAACATACCTCTTATAATTCAAATCCCGAATATATCCTTGCTTGTCACAACTAGTCAATACTTCATTTACCTAAGAGAGTGATACTCATAATAATAGAGTCGATTTAACTAAATAGTCGACACCTATTCATATTGTGGTATATTTCCTCGAACAATTGGTAGTAGATTTCATCGCTAAAAGTGCAAGATCAACCCATAATCTCCACCAATCAACATATAATAGTCAAGACCTCAGTAATCATTTAATAAGTTATTTCCAAAGTTGTAATCATATGAGTCGCTCCTTCTAAAATCTTGATAGCAATCTCAATTTCCCATATCCATAAGGTCCTTGATTATTCCAGATTAATGTGCACATCTCATATACTTTATATAGAATACTATTATCCGTCTCCTTTGAAATTAATCAATACTTAATACTCAATAACTAAGTCAAGATCAATCAAATTCATATATCATGTGAGTGCCTAGATCACCATAATATTCCGAATACTCACATATAATCATTATCCCAAATTTAATTCACAAATGAGATATCATAACTTAAAAAAATATTTAGTGACAATTTGAGACCCTATAATCGTCATATCCTTGACGTATCTTATCCACGATACCAAACAACAAGTCAAAAATTTGCTTATTTAAGCTCGTAGAAGTATTTAGAAAGAATAACACAATGGCACATCATCGGTAAATCTTATATCTTCCATGTCTCATCATAATGGGGCATTATAGCCTTCAAATCAAGAAATTTCTAAATCACCTACATCCAAATGAGGTATATTCATTAATGTAAAACTTGAATACACCCATGAAGTACAACACTCGTAATACCGAGTCAAAGATACTTCTGAACCAAAATACAACTGAATCTAATACAACAGAAAGCAAGGTACATCACTGGAATAAGCGTCTACAATAACGAAAGTACAACTGACAATCAAGCTAACTAATCAGTGAGATCGCCATCATCGTCACTCGCAGCTATGTCCATAATCGGGGCCTGGTCAGGCTGAGGTGGCGCCTCGACCTCGGGCCAATCGACGAAATCTAACCACTGCTCGAATCCTTGTGCATCATCAAGCGGAGTAGCCTCAAGTGCCTCAGGCTCTCCGATGTCGACTGGATCCTCCTCAGGATCCTCCTCGGCATCAGGTACGGGCTCCACCTCGGGCGGTGGCAATGGGCCGAGCATTAGGCCGCCAAAGCGACCTCGATGCGGCGTCTCTCTCTCGAGCTAGGGCCTGTGTAAGGTCCTCTATGACTGTCATCTGCTTGATAAGGGTCTCCTCCAAGCGCTCGATGGTATCACGGGATAGGCGGGCGTCAATTTCCCATTTCTAGCGGCCGTCACTTACCCTTTTCATCTTCTCTCGCATATTATCCAGCGCTCCTGGATACTCAGATTTTAGTCCTCCCGCTCTTATGGTGTTATCGCGGTCCTTGATGACAAAGATGGTCGATTCGTTCTTCTCATCTTGGCTCATCGCCACGCGCCCGAGCCAGTCCCTATTACGTTGGTGCTCCTGGGCTAGCTCTGTGGTCGCGCGTTCACTTTCCCGGTGCCAATGAATCATCAGTGCCAAGTAATATTCCCGCTCAACACGGGCATGGAATACATCCCACCATGTAGGCGGCGTCGGCTCAATCCTGATCAAACAAAACTAAGGCGGATCAGTCAAAGGTAGAGGAAAGATAAGAAGAGAATAAGGAAGAATGAATAAGGGGAAATCAGTCAAGAATCAACTAAGTCAAAACAAGTATGACTATGAATCTCAAAGTATGCGTTCTAACTTAGTTCAAATATCAATAAGGCGGTTCTATGCCAATTTGAAATCGAATTCACACTTAATTAGTCAAGTCGCGGTACTACCCAAAACACAGACCGAGGGTCCTATCCTGGGTTAGCTCGGTGTAAGTTTCCATCTTACTAGCCGAGCTCTGATACCACTCTAACTGTCATGCCCCAAATAGGACGCGACGAACGATCCACAACTTACATACAATAACCAAACTGTCCAGACAAATATCAACGAGAACCCAATGAGACAGAGTCTAAATAGCAGCGGAAATAAATAACAAGTACGAATACAACTTACAGTCTACAATCCATCATCCAAATTACATACCCAAAGATTAACCAAATATAACAACTTAAAGCCAAAGGGTCCTACGCCCTTTAGTTACAAACCGGAATAGGAAGAAATACAATAGTCCAACAACAACACAAGATAAGAGTCCAATCAACAACAAGAAGAAGTAATAAATCCAACAAGTGTAGTACAAGGTCTCAATCCAGAGCCGGTTCCGCATCTTCAACGAAATCCTCATCTAAGGTTAGAAAATAGGTGGGGATGAGACATAAATCTCAGTGGATGGGGTGATCGTGTGCAAGTGTGGCGCAATATAGTTAATGTGAGAAAACAGTTATATGAAAACGCGTGAGTATGATGCATGGATTCACACACAGTTCGCAAGCGTCGTGATAAAATATTTAAATAATATACTTATACAGTTCAAGAAAACAGTTCATGGTCACACAGGCACTATGTGATTCATTCAAGACAGGTAGGATTGCGTACGGAAGTGTAACGCCAATCCCAATGCAAGGCAAATAATGGTTGCGTATGGATTTGTAGCGCCAACCAATGCAAAACAGGTAGTGGTTGCGTACGGAAATGTAACGCCAACCAAAACGGGTCCGATAACTCCGCAATCGTGTGGATCAGACAGTGATTCCTTCGTTCTTCCTTGTAAATCCCCAGTCAGTATGGTCCAAGACCGGCACCTTATCATTCCGTAGGCAAAGACAAAATCCACAGTGGAGCTTGCAAGGCTCGAATCTATCATAATCATGATT
The DNA here is from genome assembly GCA_016081115.2 of Rehmannia glutinosa. Classification (NCBI taxonomy): domain Eukaryota; kingdom Viridiplantae; phylum Streptophyta; class Magnoliopsida; order Lamiales; family Orobanchaceae; genus Rehmannia; species Rehmannia glutinosa. Next base: position 30,932,082 of record CM071931.1, on the reverse strand, counting down.
ATACCTCAAGTACTACGACCCGCTTCCCTTGGACAAACTCCGTCCCTCAGTTGCGGGATTAGGACGATGGGGCCGAAAGAGTGGAATAGCAGCCGAGCTGCCCGGTTCCATCCCCCGACGTATCCATTCCGACTGTGAGCTCGACACACCAAGTTGACTCAGGCAGGAAAGTAATTACAAGTACAAGCAGTCAACCGGGCGGTCGAGTATTATTGATTCAGGGAAGCAGTTTTAGGAAAATTTTTGAAAAACACGAGTGGCAATTTTGGCGTTGGTGGAGTTTTTGGATGAAGATGATTATCAGAAGGATAAGCAACCTTCGATATCTTGAAAGATTAGGTGGAACATAGGTCCCGTTATAGATTCAAAATCGCAAGGCGAGGAAGTCGCTCCGCGATCGGGTATTAATCGGTCAAATTGATCCGATAAGTCAAGGGTTTTTTTGGTAAAGTAAAATACTTTAATTAAATCTCCAAGTCAGAGGGTTCAGGGCTATTTTAGTAAAAGAGAAAATAATTTGAGTTAGGTCCTTTATAAAAGAAAAATTGTAATTTAGCCCGTTTTGTAAAAACTAACACTTTTGGGGTTAACAATTGAATAAATAAATATCCCGACCTTGAAAAATTAAGAGGTCAGTTCCTAAATTCTCCAAATTATCCAGAGATTCAGGTTTTTAAAATTTTGAGGTCGAGATTTTGTAAAATTCTCACATTGGCCCCAAATTTGTAAAAATTGTCAATTCGGACCTTAAGTTTTAAAAATTCGGAACTCACAAACCGGAAGGGATTTTAATGTGATTCCAGTTGAAAAATGTCACTAAGGTTAGTAGGATATTGGGACAAAAGCAGTTTTTAAAATAAATATGTGTAGGTCCTTTAACTTTTGAAAATATCATTTTTGTCCCATTTTGAAATAATTGCCTTTAAGGCTTTTAGGGGTCCAATTGTTATGAAATTTGAACCTTGGGTCCAAAATATAATTAAGTTATAGTTAAGTTAGTATTTCCAGGTGCATGGACTGCATAAGTCCTGGAAATTTCATTTGGGTCCTCAAGTTGGTCTGGTGCAGTTTTAAAAATTGCAAAGTAGCCCTTAAACTTTCAAAATTTTACAATCTAGTCCTTGGGCTTTTAAAGGTTGATTTTATTTATCTTAAAACTCTTAAAACTTTATTAAAATGTCCAAAAATTATTTTTGAACCTGAGTACAGTCCCAAATTTCGAAATTTGTAGAGGGGTCCTTTAACTTTTATTTTCTTGCAATTTAGTCCACCAACTTTCCATTTTTACATTTTTAAGTCCAAAATTGAAATTTAATCAATTATGCTCGACTTTTCCAGGTTATAAGGCATCCAAAACATAGATTTTAAAGATCATACACATGCATGTCCAATACATACAAGAATTCATCAATTAAAACATTAAATTGCACATGCATGCACCTAAAATTCAATAAATAGCAATTTTGAGCAACTCTTGAGAATTTTCATGACTTTATACATAAAATTGACATGCAATACATAGATATATCTCAAGGCTCATGATCAAAATTCTACATGCATTTTAATAAAAACACCTAGAAGTTGGAAAGTATTTTTCCACCCACCTTAAATTGGAAAATTGTGAAATAAAAGGATAATTTCACAACTTTGGAGGAGGTCACTTAGGTCAGCCCCTAAGTCAAGAAATATCAAAAATTTGGAGTTAGAAAAATGAGAGAAAAATTAAGGAGAAAAAGAAGGAGATAAGAAAATTGGAAAGACTACACTTTACCTTGTGTAGTAGGTGATTTGAAACCAGTTGAAACCTCAAATTTGGAAATTTTGGTTCAACTCCAAAATCACCTAAGGTCAGCCCCTATTTCTCAAAAATGAAAAAGGGGTGTTAAAATTTGAAAAAAATAGGAAGAAGAAGAAAGAAGGGCTCTAGGGTCCAATTCTTACCTTGTAGTCCAAATTTCTCTACTAGTTCTTCTTCAAGTCTTCAAGTTTCACCACCATGCATGCATGTCTCCAAGTGGTCTTCTAAGTACCTCAAAATCCAAAATATAAACTTAAGTTAAAAGAAGAAGGTGATGAGTAGGAAGAATTTAAGTTGAATTGAGGAGTGAAATTTCTTAACTTGAGAAAGGGGTGTTCGAATTTTTGAGTTTTAAGTGGTAAGATTGTTTGTTTTGGTTTAGATGTTTGAAGAAAGGAAGTATGTTTGATGTTAGGAAGAAGATGTTCTTGGAGTTATGAAGATGGGTTTGAAGATGTGAAGGACTTGTGTTTGAATATTTGAAGATGTGAAGAATTGGTGTTTAGGTTTGAAGATATGAATGAATTTTGTTTGAAGGTTTGAAGATGTGAATGAATTTTAGAGAGAGGTTAGAGAGAAGGAGGAGAATTAGTTAGAGGATTAAAATGTGTTGGATGAAATGAACAAATTTTGTTCAATTTCCTTCATGTGGCCGTCCACATTGGTAGTGAGGGGGAGGATTTTTTTGTTTAAATTTTTGTGTCTTGCAAATTGCCTCATGCATGGGAGACATTTTGGAGGTCAAAGGTATGGGCAAGACTTGGTTTGAATGGAATGTTGGAAGACTTCCAACATGTTGGCAAAAAAAATATTAAAGAAGTGATGTGAGGGATGATGTGTATAATGTTTGAATTAATGGTATAATTATACACAAGATGACCAATATATGGTGTAAGTGTACATGAGTTGGATGATATTTTTACTCCAAAATATCCATGTTGGCCGTCCACTTCAAGGGTATTATGGTAATTCCATATATTTTTTTTGTCCCAAATTTGATGATAATAGATGAAATATATCAATCTCCAAAATAATTAGTGATTTCCTTGATCACTTATAAGTCTCATGATCACTTAATCTAAATCAATTTCTTAATTCTATAAGGTAAAAGTCTCTAAAATAAATAGTCTCTTAAAATTCTAAGGTGACTAATAAATACAAAAATAGTAATAATGATCAATCAAGTGATCATAAATGAGGAATATAATTAATAAAGATCATGATCACAAGTAATTAAGTGAAATAAAATAAAGTACAAAATATATGTATTATTAAAAATTACCCGTCAAAATGACGCGGTAAAATAGTCGATCAAAAGTATAAACGACAATAAGGATCAATTAATAGCTCGAAAAAATCGGGGCTTCACTGCTCCAAATTTACATATTTAGTATGAACAAAGTGTATAACATTAAGGTTTTAATACTGTGCTTATCTAGAATAGGAATATTGTATATATAGTTTTGTTATTATGTATACTTAGAATTGAACAAGTAAAATATTAAAATATATTAGGCATTGGTCCTTATAATTTATACCCTGCATACTGCATATTTATGTTCTACATATATAGTGTTCCAAATTTGCATATTTAGTATGAACAAAGTGTATTATATTAAATTTCAGTAGTGTGCTTGTTTAGAATAGGAATATTGAATATATAGTTTTGTTATTGTGTATACTTAGAACTGACCAGAGACGTGAAATGGATTGAGAAAGAAAACTGAATAGACATGTGTTTTGAAAATGTAACTGATACCTTAAATTCCGGGAGAGAGAGATATGGTAAGACTTTTTTACCAATAATTGTTAAGTATATTAATATCAAAAATACCAAATTACCCTTAATCCTCCCTAAAAATCCGGTGCCTACTAAAAATAAGAGGAAAAATCTGGACCGTTATTCGTTTAGATCCAATTGCAATGATATGTCTATACGGTCTCACCTAAAGGGCTTGGTGTCATTTGAATCAATCCCTATATATATATATATATATATATATATATATATATATGTATGTATATATATAATAATTGGGAGTCCGAAACAAAAAATTTCCCGCTATTTTTACTTCTTATATTCGGCCATATTTTAATTAGGAAAATATTGTAAATGGTACATAAATTAGGGTCAATTCAAACTTTCCTTATTACTCAATAATAGTTAAAATAGACGAATTATGTTCGACGGAATATTTATAGGAATATTTTATGTATCTTTTACCATTGATTTTTATGTTTCAATTGGACGTTGACTTTTTTTAGTATTCAATTCAATTAATCAAGTTTTTAAAGTACTGATTGGCTAATTGCTTTTTCTCTTAACTACTCAAAGTATAATTATTTCTTTAATCTATAAAACTTAGCATCGGGTTTTACAATCTCTTTTAACTAATTAGTAATTCACATTGTTGATCAAAATAACAAAACTCACAGGGCCTACAATTATTGGAAATAAATGACAGATAACAAACATAGAGAGCAATTGTACGATTTCTATTCTCTATTTCAGTAGTATCATGTTTATATTCATAAATTTTTAATTGTATTTATTGTTGTCTAATATAAGTTGTTTATCAAACCAACTTAAATATTATATAAGATAGTCTCTTTTATGTCTCACAAAATAATTACCGTAAAAAGTCAATCAAACAAATTTGATTTTCAAGCAATTGTGATCATTGATCGGTTATTACATTGTGCTAACCGAGAGAAAATTACAATTGGAAGTTGGCGCAAAGTAAATGTTTTTCAATATGACTTTTAATCGGTTAACGCAATTTGTCTTTGGGAGCCATTTGCATAATGTCACTTAATGGTATTACATTTTAATCGAGTGCATATTACATTTTTTAATATGAAATTATGCATATTACATTTTTCATTATTATTTCATTAGATATGCACGAAACATACTTGGCGTGTTTATTATTATTTTTGTCCGGAGCTTCTAAATTTTGCCCATGCTTTTCTCAATATATAATGTTTCTCGAGCATGTAAAAAATCCAAAAAAGTTAAGAATTGGGGCCTATCTTTTATTTGTAGACTTTTCCTATTGTTGGTTTCTTTATGATTGCTTTTCACAACGAGGGTTTAATAGGAACTGCGTAGTTGGTTTTCTTATAATAGATTACATTTTAATTAAAACTATGTGCATATATTAGAATATTTGGGAATAAAGTCTTTTAGGAAGTCTTGATAATAATTATCAACTGTTTGGTACATCGGTTAAAGTTTTGACATACGCAAATTGCATATTTTGAAATGAATTTTCAGAAAAGTGATTGATTTTAAAATTTTGTTAAAAAATAAAATACTAACAAACACAATATTTTCATGTCTGAACTTTCATATTTCGAATGGGATCTAATATTTTCATGTATGAAATTTCATATCTTGACAATTAATTAAATTATTGATATCACTCTAAAAACTAATAATAATTGAATGTATTTCATTTAGTTATTATTTTTGTGTTTTATATCATCTGTAAAGTGGTGGTACTTTGTATGTGTGCAGAAAAATTTGGATTATTAGGATCCACATATTTCTTTAACGATAAAACTTAGCATAAGCGGCACTAAAAAGTCCGAGAAGCGTACAAATAGTGAAAATTTTGAATTGAACACTATAACCTATCCTATTTCAAGAACGCCTTTTTGTGATATTTCAAGTGGTAATTTTTCATTGTAAAAACTTTTGAGTTATTTGTAATTGATTAAATTTATTTTGAAGCTACATTTCTTATACACTTAGATATGAAACAGATCCGGTTTGTCCGAACACGGTTCCAAATTTTTTGAAATATTTTAAGAAAAAAATGCATCTACATCTTATCCATGTATACAAGCGAGGACTGTAGCATCAACTATTATAAATTTGGAATCTAGTATAATATAACAAACACCATCGTGTTTATTATTACTTTGTCATTAATTTTGAGAAAAATGACAATTGCAACATATAATGTTCATAATGATGGTAACTCCATACCTATAAATAATATATAACATTATTATCTTAACATGGATGAGTGTTAATTATTATAATTGATTATATGTTATGTGAACATTTAGTATATTTTTTTAGTACTTTTTTATATTATTTAATAACATTATAATATTTACATCATAATCATATTTATCCATTTCCATGAAAATCTTATACGATATTTGGTTTCTGCATCATAGATTATTGGGGCCTAGGAGATCCATCATTCAAATGTGAATACTTTTTTATATTATTTAATAACATTATAATATTTACATCATTATGTACTTTTTTGGTACGACGAGAGTTTGAATTCCCATGTTAATACCACGAATCCAAAATACTCTGGATGTTGTACACATCGAAAAATCCAATTGACCTCAATGAAGAAGCCCTCACAAGTAATGTATGATTAAATATTTGGTATAGGTGATAAAATTAAACATTTTTTTGGAAGATATCAGGTCATACAACAACATGTTTGTTTTACCTCTATGGGAGGAAAATCGATTCGAGCATGAACACGTGAGATTCTCCTCCAGTTTTTCAATTGCACGTCAGAACTATAATTTGACTGGAAGCCTGCTGCTAGAAGAAGGTTCTACGCCTAAATTTGCTCAACTTTATATTTATAACATTGAGAATGAAGTCCAAAATCGAATGAAATCGGTTAGGTATGCATTTACTTTATAGTCTTTACCTAAAATTGTATCAAACATTAGAGATCATTTAATGTGAGCTTGGTATTGTATTACATTTCATGGAATAATAACAAATTGTAATAAATTCCCCATGCAGGAACAATGATGACATTTCTGATTTACACAGTCAAATTGTGCTTGAACTCAAAACCATGCTGGATGACTACAATATTTTGGTAAGGTCGTTTAGAATGGCCAGAAAAATTGTCGATGAAGGTATTTTAGACGTGATATTACGACTTATTAGCAGAAGAGGCGGGGATGCAAGGAGGTACAGTTTGCCTTCAGTTTCAGAAATTGTTGCATTAGTTGTTGGCGATTTTGATCAATCATTGGGTGACAGAGATATTATAGTAGAGACACAAACTCGGAAGTTGAAATGTATCAACAAATTGCACCCTTTGAATCTTGGTTTACAGTACCCATTGTTGTTTTCTTATGGTGAAGACGTTTACAGGGAAGATATACCTTTTTTCTAAAACTAGAACAACTGCTAATGGAGGTAGAAAAGGGTTACTCAAAGGGATTTCTTTGCCTACCGATTGCATGAAATGGACATTGAGTTTTCCACCATACTATTCTGTCGAAGACTAATGCAACAATTCATTGTAGATGAATACATGATGGATGAGTTATCAATATTGTCGTATATCAAAACCCATCAAAAACAAATACGCAGTGAAATGTACAAGGGGATTGTCGATGCTCTGATACGAGGTATAACATACCCCTGTAGTCTGGGAAATCGAGTTGTGTTGCCTCCTTCATTTACTGGTGGAACACGCTATATGATTCAAAATTACCAAGATGCATTGGCAATTTGCAATGGGCAGGATACCCTGATTTGTTCACAACTTTCACTTGCAATCCAAAATAGCCAGAGATTGTTCGTTTCATTGAAAGGATAAATCTTAGAGCTGATGATTGACCTGATATTCTCACTTGGATTTTCAAAGTAAAATTTGATGGTTTGGTGAGAGATTTCCGACGCAACAAAGTTTTTGGAAATGTTAATGTTGGTGAACATACCATTATTAATACACAAATTTATCATTGAATATATATTTTAATAATATATATTTAATATGTTTTAGACCAAAAATATTTAAAATCATTTGTTTTGCAGTGATTTACATAGTGGAGTTCCAAAAGATAGGCCTTCCTCATGCTCACATTCTTCTTTTTTTATCAAAAGAAGATAGATACCCGAATGCAAGTGATATTGATCTAATCATTTCAGCTCAAATTCCAGATAAAATATCAGATCCTGTGTACTATGTTGTTGTGCGAGATTTCATGATTTGTCATCCTTGCGGCCATCTAAGAAAACTTCTCCTTACATGTTAGATGATAAATGCACCAAGCATTTCCCAAAGAGATTTGTAGATTCTACTTCTATCGATGGTGATGGTTATATAGTCTATAGACGTAGAAACACTAGAAGAACAATTATAAAAAATGGTGTTCCGCTAGATAATAGATGTCGTTGCACATAACCGATATCTTTTGTTCAAATATGTCAACAAAGGCAATAATAGAGTCACTTCATCTTTTTATAAGAATACAAGTGCTGATAGTTTAAAGACACATGTCGATGAGGTGAACATGTATTATGATTGTCATTACATTTCACCATGTGAAACAACTTGGAGAATTTTTGGATATGAAATTCAATATAAGGATCCCCCTATCGAACGATTGAGCTTTCATCTTCCAGATGAGCAAAGAGTCATTTTTCATATTCAAATCCATTAGATGAAGTCATTGAACATCAATCGTTGAATCAAAGCATGTTTAGGTTGGTTTGAGGCTAATAAAAAATTCCCCGAGGCAAACAATCTGACTTACGTAGAATTTCCTCAAAAATTTGTTTGGAAAAAAAGACACTAGAGAATGGGTTCCTGGGAAAAAAGAATTGTCTTTGGGTCGACTTTACTATGTCCTCCCGGGGTCTTGTGATAATTATTGTGCTAGGTGTCTACTTAACATAATCCGAGGAGCCAAATGTCATGATGATTTAAAAAAGGTTAACAACACCAGTACGGCTCATATCGCGATGCCTGCTATGCTTTGGGGTTGTTGGAAGAGGATAGAGAATATATTGATGGTATTACTGAGGCAAGCTATTGAGATCTGCACAATCCGAGAGAGGTTTGAAAATATTTATCGGATGATGTTTTATACAAACAATGCCAACTCAGAAAATATAAAGGTATTAAGCATAGACAAATTGTTATGAATAATGTTATTATATTGAATTATTAAATTTTGCTATATTTAAATTGATCCAGCTAACTGATTCATTTGATATTTTTCAGAATTAAATCTGAGCGATGATGTTGGGAAATTTATTGTTTAGATTTTGATGAATGCCATGTAAAACTTAGACTAGAAAGTTGGCACCCCATTTTCCTTGTAATTTGCATTGTAATAGATAGGGTTGTTCGAGCTGAGTCAAATCAGCTATGCCTGAACATACAAGAAGTCAACTGGAGACTGAGATGAAGACTCCACTGTGAAACAGCTGAGTATGGCATGGAGGAGAAGTCAAGAACTCGATTGAAGGAGTATCAGCTGGGATACAGCTGTGTGAAGTGTCAGTTAAGTCAACTCAAGAAGCCAAGTCTCAAGTTGAAGTGACAAATAAGTCGTCTCGAAGTCACCTGGGGAAGTTAGAGAATTGCAGTCAAGTCAAGACAACTGAAAAGAATCCGTTGCACAGAAGTCAAGAAGCTTACTTAAATAAGTAATACTTCCATACTGCCATGTCTGAAAGTGTTCAATCCCAGAAGCGTGCAAAGGGATAAACCAATGGGAAGCACTGCACCGCGTGTCAGACTCTGAAAAGCTGAACATTCATTTAATACGAGGAAATGTCAACATCAAGGACTGCAACAAGACAAGCCAACGAACATAAGTGACTTTTGAAAATCAGCCTATCTCTTCAACGGGCAGATTTTTGAAAGTTCACTATAAAAGGCTGAGGAATCACTTTTAGAAAAGGTTACCTTGCATACCTGAGCATTCAAGCAATTATTCATACTGTAACCTGCAAAATATTCTCAAGTTATTCAAGCAAAATCCTCAAGCCTAACTCTCGAAGGAAATCAATCCAACACCAAGCTGTGAAGAAAAGACAACTTCAAACTGTTGAAGAGGAAACTTTTGAAGAATCAAAAGGGGTCTACATTCCAAGGAGGATTGTAGAGAGGTTCAAGGTCGAACCAGTCTCAAGTTATTAGAGGGCTTCGTGATCAAATCCAATAAGCTTGAGCAAGTGAGCTGAAGTAGCAAGGCAGCTCCCCTGGGAAGAAGCTGAGTCGGACGAGAAGCCAGCTGTGTGACCAAGGCATCTCTAGACTGAGTCCCAAAGGATCAAGTCAGCTGTGTGATCAAGACTTGTATCTGGACTGATAACCACTTTGTACTCTGTTCAATACTTAGTGGTTCCTCCAGGAGTTGGAGAAAAGAGGAGTAGAAGAATTACCCCATCTTCGAACCTCTATAAAAATTATTGTGTCATTAACATTTTAGCATTTTTATTTCTGCACATTATTGTATATCTGCTGATAATTTACTATCCAACTGATAATTAACAAAGTGCTAAAACCAAGTGTTAAAACAAACTCAAACCAAATTTTAGGGTGTTAAGTCTTCCGTTGAAAATCTCATCACAGCCAAGTTAAAGTTTGGACTAAGGAGCTGAGTTATTCTATCAACAGCTCAATCGAGTCTGTTGAGTGGCTAACTCTGCTGGTTAACTAACTTAGCTGTCCCTCAAGGACATAGCTGTGAAATTAACTCTATTATTTTAAAAGGACTAAAATCGAAAAGTTGGTAAGGTTTATTCAACCCCCCCTTCTAAACCTTACTCACACCCCTTGGGACCTACAAGTTGTATCAGAGCGGTTGGTTCATTGAGCCTTCCGCACTGGTTATTGAACTAGATCTCCAATCCTTCAAAGAAGTTTTTAACACTTGTTCTTTCAAAATCCATTTTTTTAAAACAACAAAGTTATTATCATGGAAGCAAATTTGACACGTATTCCTATGTTCACCATTGAAGAATTTGATGGCTGGAAAATATGTATGCAGGCTCATCTATCAGCTTTACATGATGAAATGTGGATAGTGATAGAGGATGGGCCACTGCAAATAATGAAGGTGAACACATCTGCAAGGAGAGCTGCTGCAGCTGAAGAAGAAGAAGCTGCTGCCCTAGACCAGCTATGGTTGAAAAACCAAGAGCTGAATGGACAAATGATGATAGAAAAAGATACAACCTAGACAATGTGGCCAAGGATATACTTTACAAGACTTTGGACAAAGCCATGTTCAACAAAGTCAAATCTTGCAAGACAACCAAAGAAATCTGGGATAAATTAACTTTAATTTGTGAAGGATCAGAGCAAATTAAAGAAAATAAATTATCTGTTGTAGTTGAAAAATTTGAAAACTTTAAAATGCTTGCAGGTGAAACAATGGATCAACTGGATGGTAGATTCACTGAAATTACAATGAGCTCTCAGCACTTGGGGAAGGAATACACAAAGAAGGAGATGTGTATGAAGATTCTAAGGAGTCTCCCAGCTGAATGGGAAATGAAAACCATGGCTCTAAGGCACTCGATGGACCTATCAAAAACATCCAATCATGAACTATTCTCAGACCTCAAAGCTTATGAGTTTGAGCTGAGAAGAAAGGATCAAGAGGAGACAGTTGTACCCAAAACAGCTGCACTTATAGTTAAGGATGGAAATAGAGCTGAAGTTAAGGAAGCCATTGACCAGGAGGAAATTGCCTTGATGGTTAAAAGATTCAACAAGTTCTTCAACAAGAACTACAAAAGAGACAAAGGCGAATCCTCCAGAAGGCATTCAGCTCCCTCTAAGTCAAGGGAAGATAGGCCAGCAAAGAGAGCTGAGTATCAAAATGTCGAATGTCAAAGAGCTGACAACCCAAGAAATGATAGAGCTGACCAAAAAGTTTAAAACCTGTGTTGGAATTGCAGACAACCAAGACACTTTGCAATTGACTGTCCATTGTTAGATAAATGTTTTTATCATGATTTTGATGATTTTGTTCGATTTTGTTTAAAATAAGTTTTTAAACCAAAACAATGTCCCTAAATGTTGTCTAAATACTTCCGATCGACTTAAAATATTTTTACTATTTTTCGGAGTATTTTTTGGAGTTTATTTTCGATAAAAAATTGGACAACACATTTGTTTCAGGCTCGACCGGTCACCCTATAGGGCAACCCGTACCTGAGTTGAGTTTTGAAACAGAAAATGGGACGTAAGAAAAATGGGGGAGGGCGACCGGTCAACCAGGAGGTCGACCGGTGAGGACGACCGGTACCTGGGAGTTGCTCTTTTGGTTCAGTCTTCTCTGTTTCGTATTTTTATCAACCTCAACCGGTCATAGTCAAGGGCGAGACCGGTCGCACCCCCATCCGAATGGTCCCCCTGTGTAAAATTCGCTGAGATTCAATTTCAATCTTATCTCTGCGCGACCGGTCGCACCCCTTGTTTATCAGCAAACTATCCGTTGCATTTTCAGACAGCTTTTCCCTATTTTGTGGGATTGATTTCTAACAGCTCTATTGATGATTTTAAATGGTTTCTTTTGCAACAAATCACTCCCCAAGGAGGAGCCTATGACTGGAAATGAAAGCCAAGTCCTCTCCTATAAATAGAGGCTTCATTCAAGCAACAAGATACAACACTCCACACAAGCAAAGAGCAAACAAGCAAACACTTTCATATATCTTGTTGTATTAGCCTTAGCACTTTCATTTGCACAAATTTGAGGTCTAGGCTTTCAATTCTTGATTACACTTGTACTCATATTGTATCAATCATTATTTAGTTGTAATCTTGATTTTGGTCATCATTCAACACAAGACATCCTTGTGAGTATTCTTGTGGTAAGAATACACTTGGTGATCTAGGTGATAGGTGTTTTAAGGTTGTGGTAATCTTCAAAGGTGTTGTAAGAGGATTGTGGTAATCCTCAAGGTGGTGTAAGAGGGTTGTGGTAATCCTCAAGGTGTTGTATTAAGTTTTGGTAAATTAATAAAATCTTTTTTTCTTTTTGAAATCCATCCCGGATATACTGGGGTGGTAGTAGATTAGGCCCTAGGTGGGTTGAACTACTATAAATCCACGAGTGCTATTTACTTTCCGCACTTAGCATTTCATCTTTGCTTGAGTTTTACGAAAAAGAGGGCAAAATCTAAAAAACCGGGATAATCTATTCACCCCCCCTCTAGATTATCGTAGCCACTTGGACTAACAAGTGGTATCAAAGACAAACTCTTTGGCTAGCTCGTTCTGAGTAAAGAGGAGAGATCTATGGATACATATGATGCTGATCTCACCACCGGCGCCTCCATCAACAAGCCACCACTATTCGACGCTAACAACTACACATTTTGGAAAGACCGTATGGAGTGCTTTCTACAAGGGTGCGGGTTCAACATTTGGAATGTGGTCATTGAAGGAGTTGATCAACCAACCAAGAAATCGGAGGATGGCACATCGACTCCTAAACCTTTCAAGGAGTTCGATGAAAATGACAAAAAAGGCTTTCTCTCTAAACGGTAAGGCCTTACATATTTTGCATTGTTCTCTTATGGCTACCGAGTATAATCGCATAAGAGGAATAAGGTCGGCACATGAGGTTTGGGAAAAATTGGAGACAATTTATGAAGGGACTAAGAAGTTCAAGCAAGCAAGAAAGACCATGCTTGTTAAAGACTTTGAAAACTTTAACATGCATGATGGTGAAAGCATCTCCAAGATGGTGGAAAGGCTTGATAATATTGTCAATCCTCTTGTGGCCCTCGGTAAAATCATCTCTGAAGAAGACAAGGTGACTAAGGTATTGAATGCTCTTCCCGGCTCATGGTCCGAAAAAGTAACGGCAATCACGGAGGCACAAAACCTTGAGACACTCAAGTTTGACGAGCTTATTGGAAACCTCCTCATCTATGAAGTCTATCTCAAGGAGAGGAAAAATTCCAAACCATCCATAAATCAATCGGGTATGCAAATTATTCCTAAAGGTCTTGCTTCTTCTTCTAATAATGCATACTATGATAATGATGATGATGATGAGGAGATGGCCGCACTTGTTCGAACATTTGCAAAATTTGTGAATAAAAATAATTCAAGAAAACCAAGAGATAATGCTTGCTTTAAATGCGGAAAACCCGGGCACTTCATTGTTGATTGCCCAAAGCTCGATGAAGAGGAGCAAAAGAAATGGAAGCCTTTCACGAAAAAGAAGGCTCTAAATGCGGAGGTCAAAACGTGGGATGAACTACTCGAAACAACCGATGAGGAAGGAGAAACCGAACACGGTCTCATGGCCATAGACGATGAAAACAATGAGGTACGCTCTAATTCTTCTACTTCCTCCATAGTTGATGGCTTGCAAGGTGATTTTGATGAATTGCAAATTGAGTTTCAAAATTTAATTGTTAAATACAAAAATTTAAAAAAGGAGCATAAGGAGCTTAAGGTTGAAAAAGAAAAATTATTTACCTCTTATGAATCTTTAGACAAAGCTCATGCTCTTACTCTTACTAGAGTTCACTCTCTTGAAACCGAAAAGGAATCACTCACAAAAGATATTGAATGTTTGAAAAATGATGTGCATCGTTTCAACATAAGCACGGATAAAGTCACAAAAATTTTAGATGCACAAAGAGGTGAGCATTCCAAATTGGGACTTGGTTATAAGCCATTTCAAAGTGTTCTTAAGAAAAATAACCAAGGTCCGACTTTTGTACGTGATAATAGTTATAATACTCATACTTGTTTTTATTGTGGTAAAGTTGGACATTATGCTAATAATTGCAAATTGAGAAATAGCTCTAGACATGTTTGGAGACCCAAAGGTCTCAAGACTAATCCCCATGGACCCCAAAATTATAGGGTACCTAAAAGAAATTCTTTTGTTGGTAATAGGGGCTATAACAACAATGGGAGATTCAAAATGGCTCGTGGACAGCGGATGTTCACGCCATATGACCAGGAGGAGAGAACCATTTACCAACATCAAGCTCCAAGAAGAGGGGTATGGTCATGTTCGACAATGGCAAATGAAGAATTCTTGGAAATGGAGAAATTGGTAACTCTTCTTTCTCTCTTAGTAATGTTCTTTTAGTAGAAGGGCTTAAGTTTAATTTGATAAGTGTTAGCCAACTTTGTGATTCAAATTATAATGTTTCCTTCAATAAAGAAAAATGCCTTATACTTAAAAATGGTGAAATTATTTGTGAAGCAAATAGAAAAGGCAATCTTTACAAAATTTGTACAAGTGATTTGGTTAGTCAAAATGTTTCTTGTTTAGTCGCCAATAATGATTTAACTAGTTTATGGCATAGGCGACTTGGACATGTTGGATACAAGAATTTGAAAAATATTTACAAAAACCAACATGTGAAAGGACTACCCAAATTGAATTTTGAAAATCTTGGCTTATGTGACACTTGTCAAAAGAACAAATTAGTTAAAAATAGTTTTAAGCCCAAAAATGAAATTTCCACAACCAAACCCCTACAATTGCTTCACCTTGATTTGTATAGGGATATTGGTACGACAAGTCCAAGTGGAAAACATTACACTTTCGTTATTGTCGATGATTTTTCTAGATATACTTGGGCTCTTTTCTTACCAATAAAAGCGATGCCGTTAATGAGTTTGTTAAGTTGTGTAGACTCATTGAAAATGAAAACGAAGACACTATTAAGTCTATTCGAAGCGATCGAGGTTGAGAATTTGATGGTGAATTTAGAGTCTTTTGTGAAACCAAAGGATACACTCATAATTTTTCGGCTCCAAGGACACCTCAACAAAATGGAGTAGCCGAAAGGAAAAATCGGACACTACAAGAGATGAGTTGGTCTATGCTCAATGTTTTCACTTCCAAAATATTTTTGGGCCGAAGCCGTAAGTACCGCTTGCTATGTCATTAATCGAGTTTATATTCGTCCTAAAATGAATAAAACTCCATATGAGCTTTGGAAAGGTAGAACTGCAAATATTAGTTATTTCAAGATATTTGGTTGTAAATGCTTTATTTTGAATACCAAGGATCAATTGGACAAACTTGATCCTAAGGCTGATGAAGGGATATTTATGGGATATTCAACAAAAAGCAAAGCATATCGGGTTTACAATAAGACTATTGGAGTTGTTGAAGAATCCATCCATGTCAAATTTAATGAAGCTTCGGGTGTTGAAAGAATACCGAATGATGAAAGTGATGAAGAGGATATTATTGAACAAATTGTTCAAGTTGATGATCAACCGTCTACATCAAATGATCAACCGTCCACTTCAAATGGTCCTCAAGAAGATAGAGGTGATACCTCGGATCTTCCCGTTGCATTGAAATTTAAGGGAGATCACCCAAAAGATCTTATTATTGGTGACCCCTTTGACAAAGTGATGACCCGGAGAAAATTTGCCAAGAAAGCTCTTATTTCTCAAAAAGATTCTAAGAATTCTAAGGAGGCCATTGAGGATGAGGATTGGTTCTTAGAGATGCAAGAGGAGTTAAATCAATTTAAAAGAAATGATGTATGGGAATTGGTACCTTGTCCTCCATCTCAAACTATTATTGGTACAAAATGGGTATTCCGGAACAAACTTGATGATCAAGGCAACATTGTTCGAAATAAGGCAAGGTTAGTAGCTCAAGGGTATTGTCAAGAAGAAGGTATTGAATATGATGAAACTTTTGCACCCGTAGCACGTTTAGAAGCTATTCGTATTTTACTTGCCTATTCTTGTTTTAAAAATTTCAAACTTTACCAAATGGATGTTAAATCCACTTTCTTAAATGGTATTATTCAAGAAGAAGTCTATGTAAAACAACCTCCGGGGTTTGAAAATTTTTCTAGGCCTAATGATGTTTATAAACTTAAAAAGGCCTTGTATGGTTTAAAGCAAGCACCCCGTGCATGGTACGATAGACTTAGCTCTTTTCTTTTGCAAAATGGCTTTATAAGGGGTAAAGTTGATACAACTCTCTTTGTTTTTTAAAAAGGGCAAGATTGCTTACTTGTGCAAATTTATGTTGATGATATTATCTTTGGTGCTACTAATGATTCTTTGTGCAAGAAATTCTCTAAATTGATGCAAGGAGAATTTGAAATGAGTATGATGGGGGACCTCAACTTCTTTCTTGGACTCCAAATTAAGAAATGCCAAGAAGGAATATACATTTCGCAATCAAAATATACAAATGAACTTTTGAAAAAGTTCGGCATTGAAGAAGGAAGAACCGTTTCAACTCCCATGGCAACAAATGTCAAAATTGACAAAGATGAAAAAGGCAAGTCCGTGGATGAATCAAAGTATCGAGGTATGATTGGTAGTTTACTTTATTTAACCGCTAGTAGACCGGACATTCTTCATGCCGTATGCCTATGCGCTCGATTTCAAAGCAATCCCAAAGAATCTCATGTGAGTGCCGTTAAAAGGATTTTTCGATATTTGAAAGGCACTATTCAATATGGTCAAAATTTGTTTTCATGCATTCAATTCACACAAATTTCACTCAAAATTTGTTTTCATGCATTCAATTCACAACTTGGACCTCATATAGCATGTTTATCATCATCATGGCTCATCTTTTCCGATCAAATGGTAAGAATTTTTCTTCATTTGCTCCATTGGGTTGAACCCTTGAGTTTATGACCTTCTTGTATATTTCTTGATATTTTTGCATATGATCTTGATGAGCTTAGTTATTATGTTGTATTGTATGATGTTTGATGTGAATTGGTGATGAAATGTTTTTGGCTTGAATCATTTACAAAAAATTATATACAACTTTTGTACTTTTAATTTTCCGCCCACAAAGTGTTACATGAAATGTCACAATGAAAATTTCAACTTCTACATGAGTCTCTTGCTTCCAAAAGTCTTCAATACTTATTGAGATCATGTTTTTTTGGCAAATAAACCGAGCGTATGAACTCTTTTTGGTGATACATTTCTCCCTTTTTCTTGAAAAATTTTAAGCTTAAATTGCTCAATGGTTGATAAACCGTCTCTTTAGCGCACTTTGTTGAATTTGTATGATGTTTTTATCATCCTAACATTCTTTTTGATGATTTCAAAGGGGAGAAATAGGAAATTGGCTCGTTAGCCAAAAGAAATTAATACAAGCTTTGTTATAAAAGCTATAAGCTATGGCTTCCTATAGCCAAGAATACCTAGTCCATGGCTTGTATTATGGACTCCATTGCAAAAGATTATAAGCATTGCTGACATTGGGAGCTTAGCTTATGACGTTCTTATGCATCTTATATAAGGTTGTTATAGCTTGTGCTTCTAGCTTATGCAATATCTCGTGTTGATATGCTCATAGATAGGGGGAGCGTTGTATGAAATGTTTTTAACGAATAGTTCACTCGTAAAACCGGAATATTTATTTGGTTTCAAAATCATCCTCGAAAAATTGTTTTGGTTTGTAATCATCAAAAAGTCTTCAAGATTTTGTTAGATAAATGTTTTTATCATGATTTTGATGATTTTGTTCGATTTTGTTCAAATGAGTTTTTAAACCAAAACAATGTCCCAAAATGTTGTCTAAATACTTTTAGATCGACTTAAAATGGTTTTACTATTTTCATCCTAACATTATTTTTGGAGTTTATTTTCGATAAAAAATTGGACAACACATTTGTTTCAAAAGAAGCTCAACCTGGTCGCCCTAAAAGCAACCCGTACCTGAGTTGAGTTTTGAAATCGAAAATGGGACGTAAGAAAAATGGGGAGGCGACCGGGACGACAGTCGGCAAAAGATTATGAGGGCGGCCGGGGGAGCTTCTTAGTTGCTCTTTTGGTTATAAGCTTCTTATAGCTTGTATTTTTATCAACCTCAACCGGTCATAGTCAAGGGCGACGTTGTATGAAATGTTTTTATCCGAATGGTCCCCCTGTGTAAATATTTATTTGAGATTCAATTTCAATCTTATCTTGGTTTGTAATCATCAAAAAGGGGGATTTTGTTTATCAAATCCGTTTTTTCATGATTTTTCCCTATTTTGTGGGATTGATTTCTAAAACAATGTCTATTGATGATTTTAAATGGTTTCTTTTGCAACAAATCACTCCCCAGGAGGAGCCTATTTGATAAAAATGAAAGCCAAGTCCTCTCCTATAAATAGAGGCTTCATTCAAGCAACAAGATACAACACTCCACACAAGCAAAAGCAAACAAGCAAACACTTTCATATATCTTGTTGTATTAGCCTTAGCACTTTCATTTGCACAAATTTGAGGTCTAGGCTTTCAATTCTTGATTACACTTGTACTCATATTGTATCAATCATTATTGAGTTGTAATCTTGATTTTGGTCATCATTCAACACAAGACATACTTGTGAGTATTCTTGTGGTAAGAATACACTTGGGTGATCTAGGTGATAGGTGTTTGAAGGTTGTGGTAATCTTCAAAGGTGTTGTAAGAGGATTGTGGCAATCCTCAAGGTGGTGTAAGAGGGTTGTGGTAATGCTCAAGGTGTTGTATTAATTTTTGGTATATTAATAAAATCTTTTTTTCTTTTTGAAATCCATCCCGGATATACTGGGGTGGTAGTAGATTAGGCCCTAGGTGGGTTGAACTACTATAAATCGACGAGTGCTATTTACTTTCCGCACTTAGCATTTCATCTTTGCTTGAGTTTTACGAAAAAGAGGGCAAAATCTGAAAAATCGGGATAATCTATTCACCCCCTCTAGATTATCGTAGCCACTTGGACTAACATCCATATCCTGTAGTCAATAAATACAGGAATGAAGAAGAAAGAAGAGTCTTCAGAGAAAGAAGACAAGAAAAGAAAAAGGCAATGTTGGCTGCTGAGACAGCTAAGTCAAAGAAAATAGCAGACTCAGAAAGTAGTGAAGCTGACTACTCAAGTGACTCTGAAGAAGAAGCCTTAATCTGTCTAATGGCTAAAGAACAAGATCAACCTGACCAATAAGATGAGGTACACTATAACTCATCTCACTCAGATTCTAGTGAGAGTGATTGTGACACACACACTTCATCACCCACTGATCTTTATGATTTATTAGGCAAAATGATGAAAGACTTTGAGCACATTAAATCCTCACACACACTATTAAATGAGGAAAACAACCAGCTCAAAAGCCAAAACTCACAACTGACTAAGGAGTTGAGTACTCTAAGTCACATAGCTGATGAGAACAAAGAAATAAAGGCTGAAAATGATAAACTAATAGCAGAAATATCTACTATAGAAAAGAGGGAAAATGATCTCAAAAATGTGATTGCTTCATTCACTAAGGCATGTAAATCATTGGATGACCATATTATGAGCCAAAAAGAATGTGGAGATAAGATAGGCGTATAATTCAAGTCCTTTGTGCACAGTCAAACTCCCAGAGTCATCTTGGAAAAAGGGTCTTCAAGTAACAAAGCATCTCAAAAACCCCAGACATCAAATGTTACACCCACATTCACTCCAAAGCACAACCACAAACAAATTGGCCTTGGTTATAAAGGAAAAGGAAAACAACCAGTTGAGTATGCTGAGAGGACAGCTGAGAAGAAATCCAGCAAAGTGCCTCAGCAAACTCCAAATAAGATGTACTCTGTGAAGAAGAAACAGAGCTACCAGAAACCCCATAAGTTCTATCAAAGGAACACATATGATGGGAATGGTAGAAATTACCCAAGCCAAGCTGATTGGAATAATATGAAATATCAACAAAGACCTATGGAATGTATGCCAAAATGGCAAAGGCCTAGAACTCAACAAAGGTCATTTCAAAGGCAAAAGAGCTATCATCAGCACACATATGCACCCAAGCACTACACTCACAAATATCACAACTACCCAAAGAAGGCAATTGCTAAAACTCACACACAGGCATACAAACAAAAGAGACAGCTGTATGAACCTAAAGCTCCCAAGCAATTTGCCAAAGTGAATTATGATTATGGCACAGATAGATGGCAACCTCTTAGAGTCAAATCATTTGGCTATAGGTTGGTTGGATCATCTTACAAGATTAACCCCTCGGGACCCGCACAAGTATGGGTACCTAAAAACTAATTTTCTTGATTGCAGGTTCAAGGAACTGCTGAGTGCCAAGGAACCTGGTACATGGATAGTGGCTGTTCCAGACACATGACAGGAAATAAGAAAAATCTATCAAAATTCAAGGAAATTAGAGGCGCAAAAGTCATGTTTGGAGGAAATGAAGCTCCAGGGGAAATAAGAGGTACTGGATCCATCAAGAAAAATGGATTAGAAATCACAGATGTTGCATACGTTGAAGGCCTCAACTTCAACTTGTTAAGCATCAGCCAACTCTGTGACAAGGGCTATAATGTTGAATTCAATATGGGAGTGTGCCAAATCAAAGACACTGAATCAAATGAAGTAGTGTTGGAAGGATCCAGTCAAAAAAACATGTATGTGGTAGATTGGCCGACTGCCACACCAAGCACTTGTCTGCTAGCAAAGAGTATAGCCGAATCAAGTTAGCTGTGGCACAAGAAGCTGAGTCACCTGAACTTCAAGATAACTAACAAGCTTGCAAGGAGTAATCTTGTAGAAGGACTGCCAGACTCAGTGTACAAGAAGGAAAGTGTTTGTGATGCATGCCAGATGGGAAAGCGGATCAAATCATCATTCAAAGAGAAGTCAAGTCCATCTTCAACAAGGATATTACATTTGTTGCATATGGACTTATTTGGTCCAGTTGAGCCAGCTAGCATAAGTGGAAAGAAATACACCCTAGTGGTGGTGGATGATTATTCAAGATATAATGGGCAATCTTCATGTGTAAAAAGAAGGAAACTTTGCAGAAGTTACCTCAACTGATGAGAAGAGTTCAAAATGAGAAGAGTCAAACCATTATTAAGATAAGATCTGATATAGGAACTGAGTTTGTCAATGGAATAATTACTCAGTATTGTGTTGAAAATGGTAGTGCTCATGAAATATCTGCAGCAAGGACTCCACAACAGAAAATGGAGTAGCAGAAAGAAGGAACATAACTCTCAAGGAAGCTGCAAGGACCGTGTTAGCTTAAGCAGGGTTGCCTAAAAGATTTTGGGCTGAAGCTATAAACACTGCATGCTATACTCAAAATAGATGCATGATAAATAGACAACTGATAAAGACTCCCTATGATATTTGGATAGGGAGAAAGCCAAATGTTGCATACTTTAGAATATTCGGATGTAAATGTTTTATCCACAACAATGGAAAGGATAATCTGAAGGCTTTTGATGCTAAAGCTGATGAAGGTATCTTATTGGGATACTCAGCTGAAAGCAAAGCCTACAGAGTGCTAAACAAAGGGACTATGGTCACAGAAGAGTCTATCCATGTAGTTTTTGATGAACCTAATGTAAATGGAGAAGACATTGAGGAGTTAGCTGATAAGATGAATCAGCCAACTATGCAGAAGAGTCCCTATGTTCACATGTTTTATTTCCCAAATAGAGCCAAAAGATGTGTCCCAAGCATTAGATGATACACATTGGATTCAAGCCATGCAAGAAGAGCTGAATCAGTTCGAAAGAAATAAAGTATGGGAACTGGTACAAAGACCAACCCATCAAAATGTCATTGGCACAAAATGGGTATTCAGAAACAAGATGAATGAGGAAGGGTCTGCGGTAAGGAACAAAGCAAGATTGGTAGCCAAAGGGTATTGCCAAGAAGAAGGAATAAATTTTAATGAAACATTTGCTCTTGTTGCAAGATTAGAAGCAATAAGGATGTTTCTTGCCTATGCTGCTCACAAGAACTTTACTGTATATCAAATGGATGTGAAAAGTGCATTTTTAAATGGATTATGGGAAGAAGAAGTCTATGTTGAACAACATCCAGGATTTGAGCAGAAGACTCTTGGAGATAAGGTGTACAAGCTCAAGAAAGCTTTGTATGGATAGAAACAGGCACCTAGAGCATGGTATGATACATTATCTCAATTTCTGACAGATAATGGATTCACCAATGGCAAAGTGGATAGAACACTCTTCAGAATTCAAGATAGAGAGAGTATAATGCTTGTTCAAATATATGTGGATGACATTATTTTTGGATCCACAAACAAAGAGCTATGTGATAAGTTCTCAAACCTCATGCAGTGCAAATTTGAAATGAGCATGATGGGAGAGCTGACATTCTTCTTAGGAATTCAAGTTAAACAGCTGAAGGATGTAACTTTCATAAGTCAGACAAAGTATACCAGGGATTTAATGAAGAAATTTGGTATGGAAGAGAAGTCTTATGTGAAAATACCAATGAATACATCAATCAAGATGGATATGGATGCAGATGGTAAGCCTGTGGATCAAACCAGAATACAGAGCACTAATTGGATCACTGCTCTATCTAACAGCAAGCAAGCCATACATCACCTTTGCAGTAGGAGTATGTGCAAGATTTCAATCTGCTCCAAAAGAAAACCACATGACTGCAGCTAAGAGAATCCTAAGATATTTGAAGGGATGCTAGGAAGTCAGCTTATGGTATCCAAAGGAGGGTGGATTCAAACTTATTGGTTATTCAGACTCTGACTATGCTGAATGTAGAGTTGACAGGAAAAGTACTTCAGGTACATGTCAAATGCTTGGAAACAGACTGGTTTCCTGGTTTAGCAAGAAGCAAAACTCAATAGCCACATCTACAGCTGAAGCATAATACATAGCTGCGGGCAGCTATTGTGCCCAAGTCTTATTGATGAGACAACATCTGAGAGATTATGATGTTGAAAAAAAAAAAGAGATACCAATTATGTGTGATAACACAAGTGCTATTACAATCACTCAGAATCCTGTGTTGCATTCTAGAACAAAGCACATTGATGTCAGATATCACTTTATAAGAGATCATGTTGAAAAGAAAGACATCACCTTGGAATACATCTCAACTGATAAACAGTTAGCTGACATATTCACAAAGCCATTGTGTGAATCAAGATTTGAAGAACTCAAGCATGAGCTAGGGTTAATTGAGCTAAGTTGACACTCAGAAGACTCAATGAGAAGAGATGGAACAAGAAAAGATGAAAATAGAGTAGAGCTCGTAAATCAGCCAAGTGATTCAGCCATATCGAAAAGTCAGTTGTATCGAGTTAGCTGACAGCTGAGTCACCATACAAAAGGAGAGAAGAAGAGTTCAGTCATTTATGTAATGAGTTGAGTCATTTATGAGCTAAGTGACAAAAACGCAGTCGTTTTTAATAAGCGAGAATGTTTTTAATGATGATGTCATCGTAATAATGATAGGTACAGTCAAAAGCTGCACGACAAAGCATATGATTGGATATAATTTCTGCCGCATTAAATGCGGGCAATTAAATACTAATCGGCGTGCTAAATCTGAGTCGTTGTTCTTGATCAAAGTTTCAAAAACCAAAAGCACGTCCTTTCACAACCCTTATATACTCAATCGTTCAGTTTTCTCTCTCTCACATTACTCAAAACTGTTCATCTCTCCAAAGCAAAGAAAAAAATTTTCTCTCAAAACCCTACCAGTCTTCAAGGCAAGTTTGTCAAGGTTCGTTCGGGAAAACTCAGAAAAATGGCATCAACTTATGATTTCACCAAACTAGGGAAGCAAATCCTCACCGGTTCTATGGTGGATTTCGAAGGAATGATTAAACAGGGTTCCGATGAAACCCTTGTGAAGAAGATAGATGACAAAATTGAGAAATATGGACTGAAACCTTTCTCACGATGGAGTTACGGATGACTTATGTTGAAGAAGTAGCACAGTTCTACGTGAACGCTGAAGTTCATGACGAGGGCATCAAATCCTCTATTCACGGGAAGGATCTTACAATCACTGCTGAAGATCTAGCGGAGCATTGTTTGCTGCCATCGGAAGGTGTGCCGGAGATATTTGAGGCTGACGTAGATTTGGTCGCTGCATGTAAGGAAGTGGCCAAACCTGAGTGTGCTGCAACAGTTGTCTACACAGCTGACAAGAAGCTATTGAAGGATGATTATCACAAACTGCTGGACATTGTTGCCAAATGCGTAGACATAAAGTTTGGAAGCTTCAGTCAGCTGTCCAAAACTAAGATGATCGTCATGGATGCGATCATGGAGGAGAAGAAGGTCAACTTGGTAGAATTCGTCTACAGCAGACTCTGCCAGAATGTTGCAAATAAGTCCTTCAAGGACAATGGGTCATTTGGAGGTTCTCTGGGCTATGGCCTTGTAATTGGCCGCTTGATGGAGGTGAAGGGTGTTCCACTTTGACATGGAAAGTCGTTCCATGTCAACAAAAAGATGTTCCGGTCAAACCTTTCAGGAGCCAAAGGAGAGCCTATGCCACGCGGGTGGATACCAGCAAGGGGGAATCAGCTGATCCTGAAGAAACAGTTGTCACTTCCTCTCGGAAGAAGAAAACTGCCCATGCAACAAGCGAAGAAGCCACCGCCCCAAAGAAAAAGAAGAAAAAACGCACATGCCCCTCGCCGTGTCCCCCCGCCCTGCAGCCGGTGGCGGAGAAGGAACCTCAAATACCTTCTCCAGTCGTCAAGAAAAAGAGGATGCCAAGCTAAGAAAGGCATCTCCTCAGGCGAAGAAAGATGCACTGGCCCCCGCCGCTAAGGAATCTGAGGAAGCCGCATCCGAACCAGAAATTCCTCTGGTAAGGACAAAAAGAAGAAGACTCACCAAGCGTTCAGAGCTTGAGAAGACAAATGACTCGCCACTCACCGAAATGATCTCTCGAGATCACTGGAGAAGTGCGATCTCGGATATTATTGATGAAACAACCAAGTCTGTTGAGCGATCAGAGGTAAATCAAGACCCGGCTATGGTCGAATAAATGAGAACAAGAAGCATCGAGATAGTTGAATCTCCTATCGACAGATTGTGTCTCCACCGCAATGATCTTTGTTGAGGTGAAAAGCAAAAAAGTCTACCCTTCCTTCATTCCTGAAAAGGAAGGACAACAAGAAGAAGATGAAGATGATGTGATCATGCTCTTTCCACCATATCCAGACATCCAAAATCGTCTGCGAGAATGGAGAAAATGAAAGCTGAGTCGCTAGAGGGAACAGTTCGAAAGACCTGAATTCATTGAAGAAGAGGAAGAACTGATGGAGTTTCTCGGGTTGACCACAGTGGTCCAGGCACTTGATGAAGATAACTGCCTAGATATCTTGCAGATCTTTAAAGAAAAAGAAAAAGAGAGATTGGCAGAGGAAGCTGAAGCTCGTGGGAAAGCCAACTTTCGTCCTTTCACTGGAACCACCGATCACACCCATCCTCACTTTGATGCCTTCTCAGGAAGTGACGAGGACTTGGATCCTGCTGCTGCGACGGAGGAGTTGGAAATGCAGCAAGCCATGCGGGAATCCAGGATGATGCGTGAGCAACAGCTGACGGAAGGATCTGGAGAGTCTTCCAAATCTCAGCTGGAAATTGATCCGTTGGGAGTGGAACAATGAGACGCCATCGTTATTGCCAACCACTTCCCCGATTCACTCGGAAGACAGATCTAAGGGACTTGGCGATGACACTGGGAATTTGGGAACCCAAGTTGAGCCAGCCCCTGCTGAAGGTGTCTTACCACCTGCCCCTACGGCTGACCACTCATTTGACAAAGCCGGGAGTCTGGAGCAGAGTGACCCCAATGTAAGTCACTCAGCTGGTAAGCCAGCTGAGGGGGAAACTCACTCCACTGCAGCTAGGTCGGAGGATGCTGCAGCTGACTCCACCCTGAATCTAGGAGGCAAAGTGGAGAAGGAACAAGAAAAGGAAACATAACAAGTTGTCACTGATGAAGCTTAGACAGTTGAATCTGTCTCAGCTGAAGTGCCAACTGCTCTGCAGGCTGAGGACGCTGCTGATGCAGTCGAGGCACATGATGGTTCTACCCCGGAAGTTAACACTCTGGGCAATGAAAGTGCAATCCACGGAGTTGAGACTCCTGTGGATGCCACTATAGAAGACCCTAAGACAGCTGCGCCTGTCGAAGGGATTGCACAAGGCCCCGCTGCAGTTGAGACTACAGGTGGTAATGAAGGCCTAAGGGAGGTTGAGACTTCCCTAGGTAAAAATCAAGGAGATAAGAGCATTCCTCAGACCATAATTTATGATTCAGAGGAGGAAATCAGTGCTCTTCATGACTCCCAGAATGATCCTGATACAACTGTCCTGGGATCTGTAGATGAAGCTGAGTCTACCCGAGCATTCAAGCAATTATTCATACTGTAACCTGCAAAATATTCTCAAGTTATTCAAGCAAAATCCTCAAGCCTAACTCTCAAAGGAAATCAATCCAACACCAAGTTGTGAAGGAAAGACAACTTCAAAATGTTTAAGATGAAAATTTTGAAGAATCAAAAGGGGTCTACATTCCAAGGAGGATTGTAGAGAGGTTCAAGGTTGAACCAGTCTCAAGTTATTGGAGGGCTTCGTGATCAAATCCAATAAGTTTGAGCAAGTGATCTGAAGTAGCAAGGCAAAATGACTGTGAAGAAGGCTTCGAGTCGGACGAGAAGCCAGATTGTGTGACCAAGGCATCTCCGGATCGAGTCCCAAAGGATCAAGTCACCGTGTGATCAAGACTTATATCTGGACTGATAACCACTTTGTACTCTGATCAATACTTAGTGGATTCCTCCAAGAGTTGGAGAAGAGAGGAGTAGAAGAATTACCCCATCTTCGAACCTCTATAAAAATTATTGTGTATTTACATTTCAGCATTTTTATTTTTGCACATTATTTTATGTCTGCTGATAATTTGCTATCCAACTGATAGTTAACAAAGTGCTAAAACCAAGTGTTAAAACAAACACATACCAATTTTAAGGGTGTTAAGTCTTCCGCGGAAAATATCATCACAGCCAAGTTAAAGTTTAGACTAAGCAGCTGAGTTATTCTATCAACAGCTCAATCGAGTCTGTTGAGTGGCTAACTCTGCTAGTTAACTAACTTAGTTGTCCCTCAAGGACGTAGCTGTGAAATTAACTCTGTTATTTTAAAAGGACTAAAATAGAAAAGTTGGTATGGTTTATTCAACCCCCCTTCTAAACCTTACTCACACCCCTTGGGACCTACAAATGATGAAATAAAAATCTAGCATTAGTAGAAGTTGAGAAGTTGTTGCAGAAGCTCGGAAAAAGTTTAAAGTATTATCCAGAGATGTCAGTACCAAATGTCGTAAGCTGTAAAGTATTATTTTTTTCATCAATACAAGTTCAGTATTATATTTGAGCTCTGACAGCGCGTGTAGATTAGATTCAAATGTTGACGTATTGCAGGATGTGCACGCATCAGAGTTTTTGAACACAATTAGGTGTTCTGGAGTGCCGAATCATGAGCTAAAGTTGAAAGTAGGAACTCTGGTGATGTTGTTGAGGAACATATACCGTCCACTTGGTTTGTGCAACGACACTAGGTTGGTTGTTACAAAGCTTGGTGATCACGCTTTGGAGGCAAAGATTCTTACAGGAAACAATGAGGGTAAAAATATATTAATTCCTCGAATGACAGTGATTCCATCCGATCTGAGGTTGCCTTTCAAGTTCCAACGAAGATAATTTTGTTTGATTGTTTCATATGCGATGACTATAAACAAAAGTCAAGGACAATCTCTATCTCATGTTGGAGTTATTTTGAAAAAACTAGTATTCAATAATGGTCAATTGTACGTTGCTGTATCCGGGTGACTAATCGTAAGGGTTTAAAATTCCTAATTTATGATGATGAGAATAAATGTAGCAACAAAACTACAAATGTTACATATAAGGAAGTTTTTCGTAATTTGTAAACTACATTTCTTCATTGACATTATTTATGGAGACTTGATATTTTTTTATTAATACAATGTTGTGAAGAATTTTTATTTATTAATAATGTCAAGTATTATTTTTTCATCAGTACAAGTTCAAGAAGAAAATATATGTCTCATATGGGTTTTTTTGTATAGAGGTAGAGTGTGTGAGAAAGAGAGTGACATTTATAATATCAATATTGAAATATGCATATATTGAGATATAAATATAAACGAGCTGAATTTGACATTTAAGTCTATAATTAAAACTATAAATTTGATATACAAATACTTATTTTTATTTACTTTATACGAACATTATTATTAAAATAAAGTAATAAATACCAACTCATTGTTAATAAGCAGTTTCATTACAAATTAATAATGTTAAAATACTAATACACGTACAATGCACGGGTGAAATTACTAGTTTGTAGGATAGTGGGAGAATGGAGACATGATCAGACGGGCGGCGATGGATATGTACTACGAGCCGCAAAGCCCCATCAACCACCCAATTGATGGAGTTTTACCTACCCTGGTTGCATCACGTGCGAATATCTACTTTATCCTTCCATTGACTTTTGCTTATTTTTCTTAAATGGCAAAAACTCATATAGGACCGTCTTACGGGTCTCAATCCATAAGACAAATCCTACCTTGACCCGCGGATCCTGTTGACCAGGTCCGCGGGTCAACAAAAGCTCCTGCTTTTTTTTCCTGTTTTTCTTCCTCAGTTAAAGTATCAGTTTTATGATAAAAAGTATCAGTTATTTTAGATAAAGTATCATATTTTTTAATATAGCCACAGATTATGATTACATTACATTGAAGGACAAATAAATATATTTGAGTTAAAGTAACACCTTTATGAGCAAAAATATATATTTTTTGAGACAAAATATCATGTTTTAAGAGTAAAAATATCTGTTTTTTAAATAAAGTATTACAATTTTTAATAATAAATACAAAGAAAGATGAATAATCAATATGATAGAGTTAAAGTAATACTTTTATAAGTAAAAGTATTTATTTTTTGAGATAAAGTAACATTGTTAATATAGTCACAAATTATGAATATATTACAATATATATATATGTATATATATATATATATATAACAGAGTTAAAATAATACTTTTATACGTTAAAGTATCTATTTTCTGAGATAAAGTATCATGTTTTTTAATATAGTCACAAATTAGAAATGAAGGAAAGAAGGAAAAATAAAAAAATAAATATGATATAGTTAAAGTAACACTTTTATAAGTAAAAATATCTATTTGTTGAGATAAAGTATCAGATTTCTTAATACAGTTACAAACTAGGAACAAAAAAAGAGGAAAAATAAAAAATAAATATGATGTAGTTAAAGTAACACTTTTATAAGTATCTATTTATTGAGATAATGTATCATGTTTTTTTAATAGACTTGGATTCGATTCTTAGCCTTTACATTTATAGGCGTTTTTAATTTTTTTTTAATTACCAGGCGTATTTATGAATGAGTTTTTATACATTGTTATACTAAAATTGTACAATAAGCACTAGAGGTGTAGTGGTAGAACATCACCTTAAGCCTATCAAGGTCATGGGTTTGATTGCCCTGTGGAGCACTGAAGTGTTTTTTTTTTTAAATAACATGTCTTTGTGGCGGGTGGGTCAATTTGGTCAAGGTGTGGGTGGTAGGATTCGTAAGTCCCTAAGACGATCCTACAAGAGACCTACTCTTCTTAAATATATAATGTAAATAATGCTCTCAAATTAATTAGCCGCAACGACACATTCAAAAATAAAATGCATGCCTTTTTTCCCCTATTTTTAACAATAATATACTCCTCGGACTTAATTATTCATTGTTGGTATGTTGCACTAAATTTAAGTAGGAACTTGCATGTGTGATAGACTATTCGAATCTATATCTACATATATATAAAAAACAACATGTTTGTATTTATTTTTTCCCACCTAAAAGCACATTTTAAAATTAATTTTCGATGTATTTATAAAAAAAATAAAATTTGTCTGGCAGTTTTCCAAAAATTGTAATAACTATAATAAAATTTGGCAAAAACTTGTATGAGACTGTCTCATGGGCATTATTCATGAGAATCCTACATGTGAGTAGAATTCCAACCCAAACCCAAACCCATAAAAAAAACCCATATTTTTTGTGCTTTGTAGGATCCGTCTCATAAATTTAAGTTCATGAGACCGTCTCACATAAGACTATCTCATAAAATTTTAGCTTTTTATTTTCATCAACTTTGATAAGATATCAATTGAGTTTAGAAAATTTATTTCGTAATAAATATTGTATCAATAAGAATCATAAGATTAGTAACAAATTTCACTATGGTTTGAAAACACAATTGATTTCCAATTTAACTTCAATCAATATAAATTGTCTACCTTACTCAGATAATTCATAAAAGCTAAATCGAATAATTGTTGGCCAAGTAATGTGTGCGTATATATATATATATATATATATATATATATATATATATAGGGAGGGGATCCTGTGAGACCACCCTCCTAGGTTAGTACATAGGAACAAATCTACACCATCCAAATAGTAAAATCAATGGCCAAGATATATTACAATATATACAACATTTTATAAGTAAGTATACAACAGAAGGGATAAAATAGGAATTCAAGAAATTAAATATAGTAACCGCTTCCTAAAAATTAGGGACGTGATTTTTTATTGATCACGTCCCCATAATCAAGTGATTCACCTTTCCTTTCTCTCCCTTCCTATTCGAACCTGCATATTATTCAAATATGGCAATGAAATCGTGCAATAATTAATGAAAAGTATACAATTACACTAAACTAACTATACATTAAAACATTACTAAGTATACATAAATAATTAACTAAGTATACAATTACACTAAACTACCTGTACATTAAAACTTTACTAAGTATACAGAAACATTTAACTAAGTATACAATTACATTGAACTAACTATACATTAAAATAAATAAATAATACTAAGTATACAGAAACATTTAACTATGTATACAATTACACTGAATTACTTATATAACTAAGTATACAATTCCATTGAACTAAGTATACAAATTCACTAAACCACTTACTAAACTACTTATATAACTAAGAATACGATTCTACTGAACCAAGTATACAAATCCACTGAACTAAATATACAATAAAGCATAACTAAGTATACAAGTCCACTGAACTAAGTATACAATAAAATGACTGTTCACAAATATGGCGGAAATAATTATCAATTTTGAAAAAAAAAACAAGCTTGAAGTTGATGATTTTTCCTCCCTAAAAATTGGGTAACTGAAAAGGTAGGATTATGTTTCCTTAAATATAGCTAATAACCGTCCAATTAACATAAATAATTAAATATAAAATTACAATTATACCTTTATATGCCTAAATTGACTAAAATGACCTACACCATCCAAAATTTTAAATCAAGAGTACATAAGTGTTCTTATGGACTAACCTAAAGGGATTGGTCTCATTTGAACCAATCCCTATATATATAGGGTTAGGATCAAATGTTGCAAGGGGCATAATAGTAACTAGCAAAATGCCATAAATCATGCCCTACAATCAAAGGATTAATTAATATCATGTTTCCATAACTGAATTGTGTACCATTTTAATAGCTGAACTGTACACCATTTAATAACTGATTGTACACCATTTTATATCTAACAATGCATCATTGTATAACTAATTGTACACCATTCAATCCCAATGATTTTTATGTGATTTGATATTACGACTGTTCTCGATTTTCATTCAATCGTGGTTTACTCACAATGATGTAAAATTAGTTCTACAATGATGCACTGTTAGATATAAAATGGT
The DNA here is from genome assembly GCA_016081115.2 of Rehmannia glutinosa. Taxonomy (NCBI): domain Eukaryota; kingdom Viridiplantae; phylum Streptophyta; class Magnoliopsida; order Lamiales; family Orobanchaceae; genus Rehmannia; species Rehmannia glutinosa. Next base: position 30,899,919 of record CM071931.1, on the reverse strand, counting down.
GCACAGTTAGTTATTAAATGGTGCACAGTTCAGATATTAAAATGGTGCACAATTCAGTTATGAAAACGTGATCTTTATCACATTCCTGATTGTAGGGCGTCATTATGGGAAGGTGGTTACACCATTTTGTCTTTATATGGTTTTTAGATGATGTACAATTAGTTATACAATGATGCACTGTTAGATATAAAGTGGTGCACAGTTAAGTTATTAAATGGGAAGATGGTTACACCATTTTGTTTTTATAGTTACTTTTAGATGATGTACAATTTGTTCTACAATGATGCACTGTTAGATATGAAATGGTGCACATTCAATTATTAAATGGTGCACAGTTCAGCTATTAAAATGGTGCATAATTAAGTTATGGAAGCGTGGTCTTTATCACATCCATGATAGTAGGGCGTCATTTTGGGAAGGTGGTTACACCATTTTATCTTTATAGGGATGTAGATGATATACAATTAGTTATACAATGATGCACTATTAGATATAAAATAGTGCACAATTAAGTTATTAAATGGGAAGATGGTTATACCATTTTGTCTTTATAGTTCCTTTAGATAATGTACAATTAGTTATACAATGATGCACTGTTAGATATAAAATGGTGTAAAATCAGTTATTAAATGGTGTATAGTACAACTATTAAAATGGTGCACAATTCCAGTTTTAGAAATGTGATATTAATCAATCCCCTGATTGTAAAGGTGTGATTTATGACATTTTGCTAGTTACTATTATGCCCTTTCCACCTATTAATTAATTGATAAATCAGTTATTTTTAATAACAATCTAGACCATTGAATAAAAGGAGTGGGTGGATGGAATCCATCCATACTGCCACACGGTAATAGGCTGCCACACGAGATCCCATCCATATCCATCCACACTGCCACACGGTAAGAGGATGCCACACGAGATCTCATCCATATATATTGTCACGCCCCAATCGGGACGCGACGAACGATCCATAACCTAAATACAAATGAACCAACAGTCCAGACAATATCAATGAGAACCCAATAAGACAGAGTCTAAATATCAGCGGAAATAAATAACAGATACAAGTTACCACTTAAGTCTACAATCCATCATCCAAATTACAACCCAAAATTCAACAAAGTAGTAACTTAAGGTCAAAGGGTCATACGCCCCTCAGTTACAAATCCGAATTGATTAGAATACAAAAGTCCGACAAGAACAAGAAGCAGTAAATCCAACAAGCGTAGTACAAGGTCTCAATCCAGAGCCGGTTCAGCATCTCCAACGAAATCCTCATCTAAGGTTAGAAAACGGTGGGGAATGAGACAAAAATCTCGATGGATGGGGTGATCGTGTAATGCGAGTGTGGCGCAATATAGTTAATGTGAGAAAACAATTATATGAAAACGCGTGAGTATGATGCATGAATTCACACACGATTCATAGCGTCGTGATAAAATATTTAAATAATATACTTATACGATTCAAGAAAATACGTTCATGGTCACACAGGCACTATGTGATTGATCAAGACAGGTAGGATTGCGTGCGGAAATGTAACGCCAATCCTATGCAAGACAAATAATGGTTGCGTCGGATTTGTAGCACCAACCAATGCAAAAGCAGCGTTGGTTGCGTGCGGAAATGTAACGCCAACCAAAATGGGGCGATAACTCCCGAGAATCGTGTGGATCGGACAAATGATTCCTTCGTTCTTCCTTGTAACTCCCGGTCGGTATGGTCCAAGACCGGCACCTTATCGCTCCGTAGGCAAAGACAAAATCCCAAAGAGAGAGGGCGAGGCTCGGATCTGTCATAATCATGATTATACCTCGATTACTACGACCCGCTTCCCTTGGACAAACTCCATCCCTCAATTGCAGGATTATGACGATGGGGCCGGAAGAGTGGAATAGCAGCCGAGCTGCCCGGTTCCATCCCCAACGTATCCATTGCGACTGTGAGCTCGACACACCAAGTTGACTCAGGCACGAAAGTAATTACAATTACATGCAGTCAACCAGGCAGTCGAGTATTATTCATTCAGGGAAACAGTTTAGGAGAAATTTTTGAAAAACGCGAGTGGCAATTGTGGCGTTGGTGGAGTTTTTGGATGAAGATGATTATCGGAAGGATAAGAAACCTTCGATATCTTGAAAATTGGGTGGGACATAAGTCCCGTTATAGATTCAATTCGCAAGGCGAGGAAGTCGCTCCGCGATCGGGTATTAATCGGTCAAATTGATCCGATAAGTCAGGGGTTTTTGGAAAAGTAAAATACTTAAATTAAATCCCCAAGTCAGAGAGTCCAGGGCGTAAAAGAGAAAATAATTTGAGTGAGGTCCTTTATAAAAGGAAAATTGTAATTTAGCCCCGTTTTGTAAAAACTAACACTTTTGGGGTTAAAAATTGAATAATTAAATATCCCGACCTTGGAAAATTATGAGGTCAGTTCCTAAATTCTCCAAATTGTCCAGAGATTCAGGTTTTTAAAGTTTTGAGGTCGAGTTTTTGTAAAAATCTCACATTGGCCCCAAATTTGTAAAAATTGCCAATTTGGGCCTTAAGTTTTAAAAATTCGGAACTCACAAACCGGAAGGGCTTTTAAGGTGGTTCCAGTTGAAAAATGTCACTAAGGTTAGTAAGATATTGGGACAAAAGCAGTTTTTAAAAGCAATATGTGTAGGTCCTTCAACTTTTGAAAATATCATTTTTGTCCCATTTTAAAATAATTGTCTTTAAGGCTTTTAGGGGTTCAATTATTATGAAATTTGAACCTGGGGTCCAAAATATAATTAAGTTATAGTTAAGTTATTATTTCCAGGTGCATGGGCTGCATAAGTCCTGGAAATCTCATTTGGGTCCTCAAGTTTAATATTTTTCACATTAGTCCCTCAATTTTAGTAAAATTGTTTTCCAAGCCCTAACCACTTGGATTTTTGGAATACTTTTAAAATGTGTCATTCCCAGTAACTTAAAAGTAAAAATTTCAATTTACAAAGTTTAGGTCTGGTACAGTTTTAAAAATTGCAAAGTAGCCCTTAAACTCTCAAAATTTTACAATCTAGTCCTTGGGCTTTTAAAGGTTGATTTTATTTAACTTAAAAATCTTAAAACTTTATTAAAATGTCCAAAAGTTATTTTTGAACCTGAGTACAGTCCCAAAATTCGAAATTTGCAGAGGGGTCCTTTAACTTTTATTTTTTTGCAACTTAGTCCACCAACTTTCCATTTTTGCATTTTTAAGTCCAAAATTGAAATTTAATCAATTATGCTCGACTTTTCCAGGTTATAAGTCATCCAAAACATATATTTTAAAGATCATACACATGCATGTACAATACATACAAGAATGCATCAATTAAAGCATTAAAGTGTACATGCATGCAACTAAAATTCAATAAATAGTAATTTTGAGCAACTCTTGAGAATTTTCATAATTTGATATATAAAATTGACATGCAATACATAATTATATATATCTCAAGGCTCATGATTAAAGTTTCTACATGCATTTAATCAAAACACCTAAAAGTTGGAAAAAATAATTTTCCACCCACCTTAATTTTGGAAATTGTGAAATAAAAGGATAATTTCACAATTTTTGGATGAGGCTTCATAGGTCAGCCCCTAAGTCAAGAAAATATCAAAATTTGGAGTTAGAAAAATGAGAGAAAAATTAAGGAGAAAAAGAAGGAAATAAGGAAATGAAAGGGACTACACTTTACCTTGTGTAGTAGATGTTTGGAGACTAGTTGAAGCTCAAAAATTGGAATTTTGGCTCAACTCCAAAAATCTCCTAAGGTCAGCCCCTATTTCTCAAAAATGAAAAAGGGGTGTTAAAATTTGAGAAGAATGTTGGTTAAGTGGGAATAAGTTGGGGAAAATAGTAATAAAGAATTGGTGTATAAGATGATGTGTATAATGTTTGAATTAATGATATAATTATACACAAGATGACTAATATATGGTGTAGGTGTACAAGAGTTGGATGATATTTTTATCTCAAAAATACCACCATGGTCGTCCACTATGAGGGTAAAATGGTAATTCCATATATTTGTTTTGTCCCAAATTTGATGATAATAGATGAAATATATCAATCTCCAAAATAATTAGTGATTTCCTTGATCACTTGTAAGTCTCATGATCACTTAATCTAAATCAAAATCTTAATTCTATAAGGTAAAAGTCTCCAAAATAAATATTCTCTTAAAATTCTAAGGTGACTAATAAATACAAAAATAGTAATAATGATCAATCAAGTGATTATAAATGAGAAATAGAATTAATGATGATCATGATCACAAGTAATTAAATAAAATAAAATAAAATACAAAATGTATATATTATTAATAATTACCCGTCAAAATGATGAGGTAAAATAGTCGAACAAAAGTATAAACAACAATAAGGATCAACTAATAGCTTCGGAAAAACCGGGGCTTCACATCCTCCCCTCCTTAAAAGAATTTGGTCCCCAAATTCTCTTCAAAATAGTTATGGATATTGATTCCTTATGTCTTCTTCCATTTCCCACGTTGCGTCTTCGTCTCGGTTGTGGTTCTGCCACACCACTTTAACCATCGGAATTTCTCTCTTACGCAACTGTCGTTTCTGTTGATCGATGATCCGGATTGGCCTCTCGGTGTAGGATAGGTTTTCCATTAGAGGAGGAGTATCTCGAGTGATGATATGCTCGGGATCTGGTTGATACTTCTTCAGTCTCGAAACATGGAATACATCGTGCATTCCCGCATATGTCTTTGTAACTCGAGTGCAGAGGCTAACTTCCCGATCCTCTCGTAAAATCTTGTAAGGTACAACATATCTCGGACTCAACTTGCCTCATTTCTTGGGATTGATCAATCCTTTCCGTGGTGAGAGTCCGAGAAATACTTCATCACCGACTTCAAATTCCAAATCCTTTCTTCTCTTGTCCGCATAACTCTTTTGGCGGCTCGAGCCGTGCGAATCCGCTCCTTGATCGGCTTGACCTTCTCCATGGCCTCTGAACTAAGTCGACCTTTGGAATCGAGGCGACTTTCGTTTCTCTTTCGGAGTCCATTGGTCATCAATCTCCCAGTGTAGTGGGGATCTACATTTTCGCCCATACAATGCCTCGTAGAGTGCCATCCCAATCGTGGCCTGATTACTGTTATTGTAGGCGAACTCGGCTAATGGTAAGTGCGAATCCCAACTTCCTTGAAAATCTAATGTGCAAGCTCGCAGCATATCTTCAAGGGTTTGAATTGTTCGCTCGGACTGTCCATCGGTTTGTGGATGTGTTGTTGTGCTGAAACTTAGTGAGGTACCTAATTCCTCGTGTAAGCACTTCCAAAATCTGGAGACAAACCTCGGGTCTCTGCCGGATACTATATCGACTGGTACTCCATGTAGTCGAATGATTTCTCGGATATAAGTCTGTGCAAGTTTCTGCAAGCTATAAGTTTTCTTGATGGGTAAAAAGTGTGCAGATTTCGTGAGTCAGTCTACAACTACCCAGATAGCATCCTGGCCTCCTCTGGTCCTTGGTAGATCCGTAACAAAGTCCATCGTTATATGTTCCCATTTTCACTCGGGAATTCTCAACGGTTGTAGTAAACCAGATGGTCGTTGGTGTTCTTCTTTTACTCGTTGACAAGTCAAACATCTCCCAACGAACTCTGCTACCTGGTTCTTCATGTTTACCCACCAATAACTCCATTTCAAATCCTTATACATCTTGTTTCCTCCAGGATGTATAGTGTATTTTGAACGGTGTGCCTCTGCTAGGATTTTATTCCTAATCTGCTCGTCATTTGGTACACACACTCGATTCCAGAACCTGATATCTCCATCTTCAGGTACCAAGAATTCTGATCTTTCTCCTTTACGTATTTTCTCCTTCAGTTTTTGAAGATGTGTATCTTTCTCTTGTGTTTCTTTGATCTCATTCAGCAGTTCGGGTTTAACCGAAATGTTAGCACATGAAATCTGAGTATTGGTTCTCGTCAGATTCCAATTGCTCAGCTCTTTTAATAATTCCCACTCTCGAATCATGAGTCTGGCTAAACTCGCCTTTACTCTTGAGCGTCACGCTACGATGTTAGCTTTCCCGGGATGGTATTGAATATCAAAGTGATAGTCCTCAATCCACTCCATCCATCTCCGTTGCCTCGAGTTGAGGTCTTTCCGGGAGAATAGATACTTCAAGCTCTTATGATCCGTGAAAACCGTGAATGTTGCTCCGTAGAGATAGTGTCTCCATTTCTTCAACGCGAAAACTATCGCTGCCAATTCCAAGTCATGTGTTGGATAATTAGCCTCATACGGCTTGAGCTTTCGTGATGCATAAGCGATAACCTTTCCTTCCTGCATGAGCACTGCTCCTAGTCCTTCTTTTGATGCATCACTGTAGAGACGACAAGTTTTACTGTTCCCTTTGGAAGGGCTAAGACTGGAGCTGTAGTAAGTTGTTTCTTCAGCTCTTGGAAACTCGTCTCGCACTTGTCATTCCACTCAAACTTGACTTGCTTCTGGGTTAGTCGAGTGAGTGGTCCGGCTATCTTGGAGAAGTCCTGGATAAATCTTTGATAATATCCAAATAGTCTAGAAACTTCGATTTTAGATTCTGAGACTCGGGTTGTTTCCATTCAACCACCGTACCTTGAAGGATCTACTTGCAATCCCGGTCATAGGATACTATATGTCCCAAGAATGCGACTTCACTAAGCCAAAATTCGCACTTGCTGAATTTGGCATACAACTTATGCTCTCGTAGTGTCTCTAAAACGATTTTCAGATGACGTTCGTGCTCTTCTCTAGACTTAGAGTATACTAGTATGTCATCAATGAATATTACTACGAATTGATCCAAATAAGGTTGGAAGACTCGATGCATCGAGTCCATAAATGTTGCTGTTGGTGCATTCGCCGGACCGAAAGGCATTACTACAAACTCGTAGTGTCCATATCGGGTTTGAAATGCGATTTTGGAAATGTCTCCTTCGCGGATTTTCAGTTGGTAATATCCTTGTTGTAAATCAAACTTCGAGTACACCGTTGCTCCTTGAAGTTGATCAAATAGTTCGTCTATCCTCGGGAGGGGATATTTGTTCTTGATGGTCACACTATTAAGTCCACGATAATCTATACATAGTCTTAATGTGCCATCCTTCTTTTGACGAACAAAGACACGAGTGCTCCCCACGGAGACGTGCTTGGTCGGATAAATCCCACATCCATCGGTTTTGTAGAATTGCGTTTTCAACTCTTGTAACTCAAGAGGAGCCATTCTATACGGTGTTAAATCGGGGCGGTCCACAGCAACACCTCGATGGTGAACTCGACTTCCTTATCCGGAGGGACGGTGGTGAGTTCTTGTGGAAATACATCCGTATATGCTGATACTATAGGTACTTGGTTGATTTGTATCTCAACCTTGGGTTTGTTAATTACAAACGCCAAGTACCCCTGAGCCCCTCTAGTGATCGCCCTTCTCGCTTTTATTGCTGAAATGATTGGGGCAATCTTAACTCGTGCCCTTTCCAAAATTTCCACTTCGGGTTTTCCAGGTTCACAAAGCTTAATGGACTTGTTATGGCAGTCCATTTGTGCATGTTGTGCAGATAACCAGTTCATTCCCAATATCACGTCGTATTCGGATATAGGTAATAAGATCAAATCGGCAGGAAATTTTATCTCAGTAATCTTAACTTGTCATGCATTATAGATAATATTTGTTATCTGACTTGCACCCATAGGAGTTGACACTTCTAGACATATAGGCATATGTTCCATGCATGCATGCAGTTTGTGTACAAAATGCGGTGAAACAAATGAATGCGTTGATCCAGGGTCGAACAATATTTTAGCGTAGTGGTTAGATACTAGAAGCGTACCTTCCACCACATCTATTGGCTCCGGAGCCTCCTGTCCGGCTAGTGCAAACGCTTGAGTGGGCATCCTTGCCCGATTACCCTGGCCATTTCCCGGCCTGCGGGGGTGCGTCTGTTTGGTTCGGTCCTTGTACTTGAGCAATCTTTCAAATTGGTGCTTGATTACTACCACAAGCGCAAACACCTTCCTTGTTTACGCCAATGATCATTGGCGGTATGTCCCGGTTTACGGCAATGCGCACATTCTTGACCTGGCTTTCCTTGTCTTCTTTAGTCTCTTTCCTTTGTCTCATCACATTAAACCGTCCCTTCAAAACTTAGCGGGCGGTTTAGGCCGTCCCCCACTGGCCTCTTAAAAGCTGTTCGAGGCCTACTCTGTTGAATCATCCCAATACGGTTCGATCCCGACTCAATGCGGAGAGTGCCTTTACCATGCCGGTGAGTAGGTTGCCGATTCAACGAACAACAAAGCTGTTTACGAAGTTCCATTTCAATCCTCGAGTGAACTTGTAAAGCTTATCCTCGTCGATCGATTGTCCCCAGCATACTTGGACAATCGGTGAAATCAGAAATCATCTTGAGCCACAGTCGGGTTCCTTGCCTCAATCTATGGAACTCATCCCGTGCGTGCTTCCTTCACGACACTGGGAATATACTATTCATTGAACTCGGCCAAGAAATTTCCCCATGATCGATTACCCGGTCTGTTCCCATCTCCTTTCAACGCCCTCCACCGGTCTCTGGCGGCCGATTCCAGGCAGAAATACATCGAGTGTGACTCTCTGCTCGTCGGAGTATTGAAGAGCATTAAAGATATTTTCTAGCTTCTCTATCCATTCTTCCGCTTTTCACACCGTCCGGCTCCCCAAGAAGGTTGGTGGGTCGAACCGCAGGAATCGCTCCAATGTGCGATCGTTCGCCTCTCGGGCGGGTTCGGGAGCACGGGGTTGAGGCTCTGCCTGTTGCCTCATAAACACCGATGTTTTGCTTTGCAAGGCTTGTGCAGTCAGATTGTCTCCTGCAGCAGGTGGAGGAGGTGGTGGTAATTCTGGAGAGGGTACCCGATCCCTGGGTACATCATCGTCACCTCGTGGAACGCGACGAGGTCTCCCACGTCCTCGATGTTCTGCCATTCTGTATCTTGAAGCGTTAGTTGCGATTCGCGAGTAAATGAATACAATAATGATTCGCGTAAAGCAAGTGATATCGTAGGGAAAGTAACAACAAACTAAGGCGGATCAGTCAAAGGTAGAGAAAAGATAAGAAGAGAATAAGGAAAGAATGAATAAGGGAAATCAGTCAAGAATCAACTAAGTCAAGACAAGTATGATTATGAAATCTTAAAGTATGCGTTCTAGCTTAGTTCAAATATCAATAAGACGGTTCTATGCCAATTTGAAATCGATTTCACACTTAATTAGTCAAGTCGCGGTACTACCCAAAACACAGACCGAGGGTCCTATCCTGGGTCAGCTCGGTGTAAGTTTCCATCTTACTAGCCGAGCTCTGATACCACTCTTACTGTCACGCCCCAATCGGGACGCGACGAACGATCCATAACTTAAATACAAATGAACCAACAGTCCAGACAATATCAATGAGAACCCAATAAGACAGAGTCTAAATAGCAGCGGAAATAAATAACAGATACAAGTTACCACTTAAGTCTACAATCCATCATCCAAATTACAACCCGAAATTCAAAAAAGTAGTAACTTAAGGTCAAAGGGTCATACGCCCCTCAGTTACAAACCCGAATTGATTAGAATACAAAAGTCCCACAACAACAAGAAGCAGCAAATCCAACAAGCGTAGTACAAGGTCTCAATCCAGAGCCGGTTCAGCATCTCCAACAAAATCCTCATCTAAGGTTAGAAAAACGGTGGGGATGAGACAAAAATCTCGGTGGATGGGGTGATCGTAATGCGAGTGTGGCGCAATATAGTTAATGTGAGAAAATAATTATATGAAAAACGCGCGTGAGTATGATGCATGAATTCACACACGATTCAAGCGTCGTGATAAAATATTTAAATAATATACTTATACGATTCAAGAAAATTCATGGTCACACAGGCACTATGTGATTCGATCAAGACAGGTAGGATTGCGTGCGGAAATGTAACGCCAATCCTATGCAAGGCAAATAATGGTTGTGTACGGTTTGTAGCGCCAACCAATGCAAAAGCAGGTAAGCGGTTGCGTGCGGAAATGTAACGCCAACCAAAGCGGGACGATAACTCCCGAATCGTGTGGATCGGATAGCGATTCCTTCGTTCTTCCTTGTAACTCCCGAGTCAGTATGGTCCAAGACCGGCACCTTATCGCTCCGTAGGCAAACACAAAATCCCAGAAGAGCTGGCGAGGCTCAGATCTGTCATAATCATGATTATACCTCAGTACTACGACCCGCTTCCCTTGGACAAACTCCGTCCCTCAGTTGCGGGATTAGGGCGATGGGGCCGGAAGAGTGGAATAGCGGCCGCTGCCGGTTCCGTCCCCGACGTATCCATTCCGACTGTGAGCTCGACACACCAAGTTGACTCAGGCAGGAAAGTAATTACAATTACAGGCAGTCAACCAGGCAGTCGAGTATTATTGATTCAGGAAAACAGTTTATGAGAAATTTTTGAAAAACGCGAGTGGCAATTGTGGCGTTGGTGGAGTTTTTGGATGAAGATGATTATTGGAAGGATAAGCAACCTTTGATATCTTGAAAATTGGGTGGGACATAAGTCCCGTTATAGATTCAATTCGCAAGGCGAGCAAGTCGCTCCGCGATCGGGTATTAATCGGTCAAATTGATCCGATAAGTCAGGGGTTTTTGGAAAAGTAAAATACTTAAATTAAATCCCCAAGTCAGAGAGTCCGGGGCGATTTTAGTAAAAGAGAAAATAATTTGAGTGAGGTCCTTTATAAAAGGAAAATTGTAATTTAGCCCCGTTTTGTAAAAACTAACACTTTTGGGGTTAAAAATTGAATAATTAAATATCCCGACCTTGGAAAATTATGAGGTCGGTTCTAAATTCTCCAAATTGTCCGAGAGATTCAGGTTTTAAAGTTTTGAGGTCGAATTTTTGTAAAAATCTCACATTGGCCCCAAATTTGTAAAAATTGCCAATTCGGGCCTTAAGTTTTAAAAATTCGGAACTCACAAACCGGAAGGGCTTTTAAGGTGGTTCCATTTGGAAAATGTCACTAAGGTTAGTAAGATATTGGGACAAAAGCAGTTTTTAAAAGCAATATGTGTAGGTCCTTCAACTTTGAAAATATCATTTTTGTCCCATTTTAAAATAATTGCCTTTAAGGCTTTTAGGGGTCCAATTGTTATGAAATTTGAACCTGGGGTCCAAAATATAATTAAGTTATAGTTAAGTTAGTATTTCCAGGTGCATGGGCTGCATAAGTCCTGGAAATCTCATTTGGGTCCTCAAGTTTAATATTTTTCACATTAGTCCCTCAATTTTAGTAAAATGTGTCATTCCCAGTAACTTAAAAGTAAAAATTTCAATTTATAAAGTTTAGGTCTGGTACAGTTTTAAAAATTGCAAAGTAGCCCTTAAACTCTCAAAATTTTACAATCTAGTCCTTGGGCTTTTAAAGGTTGATTTTATTTAACTTAAAACTCTTAAAACTTTATTAAAATGTTCAAAAGTCATTTTTGAACCTGAGTACAGTCCCAAAATTCGAAATTTGCTGAGGGGTCCTTTAACTTTTATTTTTTTGCAATTTAGTCCACCAACTTTCCATTTTTGCATTTTTAAGTCCAAAATTAAAATTTAATCAATTATGCTTGACTTTTTCAGGTTATAAGTCATCCAAAACATATATTTTAAAGATCATACACATGCATGTACAATACATACAACAATTCATCAATTAAAGCATTAAAGTGTACATGCATGCACCTAAAATTCAATAAATAGTAATTTTGAGCAACTCTTGAGAATTTTCATGATTTGATATATGAAATTGACATGCAATACATAATTATATATATCTCAAGGCTCATGATTAAAGTTTCTACATGCATTTAATCAAAACACCTAAAAGTTGGAAAAAATAATTTTCCACCCACCTTAATTTTGGAAATTGTGAAATAAAAGGATAATTTCACAATTTTTGGATGAGGCTTCTTAGGTCAGCCCCTAAGTCAATAAAATATCAAAATTTGGAGTTAGAAAAATGAGAGAAAAATTAAGGAGAAAAAGAAGGAAATAAGGAAATGAAAGGGACTACACTTTACCATGTGTAGTAGATGTTTGGAGACTAGTTGAAGCTCAAAAATTGGAATTTTGGCTCAACTCCAAAAATCTCCTAAGGTCAGCCCCTATTTCTAAAAAATGAAAAAGCGGTGTTAAAATTTGAAAAAAAATAGGAAGAGTAGGAAAGAAGGGGTCTAGTACACAATTCTTACCTTGTAGTCAAATTTTTTTCTACTATATTCTTCTTCAAGCTTGAGGTCCTTCTTCAAAATGTTGTCAAGCTCTAACCTTCAAAGTCTTCTAAATGTACCTCCAAAACCAAATTCAAACTTAAGTTAAGAAGGTGGAAGAGATGAACAATGTGATATCCAAAAATGGATTGAAGCTAAAATTTCTTACCTTGTATGATGATGGTTTCGATTTTTATGAAGAATAGGGAGGAAAATGTTGAAAATTTTCTAAGTATGGAAGAAGAAAGTGAAAGAAAGAATAGAGAGAAGTTGGGAGTTTTTAGAGAGAAGGAGGAGAATTGGTTTGGAAGATCAAATGTGTTGGTGAAATTTTGAGATGAAATTTTGACAAAATTAGGCCATATGGCCGTCCACTTCATGGAGAGAGAGGGAGAGATTTTGTTCAAATTGTGTCTTGTAATTTGTCTCTTGCATGGAGACAAAATGCAAGTCAGAGTATGGGCTTGAATGGTGTTGGGGAATATAGTAATAAAGAATTGGTGTATAAGATGATGTGTATAATGTTTGAATTAATGATATAATTATACACAAGATGACTAATATATGGTGTAGGTGTACAAGAGTTGGATGATATTTTTATCTCAAAAATACCACCATGGCCGTCCACTATGAGGGTAAAATGGTAATTCCATATATTTTTTTTGTCCCAAATTTGATGATAATAGATGAAATATATCAATCTCCAAAATAATTAGTGATTTCCTTGATCACTTGTAAGTCTCATGATCACTTAATCTAAATCAAAATCTTAATTCTATAAGGTAAAAGTCTCCAAAATAAATAGTCTCTTAAAATTCTAAGGTGACTAATAAATACAAAAATAGTAATAATGATCAATCAAGTGATCATAAATGAGGAATAGAATTAATGATGATCATGATCACAAGTAATTAAATAAAATGAAATAAAATACAAACTGTATATATTATTAATAATTACCCGTCAAAATGATGCGGTAAAATAGTCGATCAAAATTATAAACAACAATAAGGATCAACTAATAGCTTCGGAAAAACCGGGGCTTCACATATATATATATATATATATATATATATATATATATATAATTGTAATTAATTTACAAACAATCAAAAAAATAAAATATATTTATTGTGATATATCAGAAAATAAGTCTTCCATTTTAATTCGATTCACTAATATTATAAATATTCATGGATTGCAAAACTGATGGTCGAATTTACAATTGAAAAAAAAAAAATCACATTTATTACAATGCAATAAAAATAATTATGACCCAAGTAATTAAAAACATATCTCATTTTAACATTCGTATACTCATATTAAAAGGTGCCAACTATAAATAAATATTTTGAATTTATAGAAAAATTAATGAAACCTACTCATATAAATATGATTTTGATATATTACCATAATTATCTTATGGACTGCCTATATAGATGTACAATCAGTTTATTAGTACTTAACATTCAAACGAAAATACAAAAATAAAAATTGCTCCATCGTACAGAAAATTAATAAATCTATGGCACCTATGATTACACTAATCTGTGATCTAAATATAAGCAAGATCCATTGGATCGTAAAACTTCGACTTGTGAGAATGTATGAAAAACTTGCGTACAATGATAAAAATCAAATACAAAGCCTTGGATGTATCCTTCATGACACTGAGGTATGATTTAGATTTTTAATATTTCTACATTGTGTTGATATAATTTATTTTACATGGAGATTGAATCCACAGAAATTTTATTAAAATAGTATGTGCATCGCACGGGGTCAGCACCTGTCGGCCCGAGCTGACCCCTTTAACAACTCTGCTAATTACTAAAATAGTTCGTGCATTGCACGGGGGCCTCATCTAGTATATAGAAAAAGAGAAGTCGTTGAAAATAGTATGTTGAAAATTTCCCACCCTATTGTAGTTACTATAATAAGTAACAAAGATACATGTAAAAATAGGAATTGAAAAATATTTCGTATTTCATTATTTTTGGTAGTCAATTTTCTTTAAATAATCACATTTTAAAATGATATCAAAAATATAATTATCTAAAATTAGCTTACCAAATGTGTGTATATTGCATTAATTATTATATTTATTTTTCTTTTTTAAAAAAAATAATTTTTTCATTTTTGATCCGTTTTGATGTATAATATATCACATTAATCATTTTTTATTGTGAAGCCCCGATTTTTCCGAAGCTATTAATTGATCCTTATTGTTGTTTATACATTTGATCGACTATTTTACCGCGTCATTTTGACGGGTAATTAATAATAATATATACATTTTGTATTTTATTTCATTTTATTTAATTATTTGTGATCATGATCTTATTTAATTCTATCCCTCATTTATGATCACTTGATTGATCATTATTACTATTTTTGTATTTATTAGTCACCTTTGAATATTAAAAGACTATTTATTTTGGAGACTTTTACCTTATATCATTAAGATTTTGATTTAGATTAAGTGATCATGAGACTTACAAGTGATCAAGGAAATCACTAAATATTTTGGAGATTGATATATTTCATCTATTATCATCAAATTTGGGACAAAAAAAAATATGGAATTACCATATTGCCCTCATAGTGGACGACCATGGTGGTATTTTTGGGATAAAAATATCATCCAACTCTTGTACACCTACACCATATATTAGTCATCTTGTGTATAATTATATCATTAATTCAAACATTATACACATCATCTTATACACCAATTCTTTATTACTATTTTTCCCAACTTATTCCATTCTTCCAAACATTCTCCTTATTCCTCTCAAATTCCAATTTGACCCACACTTTGACTTGCATTTTGTCTCCATGCAAGAGACAAATTACAAGACACAATTTGATCAAAATTTTCTCTCCCTCTCTCTCATACTACACGGCCATATGGCCTATTACACACAAAAAAATTCATCTCATTTCATCTAACACATTTATCCTCTAACAAAAATCCTTCTCCTTCTCTATAAAAACTCTCAACTTCTATCTATTCTTCCTTTCACCTTCTTCTTCTATACTTAGAAAATTTTTCAATATTTCCTCCCTATTCTTCATAAAAATCGAACCATCATCATACAAGGTAAGAAATTTTAGCTTCAATCCATTTTTTGATATCACATTGTTCATCTCTTCCACCTTCTGAACTTAAGTTTGAATTTGGTTTGGAGGTACATTTAGAAGAACTTGAAGGTTTGAACTTGACAACATTTTGAAGAAGGACCTCAAGCTTGAAGAAGAAAATAGTAGAGAAAATTAGACTACAAGGTAAGAATTGTGTACTAGACCCCTTCTTTCCTACTCTTCCTATTTTTTTTCAAATTTTAACACCCCTTTTTCATTTTTGAGAAATAGGGGCTGACCTTAGGAGATTTTGGAGTTGAGCCAAAATTTCCAATTTTTGAGCTTCAACTAGTCTCCAAACATCTACTACACAAGGTAAAGTGTAGTCCTTAATTCTCAAGAGATGCTCAAAATTATTAACTAGTTTTCTCCTTAATTTTTCTCTCATTTTTCTAACTCCAAATTTTGATATTTTCTTGACTTAGGGGTTGACCTAAGAAGCCTCATCCAAAAATTGTGAAATTATCCTTTTATTTCACAATTTCCAAATTTAAGGTGGGTGGAAAAATATTTTCCAACTTTTAGGTGTTTTGATTAAATGCATGTAGAAAATTTGACCATGAGCCTTGAGATATTATAATCTATGTATTGCATGTCAATTTTATATATCAAATCATTAAAATTCTCAAGAGATGCTCAAAATTATTATTTATTGAATTTTAGGTGCATGCATGTACACTTTAATGCTTTAATTGATGAATTCTTGTATGTATTGGACATGCATGTGTATGATCTTAAAATATATATTTTGGATGACTCATAACCTGGAAAAGTCGAGCATAATTGATTAAATTTCAATTTTGGACTTAAAAATACAAAATTGGAAAGTTGGTGGACTAAATTGCAAGAAAATAAAACTTAAAGGACCCCTCTCCAAATTTTGAAATTAGGGACTGTACTCAGGTTCAAAAATGATTTTTGGACATTTTAATAAAGTTTTAAGAGTTTTAAGATAAATAAAAATCAACCTTTAAAAGTCCAATGACTAGATTGTAAAATTTTGAAAGTTTAAGGGCTACTTTGCAATTTTTAAAACTATACCAGACCTAAACTTTAAAAATTGAAATTTTTACTCTTACGTTACTGGGAATGACACATTTTAAAAGTATTCCAAAAATCCAAGTGGTTAGGGCTTGGAAAGTAATTTTTCTAAAATTGAGGGACTAATGTGTAAACTATTAAACTTGAGGACCCAAATGAAATTTCCAGGACTTATGCAGCCCATGCACCTGGAAATACTAACTTAACTATAACTTAATTATATTTTGGACCCAAGGTTCAAATTTCATAACAATTGGACCCCTAAAAGCCTTAAAGGCAATTATTTCAAAATGGGACAAAATTGATATTTTCAAAAGTTGAAGGACTTACACATATTCCTTTTAAAAACTGCTTTTTTCCCAATACCCTACCAACCTTAGTGACATTTTTCAACTGGAATCACATTAAAAGCCATTTCGGTTTGTTAGTTCCGAATTTTTAAAACTTAAGGTCCAAATTGACAATTTTTTTACAAATTTGGGGCCAATGTGAGATTTTTATAAATACTCGACCTCAAAACTTTAAAAACCTGAATCTCTGGACAATTTGTAGAATTTAGGAACTGACCTCATAATTTTTCAAGGTCGGGATATTTAATTATTCAATTTTTAACCCCAAAAGTGTTAGTTTTTACAAAACGGGGCTAAATTACAATTTTCCTTTTATAAAGGACCTAACTCATTATTTTCTCTTTTACTAAAATAGCCCTGGACTCTCTGACTTGGAGATTTAATTTAAGTATTTTACTTTCCCAAAAAAAAACCTGACTTATCGGATCAATTTGACCGATTAATACCCGATCGCGGAGCGACTTCCTCGCCTTGCGAATTGAATCTATAACGGGACTTATGTCCCACCCAATCTTTCAAGATATCGAAGGTTGCTTATCCTTCCGATAATCATCTTCATCCAAAAACTCCACCAACGCCATAATTGCCACTCGCGTTTTTCAAATTTTTTTTCTAAACTGCTTCCCTGAATCAATAATACTCGGCTGCCTGGTTGACTGCCTGTAATTGTAATTACTTTCCTGCCTGAGTCAACTTGGTGTGTCGAGCTCACAGTCGGAATGGATACGTCGGGGATGGAACCGGGCAGCTCGGCTGCTATTCCACTCTTCCGGCCCCATCGTCCTAATCCCGCAACTGAGGGACGGAGTTTGTCCAAGGGAAGCGGGTCGTAGTACTGAGGTATAATCATGATTATGACAGATCCGAGCCTCGCCAGCTCCACTGTGGATTTTGTCTTTGCCTATGGAGCGATAAGGTGCTGGTCTTGGACCATACTTGACCGGGAGTTACAAGGAAGAACGAAGGAATCGCTTGTCGATCCACACGATTCCGGAGTTATCGTCCCGTTTTGGTTGGCGTTACATTTCCGTACGCAACCGCTACCTGTTTTGCATTGGTTGGCGCTACAAATCCGTACGCAACCATTATTTGCCTTGCATAGGATTGGCGTTACACTTCCGTACGCAATCCTACATGTCTTGACCGATTCACATAGTGCTGTGTGACCATGAACTGTTTTTCTTGAATCGTATAAATATACTATTGTATTATTTTATCACGACGCTTGTGAATCGTGTGTGAAATCATGCATCATACTCACGCGTTTTCATATAATGTTTACTCACATTAACTATATTGCGCCACACTCGCATTACCCATCACCCCATCCATTTGAGATTTTTGTCTCATCCCCACCGTTTTCTAACCTTAGATGAGGATTTTGTTGGAGATGCTGAACCGGCTCTAGATTGAAACCTTGTACTACGCTTGTTGGATTTACTGCTTCTTGTTGTTGATTGGACTCTTTTCTTATGTTGTTGTCGGACTTTTGTATTTCATTCCATTCGGGTTTGTAATTGAGGGGCGTATGACCCTTTGACTTTAAGTTGCTACTTTATTGATTTTCGGGTTGTAATTTGGATGACGGATTGTAGACTTTAAGTGGTAACTTGTATCTGTTATTGGGTTCTCATTGATATTTGTCTGGACTGTTGGTTCATTTGTATTTAAGTTGTGGATTGACATTTATGATCTTCAGTTTGACACCCAAATTGCATATACAAATATTAAAAACATAATAATAAAATAAATATAAGAAATATTTAGTCATTATTTTATAATTTGTTATAGACTTTAAAAACTATGTATTCGGGCTATTGGACATCAATTTATATTGGGATAAGGACAAAAACACTCAACATTACTGAAGAAAGGACATCATTACACTCCCGGTCCTATTTCTGGACATATGTACGCTCTCCCTTTTTTCCGGATATTTTTACGCTCCCGCCAATTTTCTGGGAATTTTGACGTTGTTTCAAGATTGTTTCAAACATGTTTCATCTAATAAAATTTCATGAAAAAATAATGTTTGCCCCTATTAAATAATTAATATCATACTCGAATCTTATAAACAATCAAAAATATACACATAAAACAACATGTATTAAAGCAAAAAACATTGAAAATAATATAGAACAACACATGGATAGAAAAACACAATTAAATTTTTGATCCAATACATTGAAAACGTGAAACAACCAAGAAACAAATTGTAAATCTTCTACATTATCATACAAGTCAATTTTCTAATCAAATTATAAATCTTCTACATTCTCCAATTGCTTGATGGCCTCTCCTATAGGAGCTTATTAAATTGGGTATACCGTTTAAATTTGATTAAAGGTCCATAATCAATCCTCCAATTAATTAACTAGGCCCATTTGATCTAATTGATATCCAACAATTAATTCCACCAAGCCCAATTAATCCAATTATTTAAGTAATTAAATTAATTCAACGTTAAATTAAGTTAGATTCCGTATAATTAATTAATCACATTAATTAATTAATTCCATCTTGTTTTTTGTGTATGATCTATTAGGTTCACAATTAAGCTAAAAATAGGCTTGCAATATTTACAACTTATGAATATCTCATATTCTGATTAATTAATATGTTTGAAACTGACTTCTTAATTTCAAGAACCTCACAAATCAAGGAAAGTACCTAGCAAGTGCATCTTGATTACCTAGTCTTAGGTGAATAGTGAGCGAACCTATTCGAAATGTGAATCCCGTGCAGAAACATTCCCTTTGTCATCTAATCTCTTGACTAAGTCAAAGGTATAGCAAAAGTCGAAACCCTTTGTAGACTTAAAATCTATGATCCCATTTTTAAGTCACTTTATTACTTTGGTGAATCTCTATTCATCACTACCATGACCAATGTCTTGTTTGAATCAACGACTATAAAAACATAGGAGATTCACCTATTCCATAGGTGATACATTCTTTTTTGGCAACACATTAGTTATCATACACAAAGACTATACACCCAATATAAACCCCTTATGATTGTCAAGCAATCGAGAAATACATCAAAGTGCATAGTGTCATGGACAAGACTACTATGTCCCCTCGAGTCCAAGACTAATAATGCACTGTCGTGAAAGTGGAAATTCTTATTTGACAAAATAATTTCCACCATTAATTTCCATTGGGTCGTCCAGTTTACTTGTTCTCCAACAACCACCACCATACATGCACTACATTCATATGTCAATTTCTATGGAAATAAACATTTCTTCTTTTGAGCATGCATCGTATGTGAGAGTTGATATGTATGAAATATGCATACCTTTAGAGGTATATTTTGGTGCGTAATTGATACATTTGCATGGATATTAAGTGTGTTTAGGTTAGTGTGTCTTGTTGGGCGTGATACTGTGTGTCTTTGTGTACTTTTGTAGGAAATGGAGTTATGTTTGAAGGATATCAGTAGAACGACCTAGGCCAAAATGTCAAGAGTCAAAGAACGAATGAAGACACGAAGGAAAGAAGAAAGGACGATCAAAAAACAGGAGATTGTTTTTGAAAACGTCCAAACACGTCAATAGTTTTCATCACTGGCAAGGTTTAATATTGTAGCCATAATGTTATCTATAAAATTGATATTAAACAGATTCAAGATGCTATGAAAAGCTAAGAGAAAGGGATACAACTTTGATGAAGACCCCAGGAGCTAATTCGTACATTTGGGCCTCACACGGACCATGTGAATATCACATGAGCATGTGAAATGCAAGGTGCGATTTACAATGACCGAGGACCATTCACACGACTTGCCCATGTGAAATTCAGACAATCGTGTGAAATGCTACATGCTGTGGATTTTATTCCTTTATTTCGTGAGGACTCTAAAGGGCATCCTGAAAGGCAACTATAAAACAAACACTTAACACTAAAATCAGATATAACACACTTGGGAGAAAATAAAACACAATAGAGAGAAAGAAGACGGCTACACGAAGAACAACAAGAGACCTCTACCGACTATCAATGACGAAGGCACAAAGGTTCAAGATCGTGAGGACAAATTCATCTACGCAAGAGAGTTTCATCATTATAGTCTAGAGCTTTTGTTCTGTTCTTAATTCATCATTATAGTCTAGAGTTTTTGTTCTGTTCTTAATTCCGTATATAATTCTTTGTTTTCAAGTTTGTCTATAAATTTGCGAACAACCATGTTAGGCTAAATCCTATGATTCTAGTTTGATTATTTCATATTAATTGGTTTCTTGTGATCTATATGAATTTGTGAGCTTATTTATTGTAGATTATCTGGCAAATAATTTGCATGCTTAATTTGTTAGTTCATAATTCAGGATATGAGATCTAACGTTAGATAAACGGGTATAGAGTCGGGAGGCTTACAATATTTGTGGGGGTTTACTTTAATTCTCTATGCTTTTGGGAGTTGATATTAATTGTTGATGTGAAGCCCCGATTTTTCCGAACATAAAGTTGATTCTTATTGTCGTCTATGTATTTGATCGACTATTTTACCGCGTCACTTTGACGGTAATTATTAATAATATATATATTTTGTATTTTATTTCTTTTTATTTAATTACTTGTGATCATGATCTTTATTAATTCTATTTTTGCATTTATAATCACTTGATTGATCATTATTACTATTTTTGTATTTATTAGTCACCTTAGAATTTTAAGAGACTATTTATTTTAGAGACTTGTACCTTATAGAATTAAGATTTTGATTTAGTATAAGTAATCACGAGACTTATAAGTGATCAAGGAAATCACTAATTATTTTGGAGATTGATACATTTCATCTATTATCATCAAATTTGGGACAAAAAAAATATATGGAATTACCATAATACCCTTATAGTGGATGGCCTTGGTGATGATTTTGGAGTAGAAATATCATCTAACTCTTGTACACTTACACCTTATATTAATCATCTTGTGTATAATTACACCATTAATTCAAATATTATACACATTATCTTATACCTCAATTTTATATCATTAAATTCCCCAACATATTCTATTCTTCCCAACATTCTTCTTATTCCTCTCAACATTCCAATTTGACCCATACCTTTGACTACCAAATTGTCTCCATGCAAGAGACAAATTGGAAGACTTGGCACAAAACAAAATTCTCTCCTCTCCCTCTCACCTTGTACACGGCCAAAATGGCCTATTACACAAAAATCCATCTCATTTTTCATTTAACACATTATCTCTCAAGCCTCTACTCCTCCTTCTCTCTAAACCCCCTACCTCTCTCTAAAATTCATTCATATCTTCAAATCTTCAAACAAAATTCATTCATATCTTCAAACCTTCAAACACCAACTCTTCACATCTTCAAATCTTCAACATAAGTTCTTCATATCTTTAAGTATCACTTCTTCATATCTTCAAATATTCAAACACAAGTCCTTCACATCTTCAAACCCATCTTCATAACTCCAAGAACATCTTCTTCCTAACATCAAAAATACCTTCTTTCTTTAAACATCTAAACCAAGACAAACAATCTTACCACTTAAACACCAAAAAATTCGAACACCCCCTATCTTAAGGTAAGAAATTTCACTCCTCAATTCAATTTAAATTCTTACTACTGATCACCTTCTCCTCTTAACTTAAGGTTATATTTTGGATTTTGAGGTACTTAGAAGAACACTTGGAGACATGCATGCATGGTGGTGAAATTTGAAGACTTGAAGAAGAACTAGTAGAGAAAATTGGACTACAAGGTAAAAATTGGACACTAGAGCCCTTCTTTCTTCTTCTCCCTATTTTTTTCAAATTTTAACACCCCTTTTTCATTTTTGAGAAATAGGGGCTGACCTTAGGTGATTTTGGAGTTGAACCAAAATTTCCAAATTTGAAGCTTCAACTAGTTTCAAATCACCTACTACACAAGGTAAAGTGTAGTCTTTCCCATTTCCTCATCTCCTTCTTTTTCTCCTTAATTTTTCTCTCATTTTTTCTAACTCCAAATTTTTGATATTTCTTGACTTAGGGGCTGACCTAAGTGACCTCATCCAAAAATTGTGAAATTTATCCTTTTATTTCATAATTTTCCAATTTAAGGTGGGTGGAAAAATACTTTCCAACTTCTAGGTGTTTTATTTAAAATGCATGTAGAATTTTGATCATGAGCCCTTGAGATATATAATCTATTTATTTCATGCCATTTTTATGTATCAAATCATGAAAATTCTCAAGAGTTGCTCAAAATTGCTATTTATTGAATTTTAGGTGCATGCATGTACAATTTAATGTTCTATTTGATGAATTCTTGTATGTATTGGACATGCATGTGTATGATCTTTGAAATCCATGTCTTGGATGACTTATAACCTGGAAAAGTCGAGCATAATTGATTAAATTTCAATTTTGGACTTAAAAATATAAAAATGGAAAGTTGGTGGACTAAATTTCAAGAAAATAAAAGTTAAAGGACCCCTCTGCAAATTTGGAATTTTGGGACTGTACTCAGGTTCAAAAATGACTTTTGGACATTTATTAAAGTTTTAAGAGTTTTAAGATAAATAAAATCAACCTTTAAAAGCCCAAGGACTAGATTGTAAAATTTTGAAAGTTTAAGGGCTACTTTGCAAATTTTGAAACTGTACCAGACCTTAACTTTAAAATTTGAAATTTTTACTCTTAAGGTACTGGAAATTACATATTTTGAATGTATTCCAAAAATCCAAGTGTTTAGGGCTTGGAAAGTAATTGTTCTAAAATTGAGGGACTAAAGTGTAAAAGACTAAACTTGAGGACCCAAATGAAATTTCCAGGAATTATGCAGCCCATGCACCTGGAAATACTAACTTAACTTTAACTTAATTATATTTTGGACCCAAGGTTCAAATTTCATAACAATTGGACCCCTAGAAGCCTTAAAGGCAATTATTTCAAAATGGGACAAAAATGAGATTTTCAAAAGTTAAAGGACCTACACTTATTTCTTTTAAAAACTGCTTTTGTCCCAATATCCTACTAACCTTAGTCACACTTTTCAATTGGAATCACATTAAAAGCCCTTCCGGTTTGTGAGTTCCGATTATTTTAAACTTAAGGTCCGAATTGGCAATTTTTACAAATTTGGGGCCAATGTGAGAATTTTATAAAAACTCTGTCACGCCCCAGACGGGACGTGATGATGATCAACCACTTAAATAGAAATAAACCCAACAGTCTAGGCAAATGATACAACAATCCCAAGTGAAATAGAGTCTAAAGCAACGGAAATAAAATAAGTAAAGTACGAATTACATCTTAAGGTCCAATCAATATCCAAATACATCTGATATAATAACCTGAATAAGTTTACAGGCCAAAACTAAAACATAAGGTAAAGTACAATGTCCAAATCTTAAACGTCAAAGGGTCTTACGCCCTTAAATTACAGTCAAAGAGGGAAAAGAGTAGCAGGATAAACGGAAGTCCAACATCAATAAAAGTACATGAAATAAGAACAATCATCAGTAAAAAGGTGCAAGATCGACAGGCAGGGCGAGGGTCATCAATCTGTGGCCGGTTCGACATCTTCAACATAGTCCCCATCTAAAGGTTAGAAAACAGGAGGGGATGAGACAGAAGTCTCAGTGGATGGGGTGATCGTGTGCAAGTGTGGCAACATATAGTTAATGCGAGAAAACAGTTATATGAAAACGCGTGAGATATGATGCGTGAATTCACACACAGTCCACAAGCATCGTGATAAATATATTTAAGTAATATACTTATATGGTTTAAGAAAACAGTTCATGGTCACACAAGCACTATGTGATTCAGTCAAGACAGGTAGGATTGCGTACGGAAATGTAACGCCAATCCCATGCAAGGCAGATAATGGTTGCGTACGGATTTGTAGCGCGCCAACCAATGCAAAACAAGTAGCGGTTGCGTACGGATTTGTAGCGCCAACCAAACGGGTCCGATAACTCCGGAATCGTGTGGATTAGACATCGATTCCTTCGTTCTTCCTTGTAACTCCCCGAGCAAGATGGTCCAAGACCTGTCACCTTATCGCTCCATATGCAAAGACAAAATCCACACTGGAGCTAGCAAGGCTCGGATTTGTCATAGTCATGATTATACCTTAAGTACTACGACCCGCTTCCCTTGGACAAACTCCGTCCCTCAGTTGCGGGATTAGGACGATGGGGCCGGAAGAGTGGAATAGCAGCTGAGCTGCCCGGTTCCATCCCCGACGTATCCATTCCAACTATAAGCTCGACACACCAAGTTGACTCAAGCAGGAAAGTAAATACAAGTTCAGGTAGTCAACCAAGCAGTCGAGTATGATTGATTCAGAGAAGCAGTTCAGGAAAACTTTTGAAAATTCACGAGTAGAAATATGGCGTTGGTGGAGTTATTTGGATGAAGATGATTATTGAAAGGATAAGCAATCTTCGATATCTTAAAAGATTAGGTGGAACATAAGTCCCGTTATAGATTCAAAACCGCAAGACGAGGAAGTCGCCCCGAGATCAGGTATTAATCGGTCGAATCGGTCCGATAAGTCAATGGTTTTTGAGAAAATAAAATACTTTAATTAAATCTCCAAGTCAGAGGGTCCAGGGCTATTTTAGTAAAATAGAAAATAATTTGAGTTAGGTCCTTTATAAAAGAAAAATTTCAATTTAGCCCCGTTTTGTAAAAACCAACACTTTTGGGGTTAAAAATTGAATAAATAAATATCCCGACCTTGAAAAATTATGAGGTCAGTTCCTAAATTCTCCAAAATGTCCAGAGATCCATGTTTTTTAAAGTTTTGAGGTTGAGGTTTTATAAAATTCTCACATTGGCCCCAAATTTGTGTAAATTGCCAATTCGGACCTTAAGTTTAAAATAATCGGAACTCACAAACCGGAAGGGCTTTTAATGTGATTCCAGTTGGAAAATGTCACTAAGGTTAGTAGGATATTGGGACAAAAGCAGGTTTTTAAAAGAAATAAGTGTAGGTCCTTTAACTTTTGAAAATATCATTTATGTCCCATTTTGAAATAATTGCCTTTAAGGCTTTTAGGGGTCCAATTGTTTTGAAATTTGAACCATGGGTCCAAAATATAATTAAGTTATAGTTAAGTTAGTATTTCCAGGTGCATGGGCTGCATAAGTCCTGGAAATTTCATTTGGGTCCTCAAGTTTAGTATTTTACACATTAGTCCCTCAATTTTAGAAAAATTACTTTCCAAGCCCTAAACACTTGGATTTTTTGAATACATTTAAAATATGTCATTTCCAGTACCTTAAGATTAAAATTTTCAAAATTTAAAGTTATGACAATCTAGTCCTTAAACTTTTACAATCTAGTCCTTGGGCTTAAAATTTGCAAAGTAACCCTTAAACTTTCAAAATTTTACAATCTAGTCCTTGGGCTTTTAAAGGTTGATTTTATTTATCTAAAAACTCTTAAAACTTTATTAAAATGTCCAAAAGTGATTTTTGAACCTGAGTACAGTCCCAAATTTCGAAATTTGCAGAGGGGTCCTTTAACTTTCATTTTATTGCAATTTAGTCCACCAACTTTGCATTTTTACATTTTTAAGTCCAAAATTGAAATTTAATCAATTATGCTCGATTTTTCAAGGTTATAAGTCATCCAAAACATGGATTTTAAAGATCATACACATGCATATCCAATACATACAAGAATTCATCAAATAGAACATTAAATTGTACATGCATGCACCTAAAATTCAATAAATAGCAATTTTGAGCAACTCTTGAGAATTTTCATGATTTGATACATAAAATTGACATGCAATACATAGATTATATATCTCAAGGCTCATGATCAAAATTTCTACATGCATTTTAATAAAAACACCTAATAGTTGGAAAGTATTTTTCCACCCACCTTAAAATTGGAAATTATGAAATAAAAGGAGAAATTTCATAATTTTTGGATGAGGCCTCTTAGGTCAGCCCCTAAGTTAAGAAATATAAAAAATTTTGAAGTTAGAAAAATGAGAGAAAAATTAAGGAGAAAAAGAAGGAGATAAGAAAATGAGAAAGACTACACTTTACCTTGTGTAGTAGGTGATTGGAGACTAGTTGAAGCTTTAAATTTGGAATTTTTTGTTCAACTCCAAAATCACCTAAGGTCAGCCCCTATTTCTCAAAAATGAAAAAAAGGTGTTAAAATTTGGAAAAAAATAGAAAGAAGAGAAAAGAAGGGTTCTAGTGTCCAATTCTTACCTTGTAGTCCAAATTTCTCTACTAGTTCTTCTTCAAGTCTTGAAGTCCTCTTCAAGATGATGTCAAGCTCTAATCTTCAAATGGTCTTCTAAATGTACCTCCAAAACCAAAATTAACTTAAGTCAAGAAGTGAAAAGAGGTAGGTAGATGATATCAAGATGAATTGGTGAACAACATTTCTTACCTTGTGAAGGGGGGTGTTCGAATTTTTTGGCTATAAGGAGGAAAAATCTTGAAAATTGTTCTAAGTGTTGAAGAAGAAGGTAAGAAGAAAGAGTAGAGAGAAGTAGGAAGTTTAGAGAGAAGGAGGAGAAAATTAGCTTGAGAGATGAAGGTGTTGGATGAAAAATGAACAAATTTGTTCATTATTCTTTCATGTGGCCGTCCACATGCTTGAGAGGGGGGAGAAATTTTTGATTAATTTGTGTCTTGCATTTTGCCTCTTGCATGGGAGACATTTTGGAGGTCAAAGGTATGGGCAAGAGATGGTTTTAATGGAATGTTGGAAGACTTCCAACATGTTGGCAAAATTAATAATAAAGAATTGATGTATGAGATGATGTGTATAATATTTGAATTAATGATATAATTATACACAAGATGACTAATATAAGGTGTAAGTGTACAAGATTTGGATGATATTTCTACTCCAAATCATCACCATGGCCGTCCATACTAAGGGCATTATGGTAATTCCATATATTTTTTTTATCCCAAATTTGATGACAATAGATGAAATATATCAATCTCCAAAATAATTAGTGATTTCCTTGATCACTTATAAGTCTCATGATCACTTAATCTAAATCAAAATATTAATTCTATAAGGTAAAAGTCTCTAAAATAAATAGTCTGTTAAAATTCTAAGGTGACTAATAAATACAAAAATAGTAATAATGATCAATCAAGTGATCATAAATGCAAAATAGAATTAATGATGATAATGATCACAAGTAATTAAATAAAATAAAATAAAATACAAAATATATATATATATATATATATTTATTAATAATTACCCGTCAATGTGACGCGGTAAAATAGTCGATCAAATACATAGACGACAATAAGAATCAATTATAAGCTCGGAAAAATCGGGGCTTCACATCCTCCCCTCCTTAAAAGAATTTGGTCCCCAAATTCTCTTCAGAATAGTTCTGGATATTGATTCCTCATGTCTTCTTCCATCTCCCACGTTGCGTCTTCATCTCGGTTGTGGTTCTGCCACACCACTTTAACCATCGGAATTTCTCTCTTACGCAACTGTCGTATCTGCTGATTAATGATCTGGATCGGCCTCTCGGTGTAGGATAGATTTTCCTTTAGAGGAGGAGTGTCTCGAGTAATGATATGCTCGGGATCTGGTTGATACTTCTTCAATCTCGATACGTGGAATACATCGTGCATTCCCGTATATGGTGCTGGTAACTCGAGTCGGTAGGCTAACTTCCCGATCCTCTGTAAAATCTTGTAAGGTCCAACATATCTCGGACTCAACTTGCCTCCTTTCTTCGGGTTGATCAATCCTTTCCATGGTGAAAGTCTGAGAAATACTTCATCTCCGACTTCAAATTCCAAATCCTTTCTTCTCTTGTCCGCGTAACTCTTTTGGCGGCTCTGAGCTGTGCGAATCCGCTCCTTGATCAGCTTGACCTTTTCCATGGCCTCCAGAACTAAGTCGACCTTTGGAATCGAGGGCGACTTTCATTTCTCTTTCGGAGTCCATTGGTCGTCAATCTCCCAGTGTAGTGGGGATCTACATTTTCGCCCATATAATGCCTCGTAGGGTGCCATCCCAATCGTGGCATGATAACTGTTATTGTAGGCGAACTCGGCTAATGGTAAGTACGAATCCCAACTTTCTTGGAAATCCAATGTGCAGGCTCGCAGCATATCTTCAAGGGTTTGAATCATTCGCTCAGACTATCCATCGGTTTGTGGATGTGCTGCTGTGGTGAAGCTTAGCGAGGTACCCAATTCCTCGTGCAAGCACTTCCAAAATCTGGAGACAAACCTCGGGTCTCTGTCGGATACTATGTCGACTGGTACTCCATGCAGTTGAATGATTTCTGGATATAAATGCATGCAAGTTTCTGCAAGCTATCAGTTTTCTTGATGGGTAAAAAGTGTGCAGATTTCGTGAGTCGGTCTACAACTACCCAAATAGCATCATGGCCTCCTTTGGTCTTTGGTAGATCCGTCACGAAGTCCATCGTTATGTGTTCCCATTTCCACTCGAGAATTCTCAATGGTTGTAGTAAACCAGATGGTCGTTGGTGTTCTGCTTTTACTCGTTGACAAGTCTAACATCTCGCAACGAACTCTGCTACCTGGTTCTTCATGTTTACCCACCAATAACTCCGTTTCAAATCCTTATACATCTTGTTTCCTCCAGGATGTATAGTGTATTTTGAACGGTGTGCCTCTGCTAGGATTATATTCCTAATCTGCTCGTCATTCGGTACACACACTCGATTCCGGAATCTGATAACTCCATCTTTAGGTACCGAGAATTCTGATCTTTCTCCTTTAAGTATCTTCTCCTTCAGTTTTTGAAAATGTGCATCTTTCTCTTGTGCTTCTTTGATCTCTTTCAGCAGATCGGGTTTAACCGAAATATTAGCAAAATCTGAGTATTGGTTCTTGCCAGATTCCAATTGCTCATCTCTTCTAATGATTCCCACTCTCGAATCATAAGTCTGGCTAAGCTCGCCTTTCTGCTTAAAGCGTCAGCTACTACATTAGCTTTCCCGGGATGATATTGAATATCAAAGTGATAGTCCTCAATCAATTCCATCCATTTCCATTGCCTCAGATTGAGGTCTTTCTGGGAGAATAGGTACTTCAAGCTCTTATGATCCGTGAAAACCGTGAATGTTGCTCCGTAGAGATAGTATCTCCATTTCTTCAACGCGAACGCTATCGCTGCCAATTCCAAGTCATGCGTTGGATAGTTGGCTTCATACGGCTTGAGCTTTCATGATGCATATGCGATAACTTTTTCTTCCTGCATGAGCACTGCTCCTAGTCCTTCTTTTGATGCATCACTGTAGACAACAAAGTTTTCGGTTCCCTTTGGAAGGGCTAAGATTGGATCTGTAGTAAGTCGTTTCTTCAGCTCTTGGAAACTCGCCTCGCATTTGTCATTCCACTCAAACTTGACTTGCTTCT
The DNA here is from genome assembly GCA_016081115.2 of Rehmannia glutinosa. NCBI lineage: Eukaryota > Viridiplantae > Streptophyta > Magnoliopsida > Lamiales > Orobanchaceae > Rehmannia > Rehmannia glutinosa. The sequence continues at coordinate 30,869,711 of CM071931.1, read as the reverse complement.
AGGTTAGTCGAGTGAGTGGTCCGCTATCTTGGAGAAATCCTGGATAAGTCTTCGATAATATCCTGCTAGTCCCAAGAAACTCCTGATTTCCATTACAGACTCAGGTTGTTTCTATTCAACCACTGTCTGTACCTTCGAAGGATCTACTGCAATCCCAGTGCCGGATTTTCAGATGCTCTCGTAGTGTCTCCAAAACGATTTTGGCATACAACTTATGCTCTCGTAGTGTCTCCAAAACGATTTTCAGATGACGTTCGTGTTCTTCTCTAGACTTAGAGTATACGAGTATGTCATCAATGAATATCACTACGAATTGATCCAAATAAGGTTGAAAGACTCGATGCATCAGGTCCATAAATGCTGCTGGTGCATTCGTCAGACCGAAAGGCATCACTACAAACTCGTAGTGTCCATATCGGGTTTGAAATGCAGTTTTGGAAATGTCTTCTTCACGGATCTTCAATTGATAATATCCTTGTTGTAAATCAAACTTCGAGTACACTGTCGCTCCTTGGAGTTGATCAAATAGTTCGTCTATCCTCGGGAGGGGATATTTATTCTTGATGGTCACGCTATTAAGACCACGATAATCTATACATAGTCTTAAGGTGCCATCTTTCTTTTTGACGAACAGCACAGGTGCTCCCCACAGAGACGTACTCGGTCGGATAAATCCCACATCCATCAGTTTCTCTAATTGCATTTTCAGCTCTTGTAACTCAAGAGGAGCCATTCTATACGGTGTTCTGGCAATCGGGGCAGCCCCTGGTAACACCTCGATGGTGAACTCGACTTCCCTATCTGGAGGGATAGTGGTGAGTTCTTGTGGAAATACATCCGTATATTCTGATACTATATGTACTTGGTTGATTTGTGTCTCAACCTTGGGTTTGTTAATTACAAACGCCAAGTACCCTTGAGCCCCTCTAGTGATCGCCTTCCTCGCTTTCATTGCTGAAATGATTGGGGCAATCTTAACTCGTGCCCTTTCCGAAATTTCCACTTTGGGTTTTCCGGGTTCACATAGCTTAATGGACTTGTTATGGCAGTCCATTTGTGCATGTTGTGCAGATAACCAGTTCATTCCCAATATCACGTCGTATTCGGATATAGGTAATAAGATCAAATCGGCAGGAAATTTTATCTCAGTAATCTTAACTTGTCATGCATTATAGATAATATTTGTTATCTGACTTGCACCCATAGGAGTTGACACTTCTAGACATATAGGCATATGTTCCATGCATGCATGCAGTTTGTGTACAAAATGCGGTGCAACAAATGAATGCGTTGATCCAGGGTCGAACAATATTTTAGCGTAGTGGTTAGATACTAGAAGCGTACCTTCCACCACATCTTTTGCCTCCGGAGCCTCCTGTCCGGCCAGTGCAAACACTTGAGTGGGCATCCTTGCCCGATTACCCTGGCCATTTCCCTTCCTGATCGCGCGTCTGTTTGGTTCGTTCCCTCGTATTTCAGTAATCTTTCACCGGTGGTCTTGATTACTACCACAAATAAGAAACACCTTCCTTGTTTACGCCAACAAAGAATCATCATTAGATGTCCCGGTTTACGCAATATACACACAATTGACCCGACTTTCCTTGATCTTGGTCCCTTTCCTTTATCTGTCTTATTAACTGGTCCCTTCTGAAACCTAGCAGGCGGTTTAGATGGCTACCCCATAGCTGTCCTCTTAAGACTGTTCGATGGCCTACTCTGCTGAATCTGTCCAATACGGTTCAGTCCCGACTCAATGTGGAGAGCCGCTTTACCGCGGCGTGAGTAGGTTGTCGATTCAACGATCAACGATTATTTCAAGTTCCAAGTTCAATCCTCGAGTGAACTTGTAAAGCTTATCCTCTTTGGTACTGATTGTCCCCCGAGCATACTTGGACAATCGGTGAAATCGACTCAGATCTTGAGCTACGCCATGTTCCCCGCCTCAATCTGTGGAATTCATCTCGGCGCGCCTTTCACAACCTCGTGGAATATCTTGTTCATTGAACTCGCCAAGAAATTTCCCCCATGTTCGCTGCTACCCGGTCCTGTTCCCATCTTCTTTCAACCGCCCCACCAGTCTCTAGCAGAAATTGATTCCGGCATTTAAATACGGCGAGTGTGACTTTCTGCTCATCTGAGTATTGGAGAGCATTGAAGATATTCTCCAATTTCGTACCCATTCTTCTTGCCTTCAAATCGTCTGGCTTTCCTAAGAAGGCTGGTGGGTCGAATCAGTAGAAATCGCTCCAACGTGTGCGATCGTTTGCCTCTCGGCGGGTTCGGGAGCACGGGGTTGAGGCTCGGCCTGTTGCCTCATGAAAACTAGTATTTGTTGTAGGGCATGTGCGGTCAAATTGTCTCCTGCAGCAGGTGGAGGAGGCGGCGGTAATTCGGGGGAGGGTACCCGATCCCTGGGTACGTCATCATCCCCTCGTGGAACGCGGCGAGGTCTCCCACGTCCTCGATGTTCGGCCATTCTGTATATTGAAGCATTAGTTGCGATTCACGAGTAAATGAATACAAAAATTATTCGCGTAAAGCAAGTTATATCGTAGGGAAAGTAACAACAAACACAAGACACCGAATAAATGGCAAAAGGCATATCCATTAATATAAAATTTGAATACACCCATAGCACAATAGTAGTAATACTGAGTCAAAGATACATCAGAACCAAAATACAACTGAATCTAGTACAATAGAAAGTAAGGTACAACACTAGAATAAGCGTCTACAACAACGAAAGTACAAACTGACAATCAGCTAACTAATCAGTGAGACCGCCATCATCGTCACTCACAACTATGTCCATAATTGGGGCCGGGTTGGGCTGAGGTGGCGCCTCGACCTCAGGCCAATCAACGAAATCCAACCACTGCTCGAATCCCTGAGTCTCATCAAGTGGAGCAACCTCAAGTGCCTCAGGCTCTCCAATGTCGACTGGATCATCCTCGGGGTCCTCCTCAGGATCCTCCTCGGCGTCAGGTACGGGCTCCACCTCGGGTGGTGGCAATGGCTGGGCATTAGCTGCCAAAGCAGCCTCCAGTGCGGCGTCTCTCTGAGCTAGGGCCTATGTAAGGTCCTCTATCACTGTCATCTGCTTGATGAGGGTCTCCTCCAAGCGCTCAACGGTGTCACGGGATAGGCGGGCGTCGATCTCCCATTTCTGGCGGCCGTCACTTGCCCTCTTCATCTTCTCTCGCATGTTATCCAGGTGCTCCTGGATACTCTGTATCTGGTCCTCCCGCGCTCGTATGGTGTTGTCCCGATCCTTGATGATAGTGGTCAACTCGCTCTTTTCATCTTGGCTCCTCGCCAAGCGCTGTGTCAGGTCCCTATTACGCTGGCACTACTCGGATAGCTCTGAGGTCGCTCGATCATTCTCCCGTGCGAGTGAATCATCAGTGCCCCGTAGTACTCCCGCTCAGCACGGGCATGGAAAACATCCCACCAAGAAGGCGGCGCCGACTCCATCCTGATCAAACAAAACTAAGGCGGATCAGTCAAAGGTAGAGGAAAAATAAGGACAGAGTAAGGAAAGAATGAATAAAGGAAATCGGTCAAGAATCAACTAAGTCAAGACAAGTATGACTATGGAATCTCAAAATATGCGTTCTAACTTAGTTCAAACATCAATAAGACGGTTCTATGCCAATTTGAAATCGATTTCACACTTAATTGGTCAAGTCGCGGTACTACCCAAAACACAGACCGAGGGTCCTATCCTGGGTCAGCTCGGTGTAAGTTTCCATCTTACTAGTCGAGCTCTGATACCACTCTAACTGTCATGCCCCAAACAGGACGCAACGACGATCAACCACTTACATAGAAATAAACCCAATAGTCTAGGCAAATGATACAACAATCCCAAGTGAAATAGAGTCTAAAGCAGCGGAAATAAAATAAGTAAAGTACAAATTACATCTTAAGGTCCAATCAACATCCAAATACATCCGATATAATAACCTGAATAAGTTTACAGGCCAAAACTAAAACATAATGTAAAGTACAATGTCCAAATCTTAAACGTCAAAGGGTCCTACGCCCTTAAATTACAGTCAAAGAGGGAAAAGAGTAGCAGGATAAACGGAAGTCCAACATCAGTAAAAGTACATGAAATAAGAACAATCATCAGTAAAAAGGTACAAGATCGACAGGCAGGGCGAGGGTCATCAATCTGTGGCCGGTTCGACATCTTCAACATAGTCCCCATCTAAAGGTTAGAAAACAGGAGGGGATGAGACAAAAATCTCAGTGGATGGGGTGATCGTGTGCAAGTGTGGCGACATATAGTTAATGCGAGAAAACAGTTATATAAAAACGCGTGAGATATGATGCGTGAATTCACACATAGTCCACAAGCATCGTGATAAATATATTTAAGTAATATACTTATATGGTTTAAGAAAATAGTTCGTGGTCACACAAGCACTATGTGATTCAGTCAAGACAGGTAGGATTGCGTACGGAAATGTAATGCCAATCCCATGCAAGGCAGATAATGGTTGCGTACGGATTTGTAGCGCCAACCAACGCAAAACAAGTATCGGTTGCGTACAGATTTGTAGCGCCAACCAAATGGGTCCGATAACTCCGGAATCGTGTGTGGATCGAGGCAATGATTCCTTCGTTCTTCCTTGTAACTCCCGAGCAAGATGATCCAAGACTGTCACCTTATCGCTCCATAGGCAAAGACAAAATCCACACCGAGCTAGCAAGGCTCGGATTTGTCATAATCATGATTATACCTCAAGTACTACGACCCGCTTCCCTTGGACAAACTCCGTCCCTCGGTTGGGGATTAGGGCGATGGGGCCGAAGAGTGGAATAGAAGCCGAGCTGCCTTCCATCCCCGACGTATCCATTCTCGACTATGAGCTCGACACACCAAGTTGACTCAGCAGAAAGTAAATACAAGTTCGGTAGTCAACCAGGCAATGAGTATGATTGATTCAGGGAAGCGATTCAGAAAACTTTTGAAAATTTTGAAAATTCAACTCGGGCCGCTATTCCACTCTTTCGCCCCATCGTCCCCTAATCCCGCAACTAAGGGACGAGTAGCAATTATGGCGTTGGTGGAGTTATTTGGATGAATCATGATTATGACAGATCCGAGCCTTGCAAGCTCCACTGTGGATTTTGTCTTTGCCTATGGAGCGATAAGGTGACCGGTCTTGGACCATCCTGCCTGGGGAGTTACAAGGAAGAACGATGGAATCGCTGTCTGATCCACATGATTCCTGAGTTATCGGACCCGTTTGGTTGGCGCTACAAATCCGTACGCAACCGCTACTTGTTTTGCATTGGTTGGCGCTACAAATCCGTACGCAATCATTATTTGTCTTGCATGGGATTGTCGTTACATTTCCGTACGCAATCCTACCTATCTTGACTGAATCACATAGTGCCTGTGTGACCATGAACTGTTTCTTGAACTGTATAAGTATATTACTTAATTATATTATCAAGACGCTTGTGGACTGTGTGTGAATTCATGCATCATACTCACGCGTTTTCATAAAACATTTTTCTCGCATTAACTATATATCGCCACACTTGCACACGATCACCCCATCCACTGAGATTTATGTCTCATCCCCACCTGTTTTCTAACCTTTAGATGAGGACTTTGTTGAAGATGCTGAACCGACCGCGGATTGAGCCCTTGTACTCCGCTTGTTGGATTTACTATCTTTTGCTGTTGGACTTACTATTTCTTGTGTTTGTTGTTGGACTCTTGTATTTCTTTCATTCCGTTTTGTAACTGAAGGGCGTTGGACCCTTTGACTTTTAAGTTGTTATCTTTGGATCATATCGGGGATGTAATTTGGATTATGGATATTGTGGACTGTAAGTTGTACTTGTTATTTTATTTCCGCTGCTATTTTGACTCTGTTTCATTGGTTCTCAATGATATTCGTCTAGACTATTTGGTCATTTGTATTTAAGTTGTGGATCGTCGTCGCGTCCCATTTGGGGCATGACAGCTAGAGTGGTATCAGAGCTCGGCTAGTAAGATGGAAACTTACACCGAGCTGACCCAGGATAGGACCCTCGGTCTGTGTTTTGGGTAGTACCGTGACTTGACCAATTAAGTGTGAAATCGATTTTAAATTGGCATAGAACCGCCTTATTGATGTTTGAACTAAGTTAGAACGCATATTTTGAGGTTCCATAGTCATACTTGTCTTGACTTAGTTGATTCTTGACTACTTTCTTTATTCATTCTTTTCTTATTCCCTCCTTATCTTTTCTTTACCTTCGATTGATCCGCCTTAGTTTTGTTTGATCAGGATGGAGCCGGCGCCACCTTCTTGGTGGGACATTTTTCATGCCCGTCTGAGCGGAGTACTACCGGGCACTGATGATTCACTGGCACCGGGAGAGTAATCGAGCGACCTCAGAGCTATCCGAGGAGCGCCAGCGTAACAGGGACCTGACACAGCACTTGGCAAGGAGCCAAGATGAAAAGAGCGAGTTGACCACTATCATTAAGGACCGCGACAACACCATACGAGCGCGGGAGGATCAGATACAGAATATCCAGGAGCGCCTGGATAATGTGCGAGAGAAAATGAAGAGGGCAAGTGACGGCCGCCAGAAATGGGAGATTGACGCCCGCCTATCTCGCGACACCGTTGAGCGCTTGGAGGAGACCCTCATCAAGCAGATGACAGTGATAGAGGACCTTACACAGGCCCTAGCTCAGAGAGACGCCGCTCCGGAGGCTGCTCTGGCAGCTAATGCACAACCATTGCCACCAACCGAGGTGAAGCCCGTACCCGACGCCGAGGAGGACCCTGAGGAGGACCCTGAGGAGGATCCAATCGAGGTCGGAAAGCCTGAGGCACTTCAGGCTGCTCCACTTGATGATGCACAGGGATTCGAGTGACGATGATGGCGATCTCACTGATTAGTTAGCTTGATTGTCAGTTGTACTTTCATTGTTGTTGTTGTAGACGCTTATTCCAGTGTTGTACCTTACTTTCTATTGTACTTGATTCAGTTGTATTTTGGTTCTGATGTATCTTGACTCAGCGTTACTATTGTTGTACTATGGGTGTATTCAAGTTTTAACTTAATGGATATGCCTTTCCCTTACTGTTGACTCTACATCTTGGTTATCATCTCCACCATGAAAAGCAAGAAAGGCAATCGCTAGAAGAGCACAAGGGTACTTGGCATTTGTAATTAACAAACCCAAGGTTGAGACACAAATTAACCAAGTATCTATAGTATCAGAATACACGGATGTATTTCCACAAGAACTCACCACTGTCCCTCCAGATAGGGAAGTCGAGTTCACCATCGAGGTGTTACCGGGGACTACCCCGATCGCTAGAACACCGTATAGAATGGCTCCTCTTGAGTTACAAGAGTTGAAGACGCAATTACAGAAACTGATGGATGTGGGATTTATCCGTCCGAGTATGTCTCCATGGGGAGCACCTGTGCTGTTTGTCAAAAAGAAAGATGGCACATTAAGACTATGTATAGATTATCGTGGTCTTAATAGTGTGACCATCAAGAACAAATATCCCCTCCCGAGGATAGACGAACTGTTTGATCAACTTCAAGGAGCGACGGTGTACTCGAAGTTTGATTTACCACAAGGATATTACCAGCTGAAGATCCGTGAATAAGACATTTCCAAAACTGCATTCCAAACCCGATATGGACACTACGAGTTTGTAGTGATGCCTTTCGGTCTGACGAATGCACCAGCATCATTTATGGACCTGATGCATCGAGTATTTCAACCTTACTTGGATCAATTCGTAGTGATATTCATTGATGACATACTCGTATACTCTAAGTCTAGAGAAGAACACGAACGTCATCTGAAAATCGTTTTGGAGACACTACGAGAGCATAAGCTGTATGCCAAATTCAACAAGTGCGAATTTTGGCTTAGTGAAGTCGCATTCTTGGGACACATAGTATCCGACACGGGGATTGCAGTAGATCCTTCAAGGTACGATAATGGTTGAATGGAAACAACCCGTGTCTGAATGAAATCGGGAGTTTCTAGACTAGCCGGATATTATCGAAGATTTATCCAGGATTTCTCCAAGATAGTCGGACCACTCACTCGACTAACCTGAGAAGCAAGTCAAGTTTGAGTGGAATGACAAATGCGAGGCGAGTTTCAAGAGTCAAGAAACGACTTACTACGCTCGTCTTAGCCCTTCCAAAGGGGACCGAAAACTTTGTCGTCTACAGTGATGCATCAAAAGAAGGACTAGGAGCAGTGCTCATGCAGGAAGGAAAAATTATCGCTTATGCATCACGAAAGCTCAAGCCGTATGAAGCCAATTATCCAACGCATGACTTGGAATTGGCAAAATGATCTCGTTCGCGTTGAAGAAATGGAGACACTATCTCTACGGAGCAACATTCACGGTTTTCACGGATCATAAGAGCTTGAAGTATCTGTTCTCCCAGAAAGACCTCAATCTAAGGCAGCGGAGATGGATGGAGTTGATTGAGGACTATCACTTTAATATTCAATACCATCCCGGGAAAGATAACGTAGTAGTTGACGCTTTGAGCAGACAGGCGAGCTTAGCCAGACTTATGATTCGAGAGTGGGAATCATTAGAAGAGCTGAGAAATTGGAATTTGACGAGAACCAATACTCAGATTTCATGTGCTAACATTTCGGTTAAACCCGATCTGCTGAATGAGATCAAAGAAGCACAAGAGAAAGATGCACATCTTCAAAAACTGAAGGAGAAGATACTTAAAGGAGAGAGATCAGAATTCTCGGTACACGAAGATGGGGTTATCAGATTCCGGAATCGAGAGTGTGTACCGAGTGATGAACAGATTAGGAATAGAATTTTAGCAGAGGCACACCATTCGAAATACACTATACATCCTGGAGGAAACAAGATGTATAAGGATTTTAAACGGAGTTATTGGTGGGTAAACATGAAGAACCAGGTAGCAGAATTCGTTGCGAGATGTTTGACTTGTCAACGAGTAAAAGCCGAACACCAGCGATCATCTGGTTTACTACAACCATTGAGAATTCCCGAGTGGAAATGGGAACACATAACGATGGACTTCGTGACGGATCTACCAAGGACCAGAGGAGGCCATGATGCTATTTGGGTAGTTGTAGACTGACTCACGAAATCTGCACACTTTTTACCCATCAAGAAAACTGATAGCTTGCAGAAACTTGCACAGATTTATATCCGAGAAATCATTCGACCGCATGGAGTACAAGTCGACATAGTATCCGACAGACCCAGGTTCGTCTCCGTTTTTTGAAGTGCATGCACGAGGAATTGGGTACCTCGCTAAGTTTCAAAGACAACAAAGACATCCACAAACCGATGGACACCGAGCGAACAATTCAAACCCTTGAAGATATCTTTGAGCCTCGCACATTGGATTTCCAAGGAAGTTGGGATTCACACTTACCATTAGCCGAGTTCGCCTACAATAACAGCTTATCGTGCCACGATTGGGATGGCACCTACGAGGCATTATATGGGCGAAAATGTAGATCCCCACTACACTGGGAGATTGATGACCAATGGACTCCGAAAGAAAAACGAAAGTCGCCCTCGATTCCAAAGGTCGACTTAGTTCAGGAAGCCATGGAGAAGGTCAAGCTCATCAAGGAGTGGATTCGCACAGCTCAGAGCCGCCAAAAGAGTTACGTGGACAAGAGAAGAAAGGATTTGGAATTTGAAGTCGGAGATGAAGTATTTCTCAGACTCTCACCACGGAAAGGATTGATCAATCCGAAGAAAGGAGGCAAGTTGAGTCCGAGATATGTTGGACCTTACAAGATTTTACAGAGGATCGGGAAGTTAGCTACCGACTCGAGTTACCAGCACCATATGCGAGAATGCATGATGTATTCCACGTATCAAGATTGAAGAAGTATCAACCAGATCCCGAACATATCATCACTCGTGATACTCCTCCTCTAATGGAAAATCTATCCTACACCGAGAGACCGATCCGGATCATTGATCAGCAGATACGTCAGTTGCGTAAGAGAGAAATTCCGATGGTTAAAGTTGTGTGGCAGAACCACAACCGAGACGAAGACGCAACGTGGGAGATGGAAGAAGACATGAGGAATCAATATCCAGAACTATTCTGAAGAGAACTTGGGGACCAAATTCTTTTAAGGAGGGGAGGATGTGAAGCCCCAATTTTTTCCGAACATATAATTGATTCTTATTGTCGTCTATGTATTTGATCGACTTGATTTTACCGCGTCACTTTGACGGATAATTATTAATAATATATATATTTTGTATTTTATTTCATTTTATTTAATTACTTGTGATCATGATCTTTATTAATTCTATTTTTGCATTTATGATCACTTGATTGATCATTATTACTATTTTTGTATTTATTAGTCACCTTAGAATTTTAAGAGACTATTTATTTTAGAGACTTGTACCTTATAGAATTAAGATTTTGATTTAGTATAAGTAATCATGAGACTTATAAGTGATCAAGGAAATCACTAATTATTTTGGAGATTGATATATTTCATCTATTATCATCAAATTTGGGACAAAAAAAATATGGAATTACCATAATACCCTTATAGTGGACGGCCTTGGTGATGATTTTGGAGTAGAAATATCATCCAACTCTTGTACACTTACACCTTATATTAGTCATCTTGTGTATAATTACACCATTAATTCAAACATTATACACATTATCTTATACCCCAATTTTATATCATTAAATTCCCCAACATATTCTATTCTTCCCAACATTCTTCTTATTCCTCTCAACATTCCAATTTGACCCATACCTTTGACTACCAAATTGTCTCCATGCAAGAGACAAATTGGAAGACTTGGCACAAAACAAAATTCTCTCCTCTCCCTCTCACCTTGTACACGGCCAAAATGGCCTATTACACAAAAATCCATCTCATTTTTCATCTAACACATTATCTCTCAAGCCTCTACTCCTCCTTCTCTCTAAACCCCCTACCTCTCTCTAAAATTCATTCATATCTTCAAATATTCAAACAAAATTCATTCCTATCTACAAACCTTCAAACACCAACTCTTCACATCTTCAAATCTTCAACATAAGTTCTTCATATCTTCAATATCACTTCTTCATATCTTCAAATATTCAAACACAAGTCCTTCACATCTTCAAACCCATCTTCATAACTCCAAGAACATATTCTTCCTAACATCAAACATACCTTCTTTCTTTAAACATCTAAACCAAAACAAACAATCTTACCTCTTAAACACCAAAAAATTTGAACACCCCCCTATCTTAAGGAAAGAAATTTCACTCCTCAATTCAATTTAAATTCTTACTACTCATCACCTTCTCCTCTTAACTTAAGGTTATATTTTGGATTTTGAGGTACTTAGAATACCACTTGGAGACATGCATGCATGGTGGTGAAATTTGAAGACTTGAAGAAGAACTAGTAGAGAAAATTGGACTACAAGATAAGAATTGGACACTAGAGCCCTTCTTTCTTCTTCTCCCTATTTTTTTCAAATTTTAACACCCCTTTTTCATTTTTGAGAAATAGGGGCTGACCTTAGGTGATTTTGGAGTTGAACCAAAATTTCCAAATTTGAAACTTCAACTAGTTTCAAATCACCTACTACACAAGGTAAAGTGTAGTCTTTCCAATTTTCTTATCTCCTTCTTTTTCTCCTTAATTTTTCTCTCATTTTTTCTAACTCCAAATTTTTGATATTTCTTGACTTGGGGGCTGACCTAAGTGACCTCATCCAAAAATTGTGAAATTTATCCTTTTATTTCACAATTTTCCAATTTAAGGTGGGTGGAAAAATACTTTCCAACTTCTAGGTGTTTTATTTAAAATGCATGTAGAATTTTGATCATGAACCCTTGAGATATATAATCTATGTATTTCATGCCAATTTTATGTATCAAATCATGAAAATTCTCAAGAGTTGCTCAAAATTGCTATTTATTGAATTTTAGGTGCATGCATGTATAATTTAATGTTCTATTTGATGAATTCTTGTATGTATTGGATATGCATGTGTATGATCTTTGAAATCCATGTTTTGAATGACTTATAACCTCGAAAAGTCGAGCATAATTGATTAAATTTCAATTTTGGACTTAAAAATGTAAAAATGAAAGTTAAAGGACCCCTCTACAAATTTCGAATTTTGGGACTGTACTCAGGTTCAAAAATGACTTTTGGATATTTTAATAAAGTTTTAAGAGTTTTAAGATAAATAAAATCAACCTTTAAAAGCCCAAGGACTAGATTGTAAAATTTTGAAAGTTTAAGGGCTACTTTGCAAATTTTGAAACTGTACCACACCTTAACTTTAAAATTTGAAATTTTTACTCTTAAGGTACTGGAAATGACATATTTTGAATTATTCCAAAAATCCAAGTGTTTAGGGCTTGGAAAGTGATTTTTCTAAAATTGAGGGACTAAAGTGTAAAAGACTAACCTTGAGGACCCAAATGAAATTTCCAGGACTTATGCAGCCCATGCACCTGGAAATACTAACCTAACTTTAAACTAATTATATTTTGGACCCAAGGTTCAAATTTCATAACAATTGGACCCCTAGAAGCCTTAAAGGCAATTATTTCAAAATGGGACAAAAATGAGATTTTCAAAAGTTAAAGGACCTACACTTATTTCTTTTAAAAACTGCTTTTGTCCCAATATCCTACTAACCTTAGTGACACTTTCCAACTGGAATCACATTAAAAGTCCTTCCGGTTTGTGAGTTCCGATTATTTTAAACTTAAGGTCCGAATTGGCAATTTTTACAAATTTGGGGCCAATGTGAGAATTTTATAAAAACTCGACCTCAAAACATTAAAAACCTGAATATCTGGACAATTTGGAGAATTTAGGAACTGACCTCATAATTTTTCAATGTCGGGATATTTATTTAATCAATTTTTAACCCCAAAAGTTTTGGTTTTTACAAAATGGGGATAAATTGTAATTTTTCTCTTATAAAGGACCTAACTCAAATTATTTTCCCTTTTACTAAAATAGCCCTGGACCAACTGACTTCGAGATTTAATTAAAGTATTTTATTTTCTCAAAAACCCTTTACTTACCGGACCGATTCGACCGATTAATACCCGATCGCGGGGCGACTTCCTCGTCTTGCAGTTTTAAATCTATAACGGGACTTATGTTCCACCTAATCTTTCAAGATATCGAAGATGGCTTATCCTTCCGATAATCATCTTCATCCAAATAACTCCACCAACGCCATAATTGCTACTCGTGAATTTTCAAAATTTTCCTGAACTGCTTCCCTGAATCAATAATACTCGACTTTCTGGTTGACTGCCAGAACTTGTATTTACTTTCCTACCTGAGTCAACTTGGTGTGTCGAGCTCACAGTCGGAATGGATACGTCGGGGATAGAACCAGACAGCTCAGCTGCTATTCCATTCACCGGCCCCATCGTCCTAATCCCGCAACTGAGGGACGGAGTGTCCAAGGGAAGCGGGTCGTAGTACTTGAGGTATAATCATGATTATGACATATCCGACCCTTGCAAGCTCCACTGTGGATTTTGTCTTTGCCTATGGAGCGATAAGGTGACCGGTTTTGGACCATCCCACCTGGGGAGTTACAAGGAAGAACAAAGGAATCGTTGTCTGATCCACACGATTCCGGAGTTATCGGACCCGTTTGGTTGGCGCTACAAATCCGTACGCAACCGCTACTTGTTTTGCATTGGTTGGCGCTACAAATCCGTACGCAACCATTATTTGCCTTGCATGGGATTGGCGTTACATTTCCGTACGCAATCCTACCTGTCTTGACTGAATCACATAGTACCTGTGTGACCATGAACTGTATAAGTATATTACTTAATTATATCACAACGCTTGTGGACTCTGTGTGAATTCATGCATCATACTCACGCGTTGTCATAAAACTGTTTTTTCGCATTAACTATATATTGCCACACTTGCACACGATCACCCCATCCACTAAGATTTCTGTCTCATCCCCACCTATTTTCTAACCTTTAGATGAGGACTTCGTTGAAGATGCTGAACCGACCACAGATTGAGCCCTTGTACTTCGCTTGTTGGATTTACTATCTTTTGCTGTTGGACTTACTATTTCTTGTGTTTGTTGTTGGACTCTTGTATTTCTTTCATTCCGGTTTGTAACTGAACGGCGTAGGACCCTTTGAATTTTAAGTTGTTATCTTTTGATCATATCGGGGATGTAATTTGGATTATGGATATTGTGGACTGTAAGTTGTACTTGTTATTTTATTTCTGCTGCTATTTTGACTCTGTTTCATTGGGTTCTCGATGATATTCGTCTAGACTGTTTGGTTATTTGTATTTAAGTTGTGGATTGTCGTCGTGTCCCATTTGGGGCGTGACAGTTGAGTAGGGATACTAGCAACTCATATTGATCTACAGGTTATTTTCTTCGGGAGAGGGAATAAACTACTTTAGGAATCAAACCCATAGATACACGGAAACTGATTTTGTGAAGCACTATTTGGAATTAATATGGATGAAGCATATTAAGATCATAGTCCTAGGATTGCGTTTTGTGATTGTTTGAATCTTGTGAAGTTTGACGATTTAAAATACTTAGACATTTTTATTTTATTAATTTCAGGGTTAATTAGATACAATTCTTGTTTTACGATAGCTTCAATAAAACTGGAGTTCTATAATTATTATACTATATGTGATTGAAATCAATCCTTGTAGAATACAATATTTCTTGCCACTATCTATTAACTACCACATACACTCGCGGTCTATCTTAATAAATTTTAGCGATCAAGTTTTTAGCGCCGTTGATGGGGATTGAATTATTCAACATAAATATTGTAATAAGTAATTCAATCTTAATTGAAGCACCAACTACGATTAATATTAACATTGTTCTTGTTCAGTACAGATAGAGCATGATCACGCATTCATCATCAGTCGAGCCAGTACCCATTGACTTGGAAATTGAAAGAATAGCGAAAAAGTTAAGAAAATAGTTGAGAGTAATGGCCAAAGATAACGGTGGGAATAACATGAATAACAGGAACTTTGAGGAGCGTCCGTTGATACCACTGGGTAATGGGCAGAGTTTAGAAGTAGATAGGTTGGTGAGACGAGCTGTGAGATATTATCTCCAGCCAAAAGCTAATCTTAGATATGGGGGAGTGGCACGTCAGCCGATCAATTCAAGCAACTTTGGCTGAAACCAACGTTGATTCAGATGGTGTTAGAGAACCAATTTGGGGGGAGACCATTAGAAGATCCTAATGCGCATCTGGCGCAATTCCTAGAAATTTGTGATACGAATAAGATTAACGGTGTTTCTAAAGATGCCATTCATTGTCGCGTTTTCGCATTCTCTTTACGCTATAAGGCCAAGGATGGTTATCCTCATTAACACCACACGCCGCCAACTGGACAGAGCTAACTTAGAAGTTTCTAGCAAAATATTTTCCTCCAAGCAAAACACTGCAATTGAAAAGGTGCAATACTTCTATAATGGTTTTAGTGGAACGACAAGTGACGCCCCGATCCCCGAGCAGAACTGAAGAAAGATCGGAATCTAAAATCCAACTCAAAATATAGGAGAACTCCGAGAAAGACAACAACAAAAAAATGTGATAAAGGACGGATCGGGGGCTCGGGCTGCCCCCTAGGAGCGCGCCCTCTCCCGCCCGGAGGGTGCCCGTCTGTGCCCTTGGGCATGCCTTGAAGGGCGCGCTAATTGAATTGGAAACAGCTTGGAGTGACTTATTCTCTCATGGGCCGAATTATTAAAAAGGAAAAATATGTAAGTCCAAGCGGCTACGATAATCTAGAGAGGGGGAGTTGAATAGATTATCTCCATTTTCTCGATTATGCCTTCTTTTTCTAATCAAACAAGCCAAGACAAGAATAAAGGTGCGGGAAGTAAACAACACGCATCGATTTATAGAGGTTCAACCCACATATGGCCTAATCCTATACCACCCCAGTATCTTCGGGATGGATTTCAAAAAGAAAAAAGAATTTTATTAATTACCCCAATTACTACAACAACACCTTACAACACCTCTTTTGAGATCACCACAATCCCACTTGAAGATTACCACAATCTTCAACGGCACCTTATGAAGATTACCACAATCTTCCGACTTGAAGAATACCAATTTCTTCAACACCTCAAAGAGCACCACACTCTTCAATAAGAAGATTACCACAATCTTCTTGCACGTATCACCTAGATCATCCAAGTGTGGTCTTACCACAAGAACACTCACAAGGATATCTTGTGTTGGATAATGACCACAAAAATTCAAGATTACAACTCAATAATGAATAATACAAATTTGAGTGCAAGTGTAATCAAGAAATCAGCCAAGACCTTAGGCTATTACAAAAAGAATATAGAAAATATAAGAACAAAGTGTGTGCTTGAATGTATCTTGTTGTGTTGTAGTTTTCTCTCTTGTTGTGTTGCTTCAAATCTTCCTCTATTTATAGGAGATGATTTAACATTGATAGGCTCATCTTGGGGTCTGATTTCTACAAAAAATATGCAATTAAAATCAAGATTATAGCTGTTAGAAATCAACCCCATAATTTAGGGAAAAGTTGTCTGCTGCATAACGGTTAGAATTTTGCTGTCAAATAATAGGGCGACTGGTCGCGCACAAATACAGAAACAAAATAACATAGCAAAAAAACATCACTCGACCGGTCCAGGGGGGTCCGACCGGTCGCCCCCCATAGGGACCGGTCACCCTGTTCCAAATTTGAGAAACAGATTGTTCTGTAATCTCTCAGGCACCGGTAGCCCTATGCGCGACCGGTCGACCTTCAGGGTTTTTCAAAACGTCTCGTTTCTGTTTCAAAACTAAACTTTCAGATACAGGTTGCCCGGTTGAACACGAGACAAAAGTGTTGTCCAATTTTTTGTCTAAAATAAACTTGAAGAAATACTCCGGAAAATTAGTAGAAACGATTTAAATTATTTAGGAGTATTTGGACAACATTTAAAAACATTATTTTGGTATAAAACAAAATCATCAAAATCATGATAAAACATTTATCTAATAAACTCCCCCTTTTTGATGATTACAAACCAAAACAATTTAGAGAGGTCAATTTTGAAAACAAAACAATTTTACAGGTTAAAAATAAACTATCCGTTGTGAGCGACAACATTCCACGCAATATAATCACAAAGATGGGAGTATAGATTTTCAAAAATATTTTTGCAAAAGCTCCCCCTATCAACATGCACAACAAGAGTAATGTAGAGGCAATCAAACAAAAGCTAAAAGCTCAGCTTTTAGATTTTGAGCTTAAAAATCAAGAGCTTATAAGCTCCCCCTGTCAATAAAACATCTTTAGACATGTAAATAAGTCCATAATACAACAAATTGACTAAGTATGATCCACAACTTTTTGCTTTTAATAGCCACAGCTTATAGCTTCTTTCTCAAGCTTATTTTAGCTTCTTTGAGATAATGAGCTTATAATGTGTTTCTCCCCCTTTAGAATCATCAAAAAGAATGTTAGCACAATAAAAACATCATATATCCATATCAAAGAATTTGTCTGATTTATCGAGCTATTTGAACATTGAAGCTTATAGACCAAATAAGAGGGAAAAGTCGATCATATGACTTGTAAAGGCACATGAAAGCTCATTTCATTTGCAAAACGTGATCTCTATAAATATATAAGACATTTGAAAATGAGAGAATCATGTAGGTGATGAATTTTTCATTGAAACATTTTATCGAACACTTGGCGGGCGTCAAATTTTAAAGAGGATGTATATAACCCTTGTAAATGTAATCAAGCCAAGTTTTTAATCACCAAAAGCAATTTTACAAATATTATCCAACAACAATTAATAAGCTCATCACAAACATATACGAATTTCATCAAGAAATTAAATTTAAGCCAAGTTCTCAAGAGTTCAACCCAAAGATAAAGAAGTAGGATTCTTACCATTTAATCGGTGAGGATGAGCAACAATGATGATAGACGAGCAATATAATCACCAAGACATATAATTTATACAACAAAACTCATTTGAAGTGAATTGTGTGTGAAAATGACAAAGGGGACGAAAATAGAGTTGAAAGAGCCAAAATGGCTAAGTATAAGAACATAAACATTTTTAACCAAAATATAGCTATGGGCGACCGGTCGGAGCTGAGAGCGACAGGTCGAGGGCATGGCCGACCGGTCGGCCTCAGCGCAGACCGCCCACTGGTTCTTTCTGTTTTGCAAAAAATTCGAAGTTTGAACCAAAAATCAGATTTTTTCGCCCCTAAGTTTTAAAAATGTACAAAATGCAAGCATAGACCTCATTCAATAGGCATTATGTTTAAATAAGCTCAAAATGAGGTAAAAGACTCGGCGGTTAACGATTAAAAAACAAATGTCCGCGAGTTATCTTTGAGACAAAATTAAACACATCGCAAATTATTATTTAAGAAACGCACTCCCTTAAAAAAATATCGAATATCAATATGTTTAGTTCGATTATGACAAACCATATTTTGAGAAATTATAATCACCGGACTTGTTATCCCGAAAAATATGAACGTTTTAAAATTTTGGATATACAAGCCATAAGAAGAAGTGTCTTTCAAATATTTGAAAATTTCTTTTAACGACACTTTAAAGAGATTCGTTGGGATAGTTTTGAAATCGAGCCTATAGACATAAAGCATAAAAAATGTCGAGTCTAAGGGGTGATAAACGTAGATAAATATACCTCAAACTTGTTTGTCAATCAATACGCCTTACTCAACCTTTGTCAATCTTTACATTGGTAGTCATAGAGGTTGAGATGGTTCTTCCTTCTTCAATGCCTAACTTCTTCAAAAGTTATATTTTATACTTTGATTGTGAAATATAACCATCTTCTTGGCATTGTTTATCTTGAAGTTCAAAGAAGAAATTGAGCTCCCCCATCATGCTTATCTCAAGTTCACCTTGCATCAACTTATAAAATATCTTGCACAAAGATTCATTAGTAGCACCAAAAATAATATCATAAATTTGTACAAGTAAGCAATCTTGCCCTTTTTCGAAAATAAGAAGAGTAGAATCAACTTTACCTCTTGTAAAACCATTTTGCAAAAAATAGCTAAGTCTATCATACCATACACGGGATGCTTGTTTTGAACATACAAGGCCTTTTATAAAAATCATTTGGCCTAGAAAAGTTTTCAAACCCGGTTGTTTTACATAGACTTCTTCTTGAATAAAAATATTTAAAAAGTCGATTTAGCATCCATTTGGTAAAGCTTGATAATTTCTTAAAACAAGAGTAGGCAAGTAAAATATGAATATCTTCTAAACGTGCCATGAGAGCAAATGTTTCATCAAAATCAATACCTTCTTCTTTACAATACCTTTGAGCTACTAACCTCGCCTTGGTCATTAAGCTTGTTCCAAAATACCAAAAATTTCTGCAAACTCTTTAACAAGATATCTTGCACAAGAGCATAGTAATATCGAATAATGGAGACACTATAATAAGCACCACATACTATGCCTAAAAAATCATCAAGAGTTTAATAAAACATGTAAGTTCACATATGCTTATAGAAAACTATATAAGGTGTCTTTTGAAATTTGAAAATCCGAGAGCATATAGTTGAGACCTCATTTAAAAGAAGTATTTGAACAAGAGTTTTGACAAGAATGAATATGTGCAATCAAATGCATAATTTTGAGAGGAGGATAAAAAATTGAATGTTTTATCAAAACAAATATAATCCTTTACAAGTCTCGGATAAAAAGAGCTTTACCGAATAGTGCCTTTCAAAAATCGAAAAAACTCTAAATGGCACTTGTATGAAATACTTTGAAATATCTTCAAAAGCAAGCACATAGGCATATGGCAAAAATATATCGAGTCTATAAGATGAATAACAATCGTGAGCGTACCTCGATAGTTTATGTCTCTCTTGTCAAATAATGAGTAGATAACCATTAATGAAGGTATATAAATCCTACAAAATTCTTAAAGCAAATCTTGCGCAAAACAATATGATACAACTTTAGGCTAAAGCAATAAGATGTATCACAAGTATACTTATGCTATATAAATCCATAAGAGATAATACGCATACAAGTTCTAGGAAATATACAAGAGTTTTAAAAACATCATTCAATGTCTCATTTTCAAAAGATTTTAAAAGCACAAGTATATGGAAGACCTTATTTTAAAAATATTTTGAAAAATCATTTTGACAATTAAGACACAAATAAAAACATGCATAAAAACAAAATAAAATGCATATTTAAATAGTTAGATACAATTTACCAATTACACCATTTCCATGGGTTGTGTCTTTCCCATTGTTGATGATATCTTCCCCTTTGAAAAATATCTTGTTGATGATAGCTTCTCCAATTGCTCCATTTCCAAAAATTATTTCATTCCCATTGTTGATAATATTTCTTTCTTGGAAATTCATTGTGGTGATGTTTTCTCCTTTGATTGTTATTCCGTCGGGTACCTAATATGACATTATTTTGTGGTACCCTCAAGTGTTTGGGTCCTTTGGGATTAGCTTTGAGACTTTTAGGTCTCCAATAATAATTAGAGTTATTTCTAGCCCGACAAGTATTAGCCGTGTGACTCTTTTTACCACAAAAAAAACTAGTAATTCTAGGAGCATAATGACCAACATGCATAGAGACATGATTCTTTTTCATATGATTGACAACATTAGGCTTATGATCAAGTTTTAGTTTCAATTTATCACAACTATGCACATCAACAATTTTGGTCATTTTATTGGTACTCAAGTTGAATTTTGATAAATCCCTTTTCATGCATATAATATCCTCAACAAGAGTACTATTTTCTTTTTCAAGGTTTCTAACCTTATCAAGAGTGGTGGTGTGAGCACATGATAGTGATTCATAGGTAGTGATTCATAGGAAGTAAATAAACTATCCTTATCATTTTTCAAAACATTGAATTCATTTTTCAAATTTTTGTATTTAACAAGTAAACTTTGGAATTCATTTTGAAGCTCATCAAAGTCATTTTGCAAATCACTATAATCATTATGTAATACATTATCATAAGAAGTGGAAGGTTTAGAACTTACCTCGTTTTCTTCGAAGCCCATAAGACTTGTTCATTTTCATCATCGGAATTTGTAAGATGCTCATCCCATGTTGTATCCAATTGAGAAGTAGATGCTTTTGAGTGACTCCTTTCATTTTCATATACTTCTTCTAATTTTCTCCATACTTCATGAGCGATTTAATTCCTACAATATGATCATATTCCAAAATGGTAAGAGAACAATAAATAATATTAAGAGCTTTACCATTTAAGGAGATGATTTTCTTCTCTTCATCATTGAGCTCCTTGAGGACTTTGGAGGTGTGAGGTGTGTCTTTTATCGGAATGGATTCTCCATTAATGACCGTATTCCAAATATCGACCCCGCAACCTTGTAGATAGCATTCCATTCTTTGTTTCCAAAATGTATAATTTTTGGAATCAAATAGTGGTGGCTTGTTGGTGGAGGCGCCGGTAAGGTAGACTTCATTCGTAGCTGAAGATCGTTCCTCTTTACTCGCGATGTGGAATGAGCTTGCCAAAGAGTTTGGCTTTGATACCACTTGTAAGTCTAAGCAGCTACGATAATCTAGACGGGGGGTGAATAGATTATCTCCATTTTTCGATTATGCCCTGTTTTTATAATCAAACAAGCCAAGAAAAGAATAAAAGTGCGGGAAGTAAACAACACGCGTCGATTTATAGAGGTTCAACCCACATAGGGCCTAATCCTCTACCACCCCAGTATCTCCGGGATGGATTTCAAATAGAAAAAAGAATTTTAATAATTACCACAATTAATACAACAACACCTTACAACACCTCTTTTGAGATTACCACAATCTCACTTGAAGATTACCACAATCTTCAACGGCACCTTGTGAAGATTACCACAATCTTTCGACTTGAAGAATACCAAATTCTTCAACACCTCAAAGAGCACCACACTCTTCAATAAGAAGATTACCACAATCTTCTTGCACCTATCACCTAGATCATCCAAGTGTGTTCATACCACAAGAACACTCACAAGGATATCTTGTGTTGAATGATGACCACAAAAATTCAAGATTACAACTCAATAATAAATAATACAAATTTGAGTGCAAGTGGAATCAAGAAATAACCCTAGACCTCAGGATGTGAAAGCGTAAGACCTTAGTCTATTACAACAAGAATAAAGAAAATATAAGAACAAAGTGTTTGCTTGAATGTATCTTGTTGTGTTGTAGTTTTCTCTCTTGTTGTGTTGCTTCAAATCTTCATCTATTTATAGGAGATGATGGATCATTGATAGGCTCCTCTTGGGGACTTATTTCTACAAAAAAAATGCAATTAAAATCAAGATTATAACTGTTAGAAATTAACCCCATAATTTAGGGAAAAGTTGTCTGTTGCACAATGGTTAGAATTATGTTGTCAAACAATAGGGCGATCGGTTGCGCACAAATACAGAAACGAAATAACACAGCAAATAAGCATCACTCGACCGGTCCAGGGGGGGTCCGACAGGTCGCCCCCCATAGGGACCGGTCACCCTGTTCCAAATTTGAGAAACAGATTGTTCTGTAATATCTTCAGGCACCGGTTGCCCTTTGCGCGACCGGTTGACCTCCAGGGTTTTTCAAAACGTCTCGTTTCTATTTCAAAACTAAACTTTCAAATACGGGTTGCCCGGTTGAACACGAGACAAAAGTGTTGTCCAATTTTTGTCTAAAATAAACTTGAAGAAATACTCCAGAAAATTAGTGGAAATAATTTAAATCATTTACGAGTATTTGGATAACATTTAAAAATATTATTTTGGTATAAAAACAAAATCATGATAAAAATATTTATCTAACAAAGGACAGGAATACCCACTTTCTCATCCATAATCCCTTCCAAATACGCCCCATTCCTTAATCATTTCCAAAAATACCAACTCGGTAGAAATTAGGACAATTCTACGCTCTGCAATGCATTCCGTCATATTACTGCTCCAAAAATCACCGTGCACAAGATTCCGATCACAATCTAAGTTTCCATCCCAACAAATAGCAAAAACCAAAAGAAAAGCACAGAACACAGGAAAACAACGAGACAAATAGTGGCCTGTTCGAGATAATAATTCAAACTCCAGATCAAGAGGAAGAAGACGAACAAACTATGTAAGAACAACACGATCTATTTATCTTAATCTGAAAAAATATTGTTTCGATTAGTTTCATGATTTTACAGATAGAAATCTAGAATTCAATATGTATTGGATGAAATTGACATTGAATTGAACCAGAAATTTTGCATGAGAATTCCAACAACTTAATAGTTTTGAGCTTTAAAATGCTTATTTTGTTGGAATTATAATCCAAAATTCTACAAAAATTGCTTCTCATGAATATCTACAAAAAAATCGCGCGAATCTCAAAAATCTGTATGCAATACATGACGTAATTGTTTCACATATGTTTCTTTGTTGAATGCAGCAACTGTAGGCGGGAAAGACCTACTAGTAACAACTTTGCTAGAGTACGTGAGATCTTTAGTTCAAGATTAGGCATCCAAACATCAAAATGAAGCAAGCTCAACATTTACAAGGATGACAAAAATATTTGAAGAGTATATGGGGAAAAACTACACCATTTCTCTAAATTTAAGAGTATTTTACTACAATTTTTTATTACATGATCCCCTGTTTCACAATTGTTTCTTATAAGGTTCATTTATGTTTCAGGTGAAGATATCAAATGATTTTATCTTTAAAGTCATAGTGGCTGACAAAACATTTTTTCTGGACCTTGAAAAAAGGACTTGCACATGCAACAAGTTTCAGATGGATGAAATTTATTGCCCACATGCTATAGCAGTACTAAAATAATTGAATGAAGATCCGTACAAATACTACTCGGGTACTACATGAAGGAAACAATAGTAAATCAAAATAGCCGATAACAATCCACACCATAGATAGTTAATCAAATACAAAATAGTTTGATACTACTAAAAATACCAAGCTGATCATCCAAGGGTGTTACTGGTCGTCTTTGAAGAAAGATGCGATCTCCTTAGTCAAGAAATGTGAAAGATGTCAGTGATTCACACCACAGGTTAGGTACCACCTTGAACAGCTCACTTCAATCTTTAGTCCTTGGCCATTTGCGAAATGGGGAATGGACCTCATCGGACCACTCCCCATTGGCAAAGGGGGCGTGAAGTATGCTATAGTCGCAGTGGACTATTTGACTAGGTGGGCCTAGACGGAACCTCTAGCAAAGATAGATGAATATAATATTGTCAACTTCATGTGGAAATCGATTATATGTAGATTCGGAATACCATATTCAATAGTAATAGTTAACGAGAAACAGTTCGACAACCAAAGATTTCGAACTTTTTGTGAAAGATTCCACATAAAAAACCATTTCTCCACTCCATATCACCCACAATCGAATGGCCCAGTCGAGGCAGTGAACAAAATCCTCAAGTATACATTGAAGACGAAACTAGAAGAGTCGAAGGGAAACTGGCCCGAAGAGCTGCCTGAAGTGTTGTGGGCTTACAAGACGACACATCGATCTACCATGGGAGAGACACCTTTCTTCTTGGCATACGGAGCTGAGGCTGTCATTCCAGTGGAAATCGGGGCCCCAACATTCAGAGTTGCAAATTTTTCCAAAAAAAAGAATGAGGTCACCTTACAAGCAGAGTTGGATCTATTAGAGGAGAAGAATGTGAAAGATACTACAACTCAAAGGTGAAGGAAAGGAAATTTCTGGTCAGCGATCTAGGCTTGAAAAAGGTTACGATAGCCGAATCCAACCCAATCAGACCGACCTGGGAGGGCTCGTGTAGAATTAGCAAGGTCTTATTAAATGGGGCGTATGAGCTCGAATACTTGAGTGGCGAAAAGTTCAATCACCCTTGGAATGTGTCATATCTAAAGAAGTTTTATCAATAAAGTTCAAAATTTTCAAGCAAAAATCATCTGTCTTAAATGCTTACTCATCTCGACCTAGCTTCGACCATGACATACAACTTTACCTTATGTCTAGGCCTAGATCCGAGCACGTCATAAATAACTCTTATGCCAAATATCGACCTAGCATCGAGCTCGCTACAAATAAGACTCGGCCTAGCTCCAAGCACAACACTTAGAAAAATATTTACGTATTGCCAAAGAATAAAGATTCCAACAAGACATTCATTGTCATACCCGGCAACAAGTCGAGCTCAATACTTAGAAAAAATTTGCGAAATAGAAAATACAATATGAAAAGGCAACTAAATGGAAATTTCATTAAAGACCAAAAGTATGTATACGGGGGCCTGAGGCCAATTACATCGAAAGCAAAAAAAGAAAAAAACAAAATGCTCTAAGAAGTAGAAAGTTGGGTTGCACCAGGAGAAAGAGTTTGGGTCAGACCACTAGAGGCCACTTCTTTCCCATTGTCGTTCGCAAGAGGGGCATCCTCTTCTGAAATAGCGCCCGGGTACTGAGGGCGGAGCACATCAATTTCAGCATTCAGGGTATCAAGCTCCCCCTCCAAGTCAGCCACAGTCTTACCGTTCTTAAGGCCTTCAAGAATGTCTTCTACGTTGGTCGCATGCCCTCAAGTCAGCATGAAAGCATACTCCCCGGACCGTTTGTAGGCCCTTAATGCCGCCACTCGAGCCGCCTGCTAGGACCCTTCCAATTGTTTCTTGAAGGCCTCCTCCATTTCCCTCCGGATCACAGTGTCCTGCCTTGCCAACTCCTGTGGGTGCAACGCCACCGCATTTCTCAGTCTGACCACCTCTACCCAAAGCTCCTGCTCGGTGTTCTCTGCCTTGGTCTGAGCGGCAATAGCATCCTCGGCGGACCTATTCCAAGACACATCATCCCTAAAAACCTCCTTGGTCCGAGACTCTAGGGAGTCTTGAACCCCGCACAGAGTGTCGTGGGCCTCTTGCAGGTTTGCATGGAATCTCTCCAAGTTGTGCCCCTGCCCGATTATATGCCATAGGGTGCCTATGATTCGACTAGATAAACCCATGGCATATTGAGATTTCTCCTCCCAACTGGTCTCCATGCAGAACTGCTCGATTCCGGTGGTCCAGGCCTGAGCCGGAACATCCCACGCCACACTACCAGCCTCAGGAAAAGCAGACACCAACTCTTGGTCTGCATCAAACACTTGGCAAATTCAACGAACCATTGAGGCCTTAGACCAACCATACCTTCACAAGCTTCCTCCCTGTAAGGATTCGGAGGAATGAAGTGCACCTCCGCCCCCAATTCGTACAAAAATGCCCGACGTCGGGCTTCATCAAGTGTCTCCCCAAAGGAATATTGACCGGGCTCATTGATCTCGATCCCACTTCCCCTTCTCAACCTAGGAGGCTCATCTTCTGGCGCATCCACGGCCTTGCATTTACTGAGCTGGATCTCGGCCCGTTTCTCGGCCTCTGTGGCGTGCTCGATGTTCCCCCTGGTGCCCGTGATAGCAGTCCGCCTTATGCGATTAAGGTACGGAAAAACATCCATCCATCCTGGGCCTACAATATCATTTAAGATGTCAAAATAAGAGTAGAAAATTTCCAAATATAAAGGTATTCAAACCAACAAAAGCATGACTACCTCGGGTTTTAGTCTGACGTGGTTGCTCGGTCTGCTCAGCCCTTGGGGACACCTGTCTTAAGGGTTCTGGCCTCAACGGAGGCGACCCGACCTATTCAACCCTTGGAGATTGTGTCTTCGGTACTGGCGTTCCACCCCGCTCCGCTCAAGGTGGACTCTCCCCGCCCTGCTCCTACCACTCAGGCTCTTGCTCAACCTCTGACCCGTCAGGCAATCTAGCACGCAAGCCAGCCCGAGATAGCTCTGCCTCCGTAGTCAAGAATTTTATCTTTCTGTCCGACCCGGGCAAGGCTTTGATTTTTTTCAGCCGGTGCACGAAGTCAGCTGAAAGAGGGCCTTGGGAAGTAAGATTCCCTACACAAAAGAATAAAGAATTAATGATTAGAATAATTCCTGGAAATTTAAAAATGGAGATATACTTACGGAAATTGTATTGAAATTGAAGCGGAGGGGCAAGAAACGAGTCTCCATCCCCGCGAGGAGTCTTCGCTAGTCACCCCAAACCCAAAACCATTTGTCCTTCCACTCCTTCAAGGACTGTGGAAGGCCCAACACCAACCCATCCGGATAGTCGGGCCGGGTCTGCAAATAATACCACCCCGATGGCCGCCCTCGGCCCGGGGTGGCTTTCCACACAAAATGCTCGTTCAACTCTTCAAAATGAGGTCGCATATAACCTTGGCGGGAGAAGAGGACGAGCAGTCCAATAAATTGACCCCAGGTCATTGGATGCACCTGGGAAAAAGGCAGGCCCTACCTCCTGAACCACTTGGTTATCAGCCTCGGCAGAGCGAACCTCAACCCGTACAAGATGTTGTGGGCATACATAGCGATGCATCCTTTGTGGGCGCACCTCGGGCACCTCGTTATGATCAGGCAACCAAAACTGAATAGAAGAAGGGAATTGGTGCCTCTGGTAAAGTGCCTCTAGCTCATGTGGCATCATCAGACCCAGGTGGTGGTTCTGGTCGGTTTCGGTTCAATCTTTCCCCGTATTTCTCGGGCCTTGCTGCGGTGGTGCAGCCCTATGCGCAACCACACCTGGGCTGCCATGTTCCTCCTTCCCACTTACTTCGGGGACCTCTGTCGCAGTCACATCCTCCAGCACCCCAACCTGCACACGGTCATTATTCCCAGGCTCCATATTTGAATTTTGTGGATGCTATTCTTGTTCGTGTAAGCTTTTCTCTTATTCACCCGACTTCTTTTCCGGAGACAAATGCATCTTGTATGCTTGACCTTAACGGATCATTGTGATGGGGGTGGCGTCAAATACCACGTACTTCTCACTCAACGGAATCTCAGGTTCGGGACTGTTGCTGGAACTGGAGACGTAAATAATGTGGAGACCTTCCGGAGTTGCATCTCTCTCCGATGAGGGATCTTCAGATGGTAGATCTTCAGACGGAGGGTCTTCAACTTCGACTTCTATGCTATAATCTTGGTTCTAGCTATCGTCACTGGAATCGAACATGTTTTTTCGAAAGAAGATAGAAAAGAAGAAATAAAGATTTTTTTTGAAAGTTTACCTAAGTATCCTCGAGTCTCTACTCGCAAAGCCGACTGAAAGCTTCTGCTCAGCCTCTGCAAAGGCTAGTTTGTGTAGAATGAATCCGAAAGTAGAAAATGAAAGGGAAATACCATATTTATAGTTTAACTTCTCTCGAAAGTTACGCACCAGTTGAAAGGGCGCATCTTTTCGAAATTCCAAAAAGCTGGGAAACTATCACGTCCACCCATTTCCCGCACCATGCTGGTCCCACAGAAAGCTGCCACGTGTCTGTCATCATGGGACTCATTTAATGCGCCATTTCAGGCATTGATGGACAATTGACAGGTGTCGGCAGTTTAAAAAACCGTTTGACTTCTTTTTCACTCTCTCTCCAATTAAAGTTCAAAACAGTTACGAAGAATCTTCTCCTCGGCATTGAACTTGGGGGCCATTGAAAACACATCCACGTGGCCATTTAGGTGATGATGACGTAGACCGACCAAGATGACGTGGACCGGGTCGTGGTAACCGAGCCGAGCTCAACCCACTACAACAAAAACAACTCGAGTGAGTGCCCCACTCAACATTCTCCCACTTAGTGGATCCAATACACCAGTGGCAGACCAATGTGCCACCTGTCAACATGACAAGTCAACAAGCCCCTCTCAATACATGGCCAACATGCGCCCCATGCACACCAAGAAGAGGACAAGTGTCCCACTATTATCTTAGATATAATGATGATTAGCCTACTAATTGTATTAGTATAAATAGATCACATTTAGTAGGAAAAAGACAAGAGAGAACTACTATACAACTAG
Organism: Rehmannia glutinosa; assembly: GCA_016081115.2. Taxonomy (NCBI): domain Eukaryota; kingdom Viridiplantae; phylum Streptophyta; class Magnoliopsida; order Lamiales; family Orobanchaceae; genus Rehmannia; species Rehmannia glutinosa. The sequence goes on along the minus strand of CM071931.1, from coordinate 30,840,731 downwards.
TAAAATTCAAATTCAGTGTAAAAAGCCAACCAAAGAAGCTCTGCTAGGCATCATTAATAAAACGGCAGAATTAGCCATTTTATATTTCTAAGTGTCCACTTTTATTTTCCGGGTCATACATTTTCAGTATTTTGGTTGTTCATCCAAGAAGCACATCAACATGGTTAATTTTTAGACACAAGTGTTGCGTCCGCGTTGAATGCAAGTATTCAGTGTGAATATCTAGAGTTAAATTTGTCAACAACATGGATGTTTAGGCCACAAAGTTGTACATGCTTCTCTTGATGCGTTTAAAATGTAGAATTAATTGGTACACACACATGGCAAAAAAAGAAAAAAAAATTGGAGGATGGCTGGGAATCCATCGAGTTCAATTATTATGTTTGGGCAATAACCCCTTAATTAAATTTATAGTCCCATTATGGTTTAGAACAAAAAGAAGAAAACATAAGGGAAGAGATAATGCAGAAAATGTAATGGGCAGTGTTGCCAGTTTGATGCAAATGGAGGCTAGGTTTAAGCCTTTTGTAGGTGTTGGACTACGCTCATCCGCTACCTCCCAAATAAACTCATATTACCCATCAGTCGCCAACACACACACACACACACACACACATATAAGACAAGCAGACAATACTTGTTTAAATTAAAATGTTTAAAAGTTATACGGATAATTACAAAAATACCCTCAAGGTTTGGCCTAATTACAAAAAAATCCAGAGATGTTTCAAAATTACAAAAACCTCTCATGTTTGATTTTGTTTTAAATTTAAGGGGTTAACTGCAATATTTCTACAAATATCAAGGTAGTTTTTGAAATATTTTTTTTGCTTATGAAGAGGGAAGATCTAAGTGGAATCTGTTAGTGTTATTAAAGTTGGCAAATTTGGTCCGTTTAGCACAGTGCATGCTCTAGTGTTGTAACACTGGTAATGCAACACTAGCTCACAGAATCTGGGCGGATTTTATGCCAGATTATGTGTTGTGTTTTTTGGCAAAATCTTTATATTGAGAATGTTGCTGATATTATTGATAATGTTTATCTTAATTGATTCAGCATCTTTTTAGATTGCCAATTATTCCTTTTTAATCACTTTCCTTGTGTAATTGATTCTTACCCACAAGGAAATGATTTTGTTTTCTGATTTCCTTCCTTTAGCAAGAAATCGTCCATCTTGAAATCTGGGATATGATTTCTTTTGATGGCTATAAAGAAGAGAAGTCAGACCTTGAAGAAGCTATCGAGCACAAGCATATTCAAAGCTTTATTTTGCCCTTCTTCAAGAAATCATTTCACTACATACTCTTATTCTTTGGGAGAAGAAGGTGAAGATCTACGGTGTGGATCGACTCGACCGTTCAAGGGATTTGAAGTTGGAGGGATTCCAACAAGGTTGAGTGTTCTAAAGAATCGATTTGAATATTAGTTTTATACGAGTGTGGGTGTATTAGATAACGAGGGATTCTTTATGCTTTTCGTAAATCCAGTCGTATTTGTAATAACTCTTTGTTATCTAATATTGAATTGTTTCTTCTCTGGGCGTGGCCTCGTGCATTAAGATTGAGGAATCTAAGCACGTTAAAAATCTCCGTGTTATTTTTATTCCGCTGTGTACTTGTGTTGGTTGGTTCAGTGTTACAACATTACCATCCAACACCTTGAGAATCTGTTCTGTTTCACGTAAGTAAGGGCACAGATTCTATCAATTGGCATCAAGAGCCTTCCACTAATCCTTATTAGTGTGATCCTGTTATTTTTATCTGTACTAACATGGACAACTATCGCGAGGGAAGCTCGATTTCGCGACCGCCTCTTCTCATTGGAACAAATTTCTCCTACTGGAAAGCAAAGATGAGAGCCTTCATCAAATCTGTGGATGAACGTGCATGGAAATCTATCCTAACTGGTTGGACACCTCCTACCCACCTTGTTGGTGGTAAGGATGTTCCGAAAAAAGAAACTGAATGGACAACTACTGAGGATCAATTAGCAAATTCAAACTCAAAAGCACTCAATGCAATCTTGATCTTGTGGATGAAAATCGATTCAAATTGATCTCTACCGTGAAACCTCAAAGGAAGCATGGGACATCTTGCAAGTTGCCTACGAAGGAACTCAAGTCGTAAGAATGTCTAAACTACAAATGCTTACTTCTAAATTTGAGAATCTTCGCATGAGTGAAAATGAAACCATAAGTGATTTTAATTCTAAACTCGTGATATTTCAAATGAGTCTTATGCCTTAGGAAAAAATACTCAAATTTTAAGCTTGTCAAGAAAGTTTTAAGGTCTTTTCCTGAAAGGTTTGCCTACAAAGCGATCGCTATAGAAGAATCAAAGGTTCTGTCAGAGATGAAACTTGATGAACTAATAGGGTCCCTTCAAACCTTTGAAATGAACCTGGAAGAAACAAGAAAGGAGAAACTCAAGGAGGCAAGTTATAAGAAAGAAAAAAGCAGGGAGATCGTTTTTCAGGCTGAAACATCAGATGAATTGACTCTTGAAACAGGAAAAGAAATTCAAGAATCATTCGCATTACTTACCAAGAATTTCAGCAAACTGTTTAAACAGGCAAACAAGGGAGGGAATTTCCCCAGAACAGGAAAGAATTATGGACCTCAGAGAAATCAAAATGATAGTGGAAAAGGCATAAAATGCAGGGAATGTGGAGGCTTTGGACATATTCAAGCCGAATGTGCAAATACCCTGAAGAAGAAGAATGGTAAATCATTCACCACATCATGGAGCGATGATGAACCAGATGAAGAAGAAGAAGAGGATGTAAGCAATCAAGTTGCCTTCTCTGTTACAAAGGAAGAGGTTGGTTGTAAACAAACGCACCCCAGTGCTACTTCTGGTGTTACTACACCAAACAGGTATAACTCTAACTTTCCTTTTTCTGAAACGTGCCTAACTTCTGTACTTCCTGCAGAGGAAAACGAGTCAGATAATGGGAGTTCTGAGGATGAATCCGAAGTAGATGAAGAAGAACTTAGAAGGGTATACCAAAAGCTGCTTGAAAAATGCTTAATAGTCAGCAAGACCAATGAGACTCTGGAAAATAAGGTAGTGTCTCTTACTGTTGAAAAAGAGGCACTCAAGGGTGATGTTATTAAGTTCCAAAGACTAGCAACTGAAAGAAAAGAAGAACTTGACAAAGTGAAGAAAGACCTCAGTGAAATGGCTACTTCTGTAAAAAAGTTGAATGCAGGCAAGGGTAGATTAGATGAAATCCTCTCTCAAGGAAAAAACCAGCAAGACCGTGTAGGTATTGGTTTTGGTTTCAATACTAACAAAAACTATGCTAAAAAAGAGAAAAACTCTAAAATTGTTTTTGTTAAAGAAGGAACATCATTCAGTCACAATGGAAAAAGAAGTAATGCTTTTGTTCCTATATGTCACTATTGCAACCGTTCTGGCCATATAAGACCTAAGTGTTATCGTCTTCAGAAACACTATAGGCAAGGCAGGGTGCAAACTCCAGTGTTCCAACATCAGCAAAGAAACACTCCTTATTTTAAAATCAATTCATCAAACAAACCCAGGAAAATCTGGGTGAGGAAGGATGAATTCTCTTGCTATGTTGTTCACACTGCTTTGAAAGCCAATGTGATCAATCATGGTACTTTGATAGTGGTTGCTCTCGTCATATGACAGGAGAGTTGGAAAAACTGACTGATTTTGAAAAACATGAGAATGGATTGGTTACTTTTGGTGATGGTGCTAAAGGCAAAGTTTTGGGAAAAGGGACCTTGAATATGTCAGGTCTTCCTTCTCTAAAAAATGTGTTGTATGTTGAAGGACTAAAAACCAATCTTATTAGTATCAGTCAGCTTTGCGACGATGATTTGCTTGTAAAATTTGATAAGAATGTATGTGTTGTGTTTGACAAAGATGATAAATGCATTCTGAAAGGTAATAGGTCCTCTAATAACTGTTATCTGATAGAGGAACATGTTCAGTGTTTCAACACTTCTCTTGTGTGTAATAAATCCCTCCGGAGTAACACTGAACTTGTGGCACCAAAAACTGGGACACTTGAATTTTCGTGGTATGCTGAATCTTATTAAAATAGGGGTTGTGTTAGGAGTCCCTAAACTTGATAAAGATCATTCTGGTGTCGGTGGTCCATGTCAATTGGGAAAACAGAAGAGGGAAACACATAAGGTGTTGCAACATCTCAGCACTTCACACTATCTGGAAGTTATGCATATGGACCTTATGGGACCAATACAGGTCGAAAGCATAGGAGGTAAGAAATATGTGTTTGTGTGTGTTGATGATTTCTCCAGGTTTACTTGGGTTGACTTTATTAGAGAAAAATCCGACACCTTCACTGTTTTCAAAAAATTGGTGCTTAGACTGAAAAATGAAAAGGGGTCTAATGTTGAAAGAATCAGAAGTGATCACGGTAGAGAATTTCAGAATGCTAATTTCTCTAATTTTTGTGAAAAACTTGGAATCTTTCATGAATTTTCTGCTCCCATTACCCCTCAGCAAAATGGAGTTGTTGAAAGAAAAAATAGGACTCTCCAAGAGATGGCACGTGTTATGATTAACTCCAAGAAAATTTCTGCAAAAATGTGGGCTGAAGCTGTGAGCACTGCATGTTACATCATTAATAGGGTTTATTTACGTCCTGGTACTAATATGACACCCTATGAGATTTGGAAAGGTAAAAAGCCCAACATCGGTTACCTTCATGTGTTTGGATGTGTTTGTTATATTCTAAATGACAGACAACATCTGGGGAATTTCTCTTGGATATTCTCTTAACAATAGAGCCTATAGAGTCTACAACATGAGAACTCGTACTATCATTGAATCTATAAATGTTGTAGTGGACGATACTAAAGATTTTGCAAAAACTTCGAGAGACAAAGATGAAGAAGGAGGAGGAGATGCTGAGTCCAACAGGGCTGCTGACGGTGAAACCAGTGATGTTACAACACCTGGTCATGCACCGACCGGCCGATGTTGATGCGCTCGATCTTGATCGATCTTTGAGTCGAAGCAAATGAAGCCACTGACTTCGACATTTTCGATCAAGTCAGAAAAGAACCGCCAAGCAGAATAAAGAAAAACCACCCCATGGATCAAGTGATTGGGGAAGTGTCAGTAGGCATAAAGACAAGAGGTAAAGAGAAGGTAAATTACAGGGAAATGGTAAGATTTGTTTGTTTTACTTCTCTCATTGAACCCAAAAATGTTAAAGAAGCTCTTGTTGATGAGTATTGGGTGAATGCTATGCAATTGAACTGAACAATTTGAAAGAAACAATGTGTGGGATCTTGTTCCTAGGCCCGAACATTCTAATGTTATAGGAACCAAGTGGATTTTCAAAAACAAAACTCGATGAACTTGGTAACGTAACTAGAAACAAAGCTAGGCTAGTGGCTCAAGGCTACACACAGTGGAAGGGGTTGACTTTGATGAAACTTTTGCCCCTTGCCGCCAGACTTGAGTCCATAAGACTCTTGCTTGCTTGCTTTTGCTTGTGTTCTTCAAATCAAATTGTTTCGTATGATGGATGTCAAAAGTGCCTTCCTAAATGGTTTTTTGAATGAGGAAGTGTTTGTTGAATGTACCCAAAGGTTTTGAAAATCCCCATTTTCCCAACCATGTTTTTAGACTTAAAAAGGCCTTATATAGGTTGAAGCAAGCTCCTCGGGCTTGGTATGAAAGGTTGACTACTTTTTTGTGTGATAAAGGCTATAAAAGGGGTAGTGTTGACAAAACTCTATTCATCCAAAAATTTAGTAATGGTATCACCATTGCTCAAATTTATGTTGATGACATAGTGTTTGCATCAACCTCTAAACAAAAACTTAATGAGTTTGTTGACTACATGTCTTCTGAGTTTGAAATGAGCATGGTAGGAGAGTTGAATTATTTTCTTGGGCTTCAAGTTAAACAATTGGACAAAGGTATTTTTATCACTCAGAACAAGTATGCCAAGAACCTTGTCAAAAGATTTGGGCTGGACAATAAAAAGCACATGAAAACTCCCATGGGCACTAATGATAAATTGTCCAAAGATGAAAATGGTACCCCTATTGATCCTACTCTCTACAGAAGTATGATAGGGAGTCTTTTGTATCTCACTGCTAGTAGACCTGATATTAGCTCTAGTGTCTGTGTGTGTGCTAGATATCAGTCATGTCCCAAAGAATCCCATTTGAAAGCTGTGAAAAGAATCATTCGTTATATTAATGGGACTGTTGATCTTGGTATCTTGTACTCTTTTGATACTAACACTAATTTGGCTGGTTTTAGTGATGCTGATTGGGCAGGTGATGTCGATGACAGAAAAAGCACCACTGGAGGGTGTTTCTACCTTGGGAACAATCTTGTTTCCTGGTACAGTAAGAAACAGAATTGTATTTCATTGTCCACTGCTGAATCTGAGTATATTGCATTGGGAAGTTGTTGTTCCCAAATGTTATGGATGAGACAGATGTTGGCTGATTATGGGATTGAAGAGAAAATTCTTACTGCTTATTGCGATAATTCAAGTGCCATAAACATTTCTAAAAATCCTGTGGAGCACTCTAGAACTATAAACATCGATATTCGACACCATTTCATTAGAGACTTGGTTGAGAATAAAAATTTTACCATTGATTTTGTCACTACTGAGAATCAAATTGCTGATATTTTCACCAAAGCCCTAGACTTCCAAAGGTTTAATTGCCTGAAACAGTCTCTGGGTGTTTGTACTCTCCGACGAGCAAAGTGTGGGTTTCAGTGTTGCAACACCATGTGCATCATTTCTCCTTCTTGATGTGTTGCAACCTCTTTTTGATCTTAATTCTTGTGTATTAGACATTTTGCATTTTTAAGATCATTTCATTGGCTTTTCTGTTTTATTGCTGTAACCCTATTGAGTACTCCTTTGATGAACTTTCTGCCTAAAAACAATTGTGGGTCAGATTGCAAACAGATTGATTTTTCCCATGTGAAAGATGTTTTTATTTTTGGGCCTTTGACGGAAAAAGTTGCCCTTACATTGTGTGTGAAAGCTATTCAGGTTTGAACCATTCTCTGTTCTTTTATATGCTTGAATCTTGTTATGATCTTCTGAGAAAGAGCTACCCATGTTTTTGGAGCGAAAGCTACCGACTGGCTAATTGTTTTTCTGCTGATTCCTTTCACTCAAAAGATTTATTAAATGAGAAAAGGATTATGATACATTGACTTTGTATGGTGGTGTTCTTGAAAAAGGTGGTACAACACTGGGTTACCGCACCAAAACGTCTGAGGCCTTTTTATTCCTGTCAGAAATATACTCATCATTCTAGACATCCCTCAGGATCATTTTTTGGGCTTGTGGAAAATATTTTCTCTCTTGATTCGATGTGGTGTATTATTTTTGGAAATGATTTATTCCTTAAATTTGTCTCTGATTATAAAAGGTATTGATCATCTGTGGTTATTTTTGGAATATTGCATACCTTGACTTATGGGACTTTTCCAAAAATATTTTTGAATTTTCAAAATTGCAGTTGGGAATTTTTTTGGACACTTCCTTTTTTACCACCATCAGTATCTCTCCTACACAAGGAAATTATTTCTCTTCCCTTCATATATACTCTCATTCATCCTGTACTTGGAAAAACCCATTCGATTCCTTCCCCCTTAGATTTTTTTTCTCTGGTCTCTCTCTAACCCAAATCTTCAGAGTATCTTGTGTTTGTTCAGTCTTGTTTTACAGATTCTCATCCAATGGTACGCACAAGATAACAGATACTCAGGGAATTAAGGGAAGTTGCAAGCAGAAGAAGAAACAGGGGAAACCCCACTTCTGAGACCCCTGTTCGCGTGGAAGCAGGTCTTCACGATGGTGGTGCCACTTCTGGTGTGGCAACCGCTCCAGGTCATCTCCTGGGTGTGGATTTAAACAACCCACCACCGGGCCGAAAAAACCTAATTTCTCCCGGTCTTCTTTGTTTGCTCAAACCCAGAGACAAGGGAACCAGATACCTCCTCTATGGGTAATGTCAATCAACCATCCAGGTTGTCTTCTCCCTCTTCACGACTGAAACCCGCTGATCAATGCTTTGCGAGAACATACTTTCGAAAGCGGAAAAATGGTATGCCTATGGACCAGGGCGACGAGGAGGAAGCTTTTGTGGTAAGAAAACGAGCGACGCCATCTCTGAAACCTTCCAGGAGAATCATTCGACAGATGGTGTTCACTGATTCGGAAGATGACACTCCGCGGGAAGACCCTCTGGTAAACCTCCCTCTTCGTACTAGTGCTATTGAACCCTCTGAGGATATCTCTTCGTCCGATAGTGAAAGCAGCCAGTCGGACTTGGCTCCAAACGATCATGCTGGAATAGACACTAATGAGGGTGCCAATGTCAGTGATACAACACCAGGTTCACACACTGGTTCTGAGGATTCTGATCATGAACCCTCTGACTCCGAATTAGAGGCCAGCAGAGGTAAGTTTTCCGCCTTTTACTCTACTGAGAATAAAAGTCTTTGGGAGAGTGTTGTTCAGAGGGAAATCCTATGTGAAAGGCCTATCAAAATGGATGATCATGCTAAATTTGGTATTCTTCCACTCCTTGGGAACATAGATCTCCTTGGTTCTGTCACACACATTGGTAATTATGTTGATCGTGTTGTGAGGGAATTTTACTGCAACCTGCCTTTGAGATTTACTGATCACAACTCTGCTAAGTATGGGTCTGTGTGGGTTCGACGGAAGGTTTACTCATTTACTCCCTGCGGATATTAATGCGGTTTTGGAAGGAAATAATGCGGATGATTTGGATCAAAATCGACATGGATGCAATTGCAAAAGAGATAAGTGGGGGTGCGAAAGAAGTTTGGCCGGGAACGCAAGAAAAATTTAAGGCCAAAGACTTGACCAAGAAATACACTCTTCTTCACAAAATTGCACTTTGTAACTGGACTCCTACGAAGCATTCCTCTTCAGTCACTGTGGATCAGGCCACCCTGATGTATTGCATTAGGACCAGACATCCATTCAACATTGGGAAAATGATCTTCGACATCATCGGGACTCATGCTGGGTACACCAGTACTTATGGTATTCTCCCCTTCCCTTCTTTAATCTATAAAGTGCTTGTTTCACAGGGGTTTAAAAAGAAGGCATCCGAGGATCTAGTTGTTGTCCCTACTCCCATTTCCATCTCAGTTAAAATCCTCAAAAGTGGGAAAATAAATGACCTGCCTCTACCTCCTCTTTCTGTTTCCACTGCTGGGGCTTTTTCCAGTGTTGCAACACCGAGGAATTCCGCACTTGAAGCCAGATTACGTACTGAGATAGCTGAAGCAGAACACCAAGTCAAGTACTGGACCTCGAAGAAGTTAGAAGCACAGGGTCTTCTATCCCAGCTCCTTGCTCGTGCTGGTTCTTTGGCACCTGTTGCTCAAATAGGGGGAGTAAGTGGTCATGTTAATGATGATCTTGATGACTTGGCGGATGCTGCCATTGCTGCTGAAGAAGCACATTCTGAGGGGGAGTCTAGTGCTGAGGAAGATGTTGCTTCGGAGAGGGAGTCTCAATCTCCATCTAAAGATGAAGTTGACTCTGAGGGGGAGTCGAAGGAAGCTAGTGGCTCTGATTGAAATTGCAACATCTCTGAATGTTCTTGTTTGTTTTTGTTCAAATGATAAATCAAGTTAAACTAGTTCTTAGACTAGTATTTTGGACAAAGTGTTGGATGTATTTTGAACTCGCTTTGCATGCTTTTCTCGAATCGTGCTAACTTGCGGTTTTCGTTATTGACTTCTCTTGTCATATCCTATATATATCATGTTGTTTTGACCAAAAGTGCCAAAGGGGGAGATTGTTAGTGTTATTAAAGTTGGCAAATTTGGTCCGTTTAGCATAGTGCATGTTCTAGTGTTGTAACACTGGTAATGCAACACTAGCTCATAGAATCTGGGCGGATTTTATGCCAGATTCTGTGTTGTGTTTTTTGGCAAAATCTTTATATTGAGAATGTTGCTGATATTATTGATAATGTTTATCTTAATTGATTCAGCATCTTTTTAGATTGCCAATTATTCCTTTTTAATCACTTTCCTTGTGTAATTGATTCTTACCCACAAGGAAATGATTTTGTTTTCTGATTTCCTTCCTTTAGCAAGAAATCGTCCATCTTGAAATCTGGGATATGATTTCTTTTGATGGCTATAAAGAAGAGAAGTCAGACCTTGAAGAAGCTATCGAGCACAAGCATATTCAAAGCTTTATTTTGCACTTCTTCAAGAAATCATTTTACTACATACTCTTATTCTTCGGGAGAAGAAGGTGAAGATCTACGGTGTGGATCGACTCGACCGTTCAAGGGATTTGAAGTTGGAGTGATTCCAACAAGGTTGAGTGTTCTGAAGAATCGATTTGAATATTAGTTTTATACGAGTGTTGGTGTATTAGATAAAGAGGATTCTTTATGCTTTTAAGTAAATCCAAATCGTATTTGTAATAACTCTTTGTTATCTAATATTGAATTGTTTCTTCTCTGGGCGTGGCCTCGTGCATTAAGATTGAGGAATCTAAGCACGTTAAAAATCACCGTGTTATTTTTATTCTGCTGTGTACTTGTGTTGGTTGGTTCAGTGTTACAATATTAACATCCAACACCTTGAGAATCTGTTCTGTTTCACGTAAGTAAGGGCACAGATTCTATCAGAATCAAACCTTAAGGGTCCATTTGAATGGAGGGATTTGAATTCCAAGGGATTTCAAATGAATGGATTTCAAACCCCTTGAATTTGAAATCCACATCTTGTTTGGATGATGTCGATTTGTGTAGGGATTTCAAATCCATCATAAATTTTGATAAAAGAATTTAAAAGTTCCATTCATTTTCTTAATTGATATTTAATATATAAATATAAAAAAATATAATCTTATTAATTTATAAATGATTATAATTTTATACACTAATAAAATATAAAATATATAATTTTTATTATGTGTAAATTTTGTGTGTGAGGATAGTGCGTGTGAATATGTGAGAGTGTGTGTGTGAGTGTGTGTGTGTGTAAATGTGTGTGTGCAGTGTGTGTAAGTGTGTGTGAATGTATGCAGTGTGTTTAAATGTGTGCAGTGTGTGTAAATGTATGCAATGTGTGTAGTGTGTGTAAATGTGTGTAGTGTATGAATATGCAAGTGAGCATAATAAAGGGAAAAAAGAATGAATTTCAAATGCTATGTTTTGGGGAGGGATTTAAAATCCTTTGAAAATGAACTAAAACTTAAAGATGGATTTGAAATCCATTGATTAGGAGTTATGCCAAACGATGGTATGGATTTAGCTAAGGAATTCAAATTCCTCCTCCCAAATCCCCTCCTAAATCCCCCCATCCAAATGCACCGTAAGGATTTTTTTGTATTTTTAAAAAATCTCTTGGTTTTTTTGTAATTAGCCCAAACCTTAAGGGGTTTTATGTAATTATCCCAAAATTATATATATATATATATATATATATATTTGCTCTAATAACTTTGCTATATTTTTTTTCTTTTCCTTTTTTAATGGGGAGGTCTCTTGAGAGACCGTCTCACGGATCCAGAATGCCAACCCGCTGGAAAAGCCAAAAATCAAACCCAGAAGCCAAAACCCTAAACCTAAACACAAGGCACACTACAAGAAAACTGCTGATAGACACCACCAAAAAGACACCGGTTTTATGACTTTACTGGTGTCTTTTCCTTTTTAACACCGGTTTTGTAAGAAACCGGTGTCTTATTAGTGCTGTCGTTTGATAAACAACACCGGTTTCTTAGAACTGGTGTCTATTGTTAAAACAATTCCCAAATAGACACCGGTTTGCGCATCGAATTTCAAAACCGGTGTCTATATATAAAAATTATTTTAGATTTGACACCATATCTTTCGACACCGGTTATTGAACCGGTGTCGCTACTTTTTAACACCAGATATTTAACACCGGTTTTACAACCGGTGTGGTTAGACAATAGGACCCTTAGTAATTAGCTAGGGTTATTATTAGCAAAAAGAAAAACACCCGTCCGCGCCTCTCCGATCGCCCTCTCACTCAACCCCGCGTCTCTCTCTCTCACCTTTCCCAAGCTCCGTTGTCGCGTCCCTCCCCCTCTCATAAAATTCTCTCTTCTTCAACAGATATTGCTTTCTTTTTTCGCAACTCTATTTCGGACGCGGTTGTTTATATATATCCCCTCGTATCTCGTGTTTGCGTATAGGTATACTTCACATCACGCATGAATCACAAAGATTTACCGATAATCGGAATGGATTTTGCATTTCTTTTGTTTGGCTAGAATAAATGGCTGCTTCTTGTTGCTCTCTTGTTCTCTTTTCATTCTCTCGCCCGAACACTAGGTATGGAGTGGTTTCATCGAGCTCGGTGAGTCTTTCGCAGCGAGACCAACCGGTTTGGGCTTTCATTTCGGGCTCGGAGGAGGATACTCGAGGCCCGCAACTCGTGTGCGTTTCACCGCATTGGCGATAACAAAAGTAAGTATACCCAAGAATTATTTGAATATTTGCCTATCTTGGATTGGATTTTTTTTTGGGTTTGGTTTTCGTTTAGGGAATTTATATTTGAATTGATTCATGATCGATGATTACTTCGTGATTGTAGGAAAGATCCGTGATTAGATCAATTGGGTGTTAGTTAGCAATTTTTTTAAATTTTGTTTTTAACATTTTATATCTTTGGCCACCGGCATCTTCTACTTTTATTAGTTAACGATGTGGTTATTTGCAAGATTGATGAGAATGGTGCTTTTTGAATCTTTGATTAATCGTATGCCTGGGTGATTCCTTGATCTAAATGTTTTTGTGATTGCCGCTATGTGCATTGTTTAATTCAGACCTCCGAAGGCCGGTTCCAGTTTCTTTATAATAACATAAAGAGTTTATATCCTAGATTTTGGACAATATAGTGATTAATTCTCTGTTGTTACTTTGTGTTTACAGTCACTGTTCACTTATGAATATTCATTGGTAGTTTATGAACCATACATTGTTGCTACTTATGATATGATCGGTTTAATCTGCACACTTTGAGTTTGGAGACGGAGTTGATTCACGAGAGTTTAACTCTAGATGGGATTGATGAAAAAGGGTGTAGTGATATGGGGCATAAATTCTAGAGAATTGGTCTATCTGCTTTTGTCTTCATATGGGGCAACATGTACTGAAGTTGATATGGAAATCAGTAGAAATGAAATTTATCCCAAACTGCCCCTCCATCCTTTTCTCCTGCTTTCTTTAATTTTGAGTTGCTTGTGACAAGCCGAACCAATGAAGGATTAGTTCTTGAAACAGGACACCCATATAAATGTACCCTCCACAACTAAATATAAAGATGAAGAATGTTACTAGAGTTTTGCCTTTCTTCTCATCCACAGTAATAACGCTAATAATTGTGTTAATACTAACATTTAAGCTCTCCTTAAGTAGTGGAAAAGCAGTCGATCTGTTTTACGCTCGGTGGCGTTTACACAAGAATAAATGGACTATAGTTCCAAGATGATGAAGGTTAATTGGACGTGTCATGTTTCAACTAGATCTTAAAAATTAACACGATTATGGTAATTAATATGCCAACAAACTGATCATCACATAGCAACTTATGATCACATGGGAAGTACTATTTCATTTGCTTTGTTATTGGTCATTTTCTTTTGGCATGTAAACTAATCACAAAGCAAATGTAATTCACTTGACTTGTATTATGTATATAGTTTGAGTTTGAAAAATGAGGTATGATCTGATCTTTCTTTGTTTCATAGTAGGGATAATTACAAAAAGTGCCATGAGGTTTAGCTTAATTACGAAAAATTCCGATTATGTTTGCTAAATTACAAATATATGATCTTTTTTTTGCAAGATTCAAGAATGAACCTCAATGCGAGTATCATAAGCGGGGATAATTTTAAAAACTATCCCCGAGGTTTAGTTTAATTACGAATATTTCCATTATGTTTCAAAATTACAAATTCCCCCCTTAAATTGTTATAACCCCCAAGGTTTGTATTTATGTAACAATACCTTCCTTTTTGTGGATTTTGGATCTTCTATCCTAAATCGTATTTCATCTTGTATATTATTATATTCTGCATGTATGTATAATATGATAGGGATAATTACAAGAACTACCCCTGAAGTTTGGGTTAATTACGTAAAAACCCACAAATTTTTTACCAAAAAACCACTACATGATGTGCATGCGTGTATAGTCTTTTGTAACATTGTTCATACTATAATAGAGAAAGCACATTGAGCCTTATGTTTCTTAACAAAGATCTTGTGTCCAATTTCAGCTGTTGTCAATTAATGGAATGCTACATATGCAAACATGCAAATCTGGACTAATCTTGATTAAAGTTGCTTTCTTTTTGTTTTGGTCACGTGGTGAGACATTTTTTCAGCTACTTGGTATTTGGTGTGGGATCTTGTTTGACTAGCCTCAATGGCAGGCAGAGGGGGGTTGCATGGAATGTCTTTTTTCATTTTTTTGTTTATTTTTTCTTAACTTGTTTAGTTTTTCTAGGGATAATTACAAAAACCACATGAGTCTTGGGCTTTGATTTGCCTTCTTTTGTTTCATGTTTTTACATCATTTTTTGTAGTTGTTGAAATTGCAATTGATAAGCAAACAAATGTTTGTGTTGAGTTGAAATTCAATGAACAATATACTCATTAACAATTCATGGGCCAACTTGGAATATAATTGGTTATTTTTTATTTATTTATTTTTCATTAATGGCTAAATCATTCAACTCTGTTTGTATGTTTGTAGGCTGAGAAGAATGAGATTCGTGACGAGAAACAAAGATTAAAGGATGAGTAGGAGAAGCTTGACCATTTTTAAAAGCTTTAATGACATGAGCTATGTTGATCATATGGATTTTGTTGCCTTTAGTTGAATTATATAGTCTTTTTGTTGGTTGATGGAATTAATCAGATTATGAATTTATAGTTGTTTTACCGAAAGGAAACGTCGCTACTAGTACTTTTTGTTGGATTTTGGCTATTGGTGACTTTAGTATTAATGGATTTCATGTTTAATTGGTAGTGCAATTATGATGGTTACTAGAATTAGAGTTCATAATGAATTATTTATTTATATGTTTTTTTTGCAGCTTTGGGCCGGTGTTTTTGTGTAAATAAACAACCCTTTCAAAACCGCTTCTAAAAACAACAAAAGACACCGGTTTTGATGCAGTGTCTATTCATCAAAAGACACCGGTTGTGTTACTAATAGACACCGGTTTTAAACCGGTGTCGTTGAAGGAAAAGACACCGGTTATAAACCGGTGTCAAAAAGTTCAGACTTTTAACACTAGTGGCTTTAACACCGGTTGTTTTTACTAATAGACACCGGTTTAAAACCGGTGTCGTTGAAGGAAAAGACACCGGTTTTAAACCGGTGTTAAAAAGTTCGGACTTTTAACACCAGTGGCTTTAACACCGGTTGGTTTACTAATAGACACCGGTTTAAAACCGGTGTCTATCAACTTTTTTGTAGTAGTGGCACAAAAAATCAACAACCACTTCTTTCTCTCTCTCTCTCTCTCTCTCTCTCTCTCTCTCTCTCTCTCTCTGAGAAACAGCCACCCCCACGCCACACAGTCACCATCGCCGATCTCATGAGCAAGAGTGTTCTACCACAACACAAACTTTTCCATTTTCCCTCGTCTTTATTCAAAATTATTTGAGAATCGATATGCTTTCTACCATTACAAACCAAGAAGTTGAAGGTAACACCAAGAAGAAGAGAAGCAGTGATACGTCAAAACTCATTTCAATCGAATGAGTTCAGTTTAAAGACTCTTAATCCTCAGTTGTTTTAGTAATTTTTTTGTATTATGTAATGGTTTTTGTATAAAAATTATGGTCCTTCTGCTATAGTGATTGTTTCCTTATAAAAAAGATTTGTTCAATTTCCATATGTGTTATTACTTGCGTACTTTTGAAATAATAAGTGATACTTTTATGCCAAAAACTCATACTTTTAAACCAAAAGGTGATACTTATCAACTGAAGAGAATTATTGTTAATTGTTGTATTTTGTTAAAATGGCGATACTTTTATAATAAAAATGATACCTTTAGACCAAAAATCGATACGTTTCTGCCAAAGAGAATTACTGATGTAATCTTTTTTTTAATTAAGAAAGTGATACTTTTAAGAACATAAGTGATACTTTTATACCAAAATATGATACTTTTTAACTGGAATGAGATTCGTGACGAGAAACAAAGATTAAAGGATGAGTAGGAGAAGCTTGACCATTTTTAAAAGCTTAAATGACATGAGCTATGTTGATCATATGGATTTTGTTGCCTTTAGTTGAATTATATAGTCTTTTTGTTGGTTGATGGAATTAATCAGATTATGAATTTATAGTTGTTTTACCGAAAGGAAACGTCGCTACTAGTACTTTTTGTTGGATTTTGGCTATTGGTGACTTTAGTATTAATGGATTTCATGTTTAATTGGTAGTGCAATTATGATGGTTACTAGAATTAGAGTTCATAATGAATTATTTATTTATATGTTTTTTTTTTTTTTTTGTACTTTGGGCGGTGTGTTTTTGTGTAAATAAACAACCCTTTCAAAACCGCTTCTAAAAATAACAAAAGACACCGGTTTTGATGCGGTGTCTATTCATCAAAAGACACCAAATTGTGTTACTAATAGACACCGGTTTTAAACCGGTGTCGTTGAAGGAAAAGACACGGTTATAAACCGGTGTCAAAAAGTTCAACTTTTAACACCAAAGGGCTTTAACACCTAAACTAATAGACACCGGTTTAAAACCGGTGTCGTTGAAGAAAAGACACAAACCAAAAAGTTCGACTTTTAACACCAAAGGCTTTAACACAGTTGGTTTACTAATAGACACCGGTTTAAAACCGGTGTCTATCAACTTTTTTGTAGTAGTGGCACAAAAAATCAACAACCACTTCTTTTCGCTCTCTCTCTCTCTCTCTCTCTCTCTCTCTCTCTCTCTCTCTCAGAAACAGCCACCCCCACGCCACACAGTCACCATCGCCGATCTCATGAGCAAGAGTGTTCTACCACAACACAAACTTTTCCATTTTCCCTCGTCTTTATTCACAATTATTTGAGAATCGATATGCTTTCTACCATTACAAACCAAGAAGTTGAAGGTAACACCAAGAAGAAGAGAAGCGGTGATACGTCAAAACTCATTTCAATCGAATGAGTTCAGTTTAAAGACTCTTAATCCTCAGTTGTTTTAGTAATTTTTTTGTATTATGTAATGGTTTTTGTATAAAAATTATGGTCCTTCTGCTATAGTGATTGTTTCCTTATAAAAAAGATCTGTTCAATTTCCATATGTGTTATTACTTGCGTACTTTTGAAATAATAAGTGATACTTTTATGCCGAAAACTCATACTTTTAAACCAAAAAGTGATACTTATCAACTGAAGAGAATTATTGTTAATTGTTGTATTTTGTTAAAAAGGCGATACTTTTATAATAAAAATGATACATTTAGACCAAAAAACGATACGTTTCTGCCAAAGAGAATTACTGATGTAATCTTTTTTTTAATTAAGAAAGTGATACTTTTAAGAACATAAGTGATACTTTTATACCAAAATATGATACTTTTTAACTGGAATGAAATAGTGATGTTGTCCCTTTTAAAAATAAGGTGATACTTTTATATTGAAAATCAATACTTTCTAACCGAAAAATGATACTTCTCAAATTACAGCAAAATAGTGATATTTGCATTTTAATATTGAAAAAGATGGTGATACTTTTGATTCAAAAAGTTATACTTTTAAAACAAAAAAGGTACTTTTACAATGAAGAGAAAAAAGATTAATTCGGTTCCAGCGGCCATCATTTACATAATAATTCAATACCAATTTAATAAAAAAAGTTATACTTCTAATATGAAAAGACAAAAGCATTTTTCATTAACTTTTCACATGTTTCATCCTCACAGTACAAAAAATCTATAACATCTAATACAACATACACACAATACTGTTAAAACGAAATGCGATACTTTTATAACAAAAAGTGATACTATAAGAACAAAAACTGATACTATGAGAACAATAACTGATACTTCCAACTGAAAGTAAATAATGATACTTTCAACTGAGATTGATCGCCGAGCTTCGAAGAACTGAAGAAGAAACGAAAAACCAAACTATGCACAACAAAAAATAGAAGAAAAATCCTAAAAAAACGTGAGAAAAATCGCAAGAAAATCATAAGAAAAAAAGGAAAGAAACTGAAGACTGGAGAGAGAAAAACTAGAACAAATAAATTCAGCGGGTTATTGGGCAGTTACCAGCGGGCGGGTTCAGTATTTCATCCTTGAGACGGTCTCATATAAGCTTTTGTGTATTTTAATTGTTTCACTTTTTTCGCATTGAGCTAGTATCTCATCTAACACGTTTCGTGGGTGGCCCTGAAAGGATTGGAATGTGGTCAACCTTACAATAGAGTTAATTAGAAAATGCACCCTGATGTCTGAAATAATTAAGAAATATATCTACTTAAATTTTAAAATTACAAAAATAACCCAGTGTTGAGGGTAAAATTAGTTGTTTCATATTTCATCTATTTAACTCAATTTAATTCAATATTAGCCCATAAAAATTATCAGTTGGGCTAAGTAAACAAAAAAGACCTAGCTCATGGCATAAGCCCGCGAGGCTCTGATCGTGAAAATCTTTTCACGATCAAGTTTTTGGTGACATTGCCGGGGATTGAAATATTCAACATAAATATGGTGTGATAAACATAGTTGTGAAAATACATGATCATTCAATTAAAATTGAATTCCAATCGTACATGTTACAAAAATATGGGGCCTCACATCCTCCTCTCTTTTAAAGAATTTGGTCCCAAAATTCCTCTTAAAATAGCTTCAGATATTGTTTTTGCATTTCTTCCTCCATTTCCCATATTGCGCCTTCATCCCGATTGTGTGCTTGCCACACTACCTTGAACATTAGGATCTATCTTCTTTGTAGTTGTCAAACCTGTCAGTCAATGATTCGTACGGGTTTCTCGGTATACGATAGGTTCTCCATTAATTGAAGAATCTCTTATGAGATGATGTATTTAGGGTTGGGTAGATAGTTTTGAAACCTTGAGACATGGCACACATCATGCATTCCAACAATCAGAGATGGTAGCTCTTACTGGTAAGCTAGTTTGTCGATCCTCTTCAATACATTATATGGACCAATATATCCTGAACTTATCTTTCCCCTCTTCTTTTGGTTGATTAACCCATTTCGATGTGAGAACCAGAGGAATACTTCGTCCCCTACTTCAAACTCTAAGTCTTTTCTTCTCTTGTCCGCATAGCTCTTCTGATGACTTTGAGATGTACGAATTCTTTCTTTAATCAACTTAACCTTGTCCATCATCTCTTTGATCAAGTCCACTCTTTGAAATTGTTGCTCAGTTTTCTTTCCTCTTGTAGGGTCCACTAGTCGTCAATCTCCCAATGTAGTGAGGATATACACTTTCTCCCATACAATTCCTCATAAGGATCAATTCCAATTATAGCCTGATAGCTATTGTTGTAGGCAAAATTTGCCTGAGGCACGTGAGAATCCCAACTTCCTTCAAAATCCAACGTACATGTTCTCAACATGTCCTCGAGAGTTTGGATTGTTCTTTCGGATTGACCATCTTAGTGATGTCCACATTTCTTCGTGTAAACACATTTAGAACCTCGAGACAAACCTCAAGTGTAGGGCCCAAAGGGTATTAAGTAAAGTCTAGAAGGGGGGTGGTTCAATAGAATTTATAATATTTCGAGTTTTCAAATCAGAGTTTAAGAAAATAGCTTAGTCATTTGGACAGTTGGGTTGAGATTCAAAAGAAGAGTTAAGCACTCATCAGTTCTCTTGAAGATTCGTTGATAGAGTAAATCAGATGAAGAAAGTCAATTGCTTTACAAATTCAATTTTCTTTTTAAGTCATTGGAAGACTTACACCCTTTTAGGTTTTGGTTATCAACATTTAGTATTTTAGACAGTTATTCAATTGTTCGGATAGCAAATATATGATATAATAAAAATGTAGAAATATAAAGGCAACGAAGCAAAGACACGGCAATATGTGGTGGTTTAAGGATGGAGTAATTCCTCTACTCCACTCTTCTCCTACGCTAGGAGGAATTCACTAATGTACATGTGACTTTAGCTACAAAAGATACAGTCCAAATATCTTTGATCACATAACTAGCTATTTCTGGGACTCAGCTCTTCACCAGGAAAATGTCTAGTTACTTCAGCTCTATGAATCTTCAGGATTTGTTCACACAACCCTCCTTTGATTCAGAATCTGGTTCGACCTTGAATCTCACTACACTCCTTTCAATACTTGGTAGTGTAAACCGCTAGTTTGTTTTGACAAAAGTTCCCTCTTCAACTAACTAACAGCTTCAATCTTTCACGGTGTGTGTTGGATGAAGTGTCTTAGAATGAGCTTGAGGATATACAGATATAGCTTGAGAGAGTTTTGATATTTCTTACTAGAATGCTCTTATTTGTGTTTGGTTTCTTCTATATTTTTTCCATAAAAATCCTCAACTTTTATAGTAGGAGTTTGAATTTTGTCCGTTAAAGAGATAGATAAAAATTCAAATCATACTTTGTGTTTGTTGGCTTGTCTTGTCTTCCAACTTTTGATGTTGACCCATCCTTGTACCATGGCTTTCTGTAGGTTCTTTGGAAAGGTTGTAGCACCTGCTTTCTTCCCATTCGTTTATTCCTTTTGCATCGTTATCTTGAGCACTTTAAGGTTTCAAATATATTGTTAGTTAAATAAATAACTTCCTTGGACTTGGTGCAACGGGCGTCTTCAGTTCCCTTAGTCCTTCAGCTGCTTTACCCTTTTTAACATAAGCTTGAGTCTTCTAATATATTCTTCTGATGAACTTTGATGTCAGTCTTCTGAAAGACTTTATTGTCGCCCTTTGCTAAGAGTCTTATGATATTAACTCAGTTTTAAGACAGCTGATTCTTACCACCATTCAGTTGCGAGTCTTCTGATGATTTCTTCAGCAAGTCATCAGCAATTCTACTTGGTTGCTTTTCAAGTTAGCCTAATTCCTATCTATTAGATTAGTATAAATTGCATTGAAATGGGGTGCCAAATTTCTAATATAAAATTTTCTAAGCATCTATACAGTAAATTTCTTAAAAATTTTTCCATTTTTGATGATGCCAAAACTTATTACAACATATGTACACTGAATTTAAATAATTCCAAAAGAATATTGTAATTTCATTCATGTAAATCTCAGGCACTTATATTATAATGTGTATTTACAAATAAATGTAAAATTACAACAATTTTAGTGTGTCTTATTCCCCCTATCTTCTATCTCTTCTTCCTCTGGATCTTTTCTCGGTTTTTTCTCTTTCAACTTGTCTTTATCACTCAACTGCTTGTCTTTCATCTTCTCTTCTCTAAGCTTCATCAAGAGTGATCCAGTAGGCAACTGTTCTTTTCAGAGGGTGATAGACATAACACCTCCTCTTCTCAGTGGAGAGCTTCTTTGATATCTTCTTCTCACACCAGAAGGTACTTCACCTCTTCCTCTTCCTCTGGTTCCAACATGGATGTCACCTCTTGCAACTTGGCTATCTGAATTCTAATGTTGATTAAAAAGTGTAGTATGTTGGCTCTTGGTCTTCTGACTCTAGTTTGCAGATCCCTAGTCTTCTCAGTTTTCTTAAAAGGCTTTGTCCCAGTACAGTTGCCAAGAATCAACAAGTCCCATCCCCTTGAAACACCCTTCAGAGGGAAGAGTGTCTAACTCTTCATTTGTTCTTTCATTTTCCTTAGGACGTAAATCTATTGGTGGCCCACCAAACTTATCCCTTAGTGCATTGATTCTATCTTCTTGCTTCATTTCAAGTGCATCAAACTCTTGTATGGATTTCTTCATTGCTAACTCCACTTTGTCATCCACAGAGAGAGTAGGGGGGATTTGAGCCAAGATAGAGGACTATGTTCTGCCTTTGCTGTTAACAGATGTTGTGGGTCTTGCTTTCCCTTTTTTTGCATCAGCAGTAGAGGGAGGTTGTATCGTTTGTACGATGAAGTCCAACTTCATTTGGATAAACGAGAACTTCAAATTCATAAAAGCTTCAAGATGTTTAAACTTCTTCTCCATCTTTGTTGACAATATGTCCATGTCACTCTGATAGCTTTGGTGCATCATATTCATGTGGTCTCTTGGGAGGTTCTGAAACGAAACTTGATCATCACCCCAAATCACAACTTATTGTGTAGCTTCTTGAAATAGACTACTTGCTCCCTCTGAGGGCCCTATTCTGATTCATATTCTCCTTGATCCTTACAACTGCACCATGGATGTCCCTTGTTATAGTTTCATCATGATTATCGATCTATGAGCATAGATCAATGAATCCTCTCTCTATGGCGTCCATCTCTCCAAACATGTATCTAAATGCTCTCTTCAGCTTAGAGGCCAACTGTCTGTCGTTTCCCTAAGCAAAGTCATACTCAGAGGCATGCCCTCGGGGATCTAATGAAACTAGTCCAAGTTGAGAAGGAGATTCTGGCTCTTTGATGATCATGTAGTCACTGGACCTGGAGGCTTGTTCAGATATCTTCTAATCCTCAGGGATCTCCTCATGAAACTCGACGTTAATGGGGACAAAATTGTCAATGGCAATCGAGGAAGGTCTCTCTTCATCACCTATGGGATTCCTTACCTCTTTCCTCTGACTTGTAGCTCTTTGTGCCTCAGCTGGGTTTGCTTCATTGGCGAGAGAGATGTTTTAGCTGTTGAGCTAATCTAAGCGTACCTCGGCTAATGTGCACGACTTCACTGTAATGCATTTTTTCTTCCATTTGAGTTGTCGGGGCATCGCTTGTCTCAACAGCCTCACGTGTCGGTGATCTTGCAGCTTGGGGTGGAGTGGTACATGAATGAACTGATCCCATACCCAAATAAGAGGAGATTTAGAGACGGTGTAGGTATGGGACTATATAGTTGAGGAGAGCTTAAAAGATTTGATAGATACTACTTATACCAACAAAATGCAAAATGCAAAACTCCAAAGTTAAGTGTGCTTTTACATTATGGGTGACCCCTTGGAAGGCGCTTCCATGGTGTACAACCCATGACTCGTGTTGGTTTGTGGGGAAAGTCATTGATCTGGAAGGCGGGGCGTTACAACCCATGAACAGTCGCGAAAATCTTTTCACTATACTGCAAGTGTACAGTGTAGTTTACTGAATAATGGCAAGCAGTGTCGTAGTCCTCATGGATTGAATACGAAACACTTAGGCTATAATAACATCATATTCCAATTTTGTTAAAGCGACTGAAAATCAAAAGTTTTATAAATCCTAAATTAACAAGTAAAATAAAAGAAGTAAATTTATAAAAACCCGAACTCCACAAGTCTTTTCAACAAATACGAAAGCAACCCTAGGCACACAATCTCAACATGCTTCTTCAATATTAAATCCAATCAATGTTTAATCAAAACCAATTAATGTGTTTCTATGGGTTTAATTCCTATATTAGTTTATTCCCCCTCTCGGGGGGCGCATAAATAGTTGATTAATAAAAATTGTAGTCTCTCGATGCATTACAACTATTATCAACTCCCAAAAGATCTTTGAATTGAATGACTCCCCACAAACGGTTGTAGTCTCCCGATACATTACCCTTGTTTATGTTTGAACACGATTTCTGTTTGTTCGAACCCACCTCCCAGATTATGGACTAACAAATATGACATGCATATTATTGATCAAATAATCTACAAGAAATAAGCATTTTAATTCATATAATAGAACACATAAATCAATCAAGAAAAAATAATCAATAAAGATTTAACATGAATCGTGAATCCACAGTTTTGATTATGCACTAAGATCAGAAAGATTAGCCCAATATACTTGAGAACAAATTCATAGACAAAGTTGAAATCAAATAGTTTGACATTGTTTAAGTACAAACAAGAGATTTAAACAAAGAAAGAAAAACCCTTCTTGTCAGGATGGATCTTCCCTCCAATCCTTCGAAACTCTTGTGCTTCCGTAGATGTGAAAGGCCTTGTGGTGCTTTTCGTAGATTAGCCTTACTCTCTCAGAAGATTCTTGATTTGTGTAACCGTAGTGTATTTTGTTGTATTTCGTGGTGTAAGATGTTATATCAAGTTCTAAATTCGTGCATGGCCTTGGTCCATTTATATAGATGGATTGAGAGATCACTTGTAGGGTTCTGATGGGAAAAGGACACAAAAATTAGACGTAGATGGATCGCACGGCTCGTGTATATATCACATGGCCAGACCGTGTAAATGATTTTCGTCTCTATTTTTGCTCTGAACACTTCACACGGTCGTGTCACTTTCACACGGTCGGGTCGTGTAACATGTCTCTGAAATTCAAATCATACGAACATGGAAAAGTGACACGAATACGACTCACATGGTCGTGTGAGCCTCTCACGAGCTGATCGTGTGATGTGTTTTTGCCCATTTTTTTCGTTTATTCGATCTACTCTCGCATTCTTTGATCTTGTCCGGGCCTTCTAACTGATATCTTTCCATTTAAGCTTCATTTCCTGTTAAAAGTTACAAAAATACGCAGTATCATGCCCTTTTAAGGAAACCAAGTAAAGTGCACTAAATATGCGTGCAAATACATTAATTATATATCAAATTAAACCTATAAATACACGTATATTTTACATGTATCAAGTTGTTAGTTCTTCAGATACGTATATGTGTAAAATATACATGCATTTAAGGGTTTAAAATGATATATAATTGATGCATTTACACGCATATTTAATGTATTTTACTTGGTTTCCTTAGAAGGGCATGATACTGCCTATTCTTGTAACGTTTTACAGGAAACAGAGCTTAATCGGAAAGATATCAGTTAGAAGGCCTGGACAAGATCGAAGAATGCGAAAAGAAGATCGAATAAAGGAAGAAATCGGATAAAAACACATCATATGGTTAGCCCGTGTGAGGCTCACATGACAGTGTAAGTCATATCCTTGTGATTTGTACATGTTCGTGTCATTTGAATTTTAGAGACATGTTACACGACCCGACCGTGTGAAAGTGACACGACCGTGTAAAGTGTTTGGACAAAAAATAGAGACGAAAACCATTTACACGGTCTGGCAATGTGATCTGCATATGGGCGGTGCGATCCGTCAGCATCTAATTTTTGTGTTCGTTTCCCGTTAGAACTCTTCAAATGATCTCTCAAAGCATCTATATAAAAGGACCAAGGCCTGAATGAATTGACAACTTCTTATAACATCATACATCACAAAATATATAAAAAATACAGTAGGGTTACACAAATCAATAGTCTTCTGAGAGGGGATGGCTAATCTACGAAGAACACCATAAGGCCATTTTCATTTACGGAAGCACAAGGGTTCGAATGCTTGGAGGGAAGATCCTTCCTGACAAGTAGGGTTTTCCTTTCTTGTTTAGATCTCTTGTTTCTACTTAAACAATGTCAAACTATATGATTTCAATTTTGACTATGAATTTTGTTATCAATTATGTTAGGCTAATCATTCTGATCCTAGGGCATAATCAGAACTGTGGGTTCATGTTAAATCTATATTGATTATTTTTTAATTATTTTATGTGTTCTATTATATGAATTCGAATGCTTATTTCCTGTAGATTATCTGATCAATAATTTGCATGTCATATTTGTTAGTCCATAATCTGGGAGGTAATTTCTAGCAAATGGAAATCGGGTTCAGACAAAAACAGGGTAATGTAATGGGAGATTGCAACTGTTTGTGGGGAGTCATTTAATTCCAAGATGTTTTGGGAGTTGATAATAGTTGGAATGCATTGGGAGACTAAAATTGTTATTAATCAACTATTTATGCGCCACCCGGGAGGGAGAATTTACTAATATAGGAATTGAACCCATAAAAACACATGAATTGGTTTTGATAAATATTAAGTGGATTTAATATTGAAGAAACATGTTTAGATTATGTTCCTAGGGATGCTTTTGTATTTGTTGAAAAGACTTGTGGAGTTTGGGTTATCATCAAAAGATTTCAGATTATCTTTTCGATTATTAAGAATGAAACACATGGTTCCAAAGATATGAAAATATCCCACATTTGGCTTTCTTCCTATCCAAGTTTCATAAGGGGTTTTGGATAGTTTTCTATTTATCATATGCACCTCTTTCGAGTGTAGCAAGCTTTGTTGATGGCTTCAGCCCCAAATCACTTAGGCAGCCGTCTTCAGCAAACATGGTTTTGACTGCTTCTTTGAGTATTATATTCCTTCTTTCAGCTATCCCATTATGATGTGGCATCCTTGCAGCTGACAATTCATGAGCAATCCCATTTTCTACACAATACTGAGTTATAATACTATTGACAAACTTTGTTCCTCTGTCTTATCTTGATGATGGATTGATTCTTCTCATTTTGAACTATTTTCATCACTTGAGGAAGTTTTTCTAGTGTTTCCTTCTTTGTACACATAAATATGGTCCATGTGTACTTTGAGAAATCATCCACTACGACTAGGGTATATTTCTTTCCATGGATGCTTGTTGGCTCTACTGGCCCAAATAAATCCATATGCAACAGATGTAAAATCCTTGTTGATGAAGGATTTGTCTTTTCTTTGAATGATGATTTGATCTGTTTTCCTTTCTGATAGGCATCACAAATGGTTTTTTTTATATACTAAATCTGGTAAACCTTCAACCAAATGACTCCTTGCAAGCTTGTTGATAGTCTTGAAATTCATATGACTTAGCTTCTTGTACCACAGCCAACTTGCTTCAGTTGTGCTCTTTGCCAGTAGACATGTGCTTGTTGTGGCCGTTGTCCAATCTACCACATACATATTCTTCTTTCTGGTCTCAGATAACACAAGTTCATTAATTTCAGCATCTTTGGTTCGGCATTCCCCCATGTGGAATCCAAGATATTTGTCACAGAGTTGTCATGTATCTGGAACAACGTTATCCATATACCAGGTTCCTTAGCACTCAGTTGTTCCTGGAACCTCATCTTCATTTTCTTTGGCTATGAGACAAATTAATGCCTCTTCTTCAGTATCAAAATAGTAATTAGCTTGACTGCTTTCTGACTCTTCTGCTTCCTTGCACTTGGTTGTCTCATTCTCAACAACCATCATAGCCTTCTTTCTTTTCTTTCTTCTCTCTCGAAGACTTTCTTTCTTCCTTGTTTTTGTACTTGTTGACTGGTGGATAGGGACAATCAACTGCAAAGTGACCTGGATGTCTCCAATTCTAGCTCAAGTATTCTACTTTGTTTTCAGCTCTCTTAGGGATCCTTTCCTCTTTTTTCGTAAGAAGGAGTTGAATGCCTTCAAGAGGACTCTCATTTGTTCTTCTTATAGTTCTTGTTAAAGAACATGTTTAATCTCTTAACTATCAGGGTTATCTCTTCCTTATCAATGATATCCATTGAGTCTGCTGACTTAGACCCATCTGCTATTAGGGAACTAGTCTTTGGTGCAGCTCTCGCATGTCGAATTTTAGCTCTCTCCTCAGTTGTCCATTCACTTATTGGCTTGTCAACCTAAGTAGCTCTTGCAGTTTCATCTCCTGCACCTGTTGCTCTAGCCATAGATGTATTCACCTTGATGATTTTAATGGGTCCATATTCAATGACAAACTACATTTCATCATACAGTGCAGAGAGATGTGTCTGGATACGTATTTTCCAGTCATCAAATTCTTCAATAGAGAACATATGAATACGAGCCATATTTGCTTCCATAATGATAACTCTTTAAAACCTTGAAAAACTAACTATGTTGATGTTGAAAGTAGAGATCTAGTTCAGTAACCAGTATGAAAGGTTTTTTGAACCAACCGCTCTGATACCGCTTGTAGGTCCCAAGGGGTATTGAGTAGAGTCTAAAAGGGGAAGGGTTGAATAGACTTTACAAATTTTTGATCTTTCAAATCAGAGTATCAGAAAATAACTTAGTCCTTTGGACAACTAGGTTGAGTTCAGCAGGAGAGTGAACCACTCAACAGTTCTCTTAAAGAATTGTTGATAGAGTAACTCAGCTGCAAAAAGTCAACTGCTTTACAAATTCAGTTTTCTTTTTAAGTCAGCAATTACACCCTTTTGAATTCTGGTAATCAACACTTAATGTTTTAGAGAGTAATTATGTTGTTTGGACAACAAATACATGATAGAATAATAAATATAGAAATATAAAAGCAATGGTGTAAAGACACAACAATATATAGTGTTTCAAGGATGGGTAATTCCTCTATTCCACTCTTCTCCTACTCCAGGAGCAATTTACTAATGTAAAATGTGACTTTAGTTACAAAAGATACAGTCCAAATAGCCTTGATCACGCATCTAGCTATTTCTGGGACTCAGCTCTTCACCAAGTAGCTGCTTAGTTACTTTAGCTCTCTGAATCTTCATGATTTATTCACCTTGTTTATTTTCACAAAAGTTTCCTCTTCAACCAATTAACAATTTCAATCTTTTACAGTGAGTGTTGGATGAAGTGTCTTGGAATGAGCTTGAGGATGTGCATATATAGATTGAGAGAGTTTTGATATTTCTTGCTTGAATGCTCTTATCTGTGTTTGGTTTGTTGTATCCTTTTTTTTTGAAAAGTCTCAGCTTTTATAGTAGGAGTTTGAATTTTGTCTATTGACGAGATAGATAAAAATTTAATCCTACTTTGTGTTCGTTAGCATATCTTATCTTGCAACTTTTCATTTTGACTCATCCTTGTACTTTGGCTTTCTACAAGTTCTCTGAGCACTTTAAGGTTTCAGATTGTCATTGTTACTAAAATAAGTAACTTCCTTGGACATGGAGCAACGGACTTCTTCACTTCTCTTAGTCCTTCAGCTGCTTTACCCCTTTAAGCTTGAGTCTTCTGAAATATTCTTCTAATGGACTCTGTTGTTATCCTTCTGAAAGACTTGACTATCACACTCTGCTGAGAGTCATATAATATTTACTCAGTTGTAAGATAACGTGTTCTTCCCACAACTCAGTTGCCAGCCTTCTGATTATTTCTTTAGCAAGTTTTTTGTAATTCTACATGGTTGTTTTTCAAGTCAACCTAATTCCTATCTATTATATCAGTACATCGAAATGGGGGGCCAACTTCCTAATACAAAGTTTTTTAAGCATCATTAAAATCTATACAATAAATTTCTTAATATCGGGTCTCTATCCAAAATGATGTCGGCTGGAACTCCATTTAGGCGTACAATTTCTCGTATGTACATTTGTGCCAATTTTTGTAGACTATATGTTTTCTTTATCGGATATAAATTAGTTGATTTTGTGAGTTTGTCCCAGATTATCCATATATCCTCATGACCTCCTCTCCTAGGAAAATCCGCCATTAAGTCCATTGTGATAAAAAATCCCATTTTTATTCGAGGATGTATAATGTTTGCAATAGTACTGATAGTTGTTGGTGTTCAGCCTTAACTTGTTGGCAAGTTAGATATGTTGAAACATACTCGGCTATCTGATTTGGCATATTTAACCACCAAAAATGTTATTTCAAATCCTTATACATCCTATTACCACTAGAATGGATGGGGTACCGCGAACGATGTGCTTCTCCTAGGATCTTATCCCTTAATGCCTCATCATTCGATACACGCATTCAGTTCTTAAATCTCAAGATTCCATAATCTTTTACATAAAATTCGATTCCACAATCTCCCTTCAGAACCTTTTTCCATATGTACTTCGATTTTCGGTTCCTTCTTATGTGCCATTTGGATTTCAGTTATAAGTTTGGGTCTTATCGAGATGTTGGCACATAACATTTGAGAGTCTGTTCTCATTGGATTCCATGTACTCAACTCTTCTATAGATGTCCATTCCCTAATCATCAATCTGACCATGCTTGCCTTTCTACCCAAAGCATCTCCTATGACATTCGCTTCCCCAGGGTCGCATTGAATGCCAAAGTGATAATCCTTGAGTAATTCCATCATCCTTCTTTTTCTTAATTTAAGATCATTCTAGGAAAACAAATACTTCAAGCTCTTGTGATCTTTGAAAACTCCAAACATCATTTCGTATAGATAGTGTCTCTAGTTCTTCAATTCAAACATTATTGTTGCCAGCTCCAAGTCATCCGTTGGGTAATTTGCCTCATATGGTTCGATTTTCCGCGAGGCAAAAGAAATTACCTTTCGCTCTTCTATGAATACGGATCATAACCCTTCTTTCGATGCGTCTCTATAGACGATAAAACCTTCGATTCAATTCGATAGCTAGGACTGAAGCGGTTGTGAGTCATTTCTTTAGTTCCTGAAAACTGGACTCACACTTGTCATTCCACTAAAACTTGACCTGTTTCTAGGTCAATCCCGACAGTGGTCAGGAAATCTTGGAGGAATCCTTAATGAATCTTCAATGATATCAAGCCAATCCAAGAAAGCTTCGGATCTCCATTACCATTTTAGGTTGTTTCATATCGACAACTATTTATACTTTTGATGGGTCCACCATGATCCCATCTCTAGATATTATATCTCCTAAGGAGGTGAGTTTCTCAAACTGAAATTCGCACTTGTTGAACTTTGCAAACAACTTATGCTCTCATAGTGTCTACAATTTGATCCTCAAGTGACGTTTGTCGTCCCCTCTCAATTTAGAGTACACAAGTATGTCGCCTATGAAGATTACTACAAATTGGTCCAAGTAAGGTCGGAAGATTTTGTGCATCAAATCCATAAATGTTGTAGAGGCATTTGTCAATCAGAATGGCATCACCATGAACTCATAGTGACCATACATACTTTGAAATGTTGTCTCATTTATGTCTTATCCCTTGATCTTTAACTTATAATATCCTTATTGTAGACCGAATTTCGAATACACCGTGGCTACCCGAAGTTGATTGAATAACTCATCGATCCTCTGGAAGGGATACTTATTTTTGATAATCACGTTGTTAGACAATAGTAGATGATGCACAACCCTAATGATCTATCCTTTTTCTTGACAAAGAGCACAGGGGCTCCCCATGGGGATGTGCTCGGCCTAACAAATGCCACTTCCACTAGCTTATGCAACTGAGCCATTAACTCTTACAACTCTACTGGATCCATTATATACAGTGTCCTTTCTACCGGCGTTGTGCATTTGGCGGTAAAGAATTAATTGTGAACTCCATTTCCTTATTAGGAGGAAGTGTGGTGAGTTATGGCGTAAATATGTCTATTCCAATACTATTGGAACTTGGTGAACTGAGTTTCCATCATGGGTTGTTGATCACAAACATACCCTTGCGCCCATTTGTTATAGGTTTTCTATCATTTAATCGGGGCCAATGTGACTTGTGCCCTACCCGATAGTTCCACTGGTTCTTTGAGTTTACATAACGTGTGAATATGTTGTGGCAGTCCATTTGTGCAAAATGTTCGATAATCTTAATATCATACTCGAGATATAAGAAGTAGGATCAAATTTGGAGGCATACATCATCAATCTTTACTTCGCATGTATTAAATATAGCATCGCTTTTCTTAGCTCGCGTCAAAGGAGTGACACTTATAAACAAATAGGTATATGTTCTATGTTTGCATGCAAGTTATGAGTGAAATGCGGTTCAATAAAGAAGTGTGATGGTCTCAGGATCAAACGATTGCTTTAGCAAGATGATCGGATACTAGGAGCGTCCACATATGTGGCATCCAGGGCCTCTTGCCTAGCTAAAGAAAAGACGTGGGTAGGTGCTCTGGCTCGATTAACTGGCTTGTTTATGAGCTTCTGAGGCATTGCCGGTTTATTGCCAAGTGTGCCTCGCATTGGGTACTCTTTGATCTGATGTTGTGTGCTCCCACACTCAAGCATTTCCCCTACTTACGCCTGCACTGATCAGACGTATGCCCTGACTTGTGGCAGTGGGGGCAGACTATGGACTGAATGGGTTGTTTTCCTATATTGGTGTCCTTAGCTCAGCCACTTTGAAATTTCATAGGTGGTGTAGGGGCTATCTCACTGATTAACCTTTTAGATCTTAAGGCCCGATTCTACTGAAGTTGCCTGATTATGCTCAATCTCATTTCCACGTGGGCTGCCACCTTAAAAGTAGCTTAGTAAGTATCAAGTTCCACCGTCAATAGCTGCTTCTGCAGATCTAACCTCAACCCTCTAGTGAATTTGTATAATTTATATGCATTTATGCTGATGGATCGCAGTGCATACTTCGATAACCAATGGAATTCAAACTCGTATTGGGCCACTGTCATATTACCCTGCCTTAGTTGGTGAAATTCATCCCGTCGAGCCTTCCATGGAAACTTGTGGGATTTAATGATCGTGAACTCTATGAGGAAATTTTCCCAAGTTTGCCTGATCCTATCTTGAGTCCATTTTCCCTCCATAGCTTTCCACCAGTCGCAGGCCGCAGACTCCAAACAAAAGACCGTGAGAGTAATCTTTTGTTCCTCTGTATAGTGTGAAGCGGAGAAAAGGCTCTCTAAGTTTTCAATCCAGTCTTCGGCCTTAGCATCATCAGGTTCTCCCCAAAAGGCCGGTAGATCAAAGCATAATAATCGTTCTAGGACCCTATCATGGGCATGTTGTGGGGGTTCCCTTGTCAATTAGTTTTGGCTTGTATTGTTGTTGCATTAATAACAAAATTGTTTGCAATGCCTATGCAATCATGTTTTCTCCCGCGGCATGGAGAGGTGGAAGTGGTAGTTTTGGGGAAAATATCCTTTCTCGAGGAGGGTTTGGATCCTCCAAGCACCATTATGCAGTCTTCCACGTCCCCTCTGTTCAGCCATCTGTATTAAAGCGAGTTAGTAAGCAATCGCTACTAACTCAAATTGTGATAGCAACGTATATAAGTTAACTATATGCCAAATTATGCGTAAATAATTATTGAAATATAACCACAACACATGGCAAGTTATAGTAAAACATCAATAATAGATTACAAACTACTCTAACTAATTGAGAGATTTACAATGGTACTTCATACAATAAGTATTAATACAAAATACAACGTCTAAACATTACTAAATCTAAGTACAAAGTCGGACATTAAAATGATCAAATTTATCTAATCAGTGTATATGTTATCAGCGTTGTCGATGTTAGGCTCTTGCTAGAAATCTATCAGATCCATTTCCTAATCCTCTTCTGGATCTTCCTCCGTGTTTTCCTCTAGGTCTTTCTCTGGATCTTCCTCGGGCTATTTTTTTTCCTCAGGTGGTTGAGGAACTGGATCTTCTATAGCTGGGGGCATTTTTGGATTAATGTTGATAGCATCGATTACCTAGTTATGGATCAGCTGGACGTGTTGTCGAAAGTCAGTCTGGCTTGTTCGAATCTGTATTGCTTGGTTCTGAACTTGTTGTTGGAGTCCCACTATCTGGGTTTGCATGCTCTCGATTCTTTTGTTCGATCAAGAATTAGGTCCAGTTATTGGTCCACCATAGCCTCTGAGTCTCTGATCGTGTTGAGGTGTTAGATAGTTTGGTGTTCATGGAAATCAACTTTTTCCAATAACCCACGGTTCATAAAGGCCATACTAGTGCATTTTTGGTACCCACGATTCATGTCTCAGGTCATGATATACAGTCACTCGTAAAGTGTATGGATATGGTCATGCCGGGCACGAATCGACTACTTGTGTTCCTTCAATTGGTCATTAAGTTTTATCGGGTCCTTATGTTGATTTTGTAATTGCTCTTCTAGGGCCTTTGTGCGATTCTTCACATCATGAAATTGGTAGATAGCTTGCGAGTGCTCTCCCTGCCAGTGTAACATCATCTCGGAGTAATAATTAACCTTTGCATGTAACTGATTAGTGTGAGTTTTGCATGTATTTTAGGGCATATTTATGGCTATAATTGTGTATAAACATGCAATAACGCATATGAAATGGTATATATTCTCTCTTTGTAGAAAAGGTGTTACGCTTTGCTTGTTTTGTAGGAATTTAACGATATTTGGAGTGATTTTGTGACAAATACGAGCTTTGCTACCAAGAATCATCAAGAATTGAGCGATTACACCCAATTGAGAGCCAACTATATTGAGTCTAAAGTCATAATAATGAGTCGTGTCTCCAAAGAAGTATGGATGAGCAAACAACGAGGGGATTAACTTCAAGAAACGTCCAAATGCGTCTGAAATTTGCAGCACTGGTAGGGTTTAGTATTTTGGCCATACCTCTCTCTACAAAATTAATATTGAGCTGATTCAAGTGGCTATGGAAATTTAAGAGAGAGGGCTACAACTCATATGAAGACCCCATAAGCAAATTCGGAAGTTTTGGAGGCGCACGGCCTGTGCTTGTGACGCACAGGCTGCCCGTGCTCACCTGCGAACCTGAAGAATCCTGAAGAACATGAACTGACTTATGGCATCAAGCATGGGTAGGTCATACGTGCGGCGCATGTCCCATGTGTGGGTCGCTGAAAATTGATTTTTCACGGCCTGGAGTATGACCAGGTCGTGCGTGGGGCGCACGGCCCGTGCGTCTGTAATGGAATGTCCAAAAATGATAGCACATTGACCTAGGCTTCTAAAAGGGTATAAATACCACTTTTTGGGGCACACACCACGGGAGGAAAAGGTCTAGAAAAGACCCAAGAACACAAAAAATAGCTAAACTTCATCAAGAAAGAATCAAGGGAAGAATCGGGTCGAATCGAAGCTTGAGGATTGAAGATTAATCAAGAGATTATCCATTTCCCTAAGTTTTCTCATTCTTTGTGCTTTAATCTTTCATTTGAGCTTGTCATGAATATGAACAATTTATCTATGAGTTGTTTATTTGTAATGAGTAGCTAAACATCTTGTGATTTCTGGGTTTTGGAAGTAGATTAATTGAACTCTTGTTGAATGTTTTAATCTTAGTTGAAGTTATTGTCTTGAAGCCTATTTGAGTACTTTGTGCCTATTCTTGTTTTATCATTTGGTCTATAGTTGGCATGTTTGATATATTGATTCATAATTCGAGAGCCTTCATATTTGATTCTTGAGCACTTTGGCCTGATTTAGCAATATTTGATTCATTGAGCACTTTTGATTCAATGATTTTAGCATGTTTGATATATTGATTCATAATTCGAGAGATGAGTTTCAATATTAGATCTTGAGTACTTGACATGAATATTTGCATGAATCGAGAGGTTTGTAGATATTTGTGAGGATAATTGATCTTTTGTGCTTTTGGGAGTTGTGTATCTTATGTTGAGTAGAGATGCTAGTATAGATATTTCAATCTACGTTTTATATACATCTCGAGAGGGGGGATAAAACATATGTGTGATCGTCTTATAGGTATATTGCTAATAACTTTGGCTTTGATTAAATAGGACAACAAGAGGAATATTAATGGAAACCATAACCCGGGAATCCATTTCATACCCTTGATAATTTCATTATTATTTTCATCTTGTGTTTTTGTGGTTATTCTTGTCTTTACTTCCACAAAAAATCATCCAACTTACGATCGTCTAAATAAAGATAAAACTATCTTAGTTCGATACTTATCACATTAATTTATTAGTCTCCGTGGATACGACCTTGCTTACCATATTCTATAAACTAACCGTACACTTGCGGTGAAGCTAAAAAAAGGCGAACAAGTTTTTGGCGCCATTGTCGGGGATCGAACATACAGTCGGCTCCTCGGGGTCCATACATGGACAAAACACACTAGTGCTTGTCAAATACGAGAATAGAATAACTAAGGCAAGAATAACTAACCAGTACTATCTCCATTGAGAAAGTCAACTAAGTGTGGTAAATATTCAATAACAATTATCAAATATAGTATCAAATGTTCTATAGAATCCCAAATATCACGAAATTTTTAACTTAGATGAATCGATAGTGGTAAATCCCAATACAAGCAGAGGGTCCTATCCTGGGTCAGATTGGTGTAAGTTTCCTTCTTACTAACCTGACTCTGATACCACAACTGTCACGCTCCAAAAATAAAAACCACACACATACAGTCAAACTTATATCGTTTTACCACTCCGACAATATTAATAACCATAAAAGTCAACAATTATCCTCAAACAACCTTGATCAACATAATATAATTAAAATAGTGAACGAGTAGTAGCGGAATTAACCATAATACATGTTGAAATCCCAAATAGCAAATACATAGTCTATTACATAATAAGTCCTAGAAAACTTAATTATCAAACGCCTAATATAACAGAAAATCACTATGTCGCATGAAGGTCATTGGCTCCATCCTCATAGTACGGAAGCTCACCATCTTGTCGTTGAAAAGGTGGGGGTGAGACAAAAATTCTCAGTAGATGGGTGTGTGCGCGAGAGTGTGGCATTAAATATGCAAGAAAATAGTTCAACCAACGATGCATGAAAAGTGAATGTCAGATAATTAGTTCATTTACCAACAAATAAATTAGATCATAGCAGAATGATACAGAAAGATATGGTTGAGTATGTATCATAATTTCAACCTATGTCAAACAGAAGAATTGCTCATAAAATGTGACGCAATCAGACCGTCCTTATTCGGCAGAGTCGATTCGATCAAACATCGAGTCCCCAAAAGCCCTCCAATGGATAGGGCCGGAGCCATTATCCCAGAAGGAACGATGTCTCCACAAAAGGCTTGCAAGGCCTAGAGATCGTTATACTCATGATTATACCCATACTACGACCCAATTACCCATTGAACTCTCATATCCAACCCGAGGTTGGGATTTGGACGATGGAGGCTGGTAAGAGATTATACATGATGTCGTACTTGTTTTATCCATTCACAGAAACAGATCAAATTAATGTAAGACACATTCAGAGTTACATAAATATTTCAAATCACATATAGCATATTCAAGAGGTTCAAAGTCATATCACAAGTCATTAAGGTAGATACAGTGA
The DNA here is from genome assembly GCA_016081115.2 of Rehmannia glutinosa. Classification (NCBI taxonomy): domain Eukaryota; kingdom Viridiplantae; phylum Streptophyta; class Magnoliopsida; order Lamiales; family Orobanchaceae; genus Rehmannia; species Rehmannia glutinosa. Next base: position 30,803,806 of record CM071931.1, on the reverse strand, counting down.
ACAAGATACACAATGTCCGGTACCGACTTATCAAAATATAGGTTAACGGCTAGTCATCAGATGTTCAATCTTGCCTTTACAGATATTTGATTTTGTATGTAAGGCAAAATCCAAGATACTAATGTATTCGCCTATTCAAGGCAAGGAAGTCGCCATTTTGAGTGTGTGCTTTATTCTGATGAAAAATTCATTATAAGTGTCCGGGTATGACAAGAAAATAATATCCTTGTTGGAGAATTATAAAAAAACATTTTGTTGTCAATAAGTAGGCTATAGTTGAAATATATTTTCTTGGACCTTGAGAAAAATGAAAATAAGTAGTCTTTATTGGACCTTGGACAAGAAAATGTGGTAAGTCTTGGTCCTGGAGTCAAAAAAGGGTGAAGTCGGTTTCTAAATTCTTTAAAAATTACAAGAAGTCTTGAATACAAATAGTAGGAATCAGTTTATTTCGGAAATTCCAGTCTGCTCTTGTTTTCCAAAAATTGTAATTTTCGACTCATTATTTAAAATAAGTATATCTCCTAAACTTGAAGGGATTTTAATGTGATCATGATTTTAAAATATCACTTTTGGACAATAAGGTATTAGGACAAAAGAAGTTTTGAAAAGTGAACAGTTTAAGTCCCTCAATTTTCAAACTTTTATTTCTAGTTCACAAATCGATTTTGTCCTTAAGGGTTCATTTGATTGTTATGAAACTTAAACCATTGGTTCTTAATGTCATATATTCAAAGTTAAAAATTTCAGAGAATCAGATTTTCCAAAAGTTGGGTCGATATTTTGAAAATGTCAATTTTGCTTACTTTGATTTTGTCCCGAATTTAAAACTACATATCTCAAAATTCTTAATGGATTTTGAACTGATTCCAACTTTAAAATGTCAATTAGAACAGTACAATATTGGGATAAAATAAGTTTTTAAAATCTTGCTGTTTAGTTCCCAAATTTTTGGAATTTGTATTTTTTAGCCCAAAAGAACTTTTATCGTTGGGGGCTCATTTTAAGTCCGATTGTTATGAGATATGAACCATAGATTCTTGACATCATAAATTTTAAGTTAATAGGTTTTTCAAGTACAAGAGATGTACCAATTCAGAAATTTATAGATTGGTCCTTAAATTTTTAAATTTTCACAATTAAGTCCTTCAAACTTCCATAATTGGATTTCTTAACCCAAAACACTTAAAATTTTCTTAATCACTTAAGATAATTATTATAGTTATGGTCAAGCCAAAAATTTGAGTTTTAAAGTTTCGTCTTTGGACAGTTCGGTAATTATAATATAGTCCTCAAAGTTTGCAAATTGCACAAATGGTCCAATCATCAAAAATCATGTACAAGTTCATATTCTCAAAATACTTAACAGGTAAATATCATAATTTTGAGCATATTTTACATGCATTAACGATAATGCAAGATCTCCACAAGAAATCACAAGATTTTTTCATGTATGTCCTTATTGTGTTAAATATGAAGATCAAGCTCAATTTGTTCAAACTTTTGAACTTAATGTGTTCAAAATACACATGAAACATATAATAAATTATTTGTATAGTATCTCATGCTCTAAATGATATTATCAAATTATTTTCTCGTTCTTGAAAGAGTTTTTCCACCCACTTTAACTAGTTTCAAATGTACTCTTCAAAAAAATTGAGTTATTCCTCTTGGCTCCCAAATTCTTGGCTCCAAACAAAACAAGTCAGCACCTAGGTAGTTCAAATCCATATTTTTTGGTTAAGAGTGTGTGGTTTCAAGTCAAGAAGGAAATGAGTGTTCCAAAACCAAAAATGACCATTACCACTATAAGAATTTCGCTGAATGACAACAGATATAATCAGTTATTTATTACAATAATCAACTGTTATTGAAGATGGTATTGTAAAAGACCCCGCTAATCGACGATAGTTCCAAACCGTTGTCTTTAATAAGAAAGACAATGGTTGGAATCTGTTGTCTTTAGATGTTAAAGACAGTGGTTGGAACAGTGGTTGGTAACTATTTTTGAATTATGCAATACAACAATGGGTTTCAACAATGGATAAGATATGTTGTGCTTTTGAAGTATCCCAGTAGTTCGACAAGGCTTAATAACCATTGTAATTTATAATTGTTTCAACAACGGTGTTCCACAATAGATCAAATTTATTGTGGATTTAAAGTATTACAACAGTTCTACAAGGGTTAATAACCATTTTAGTTTTGGACCACGATTATTGCAATATTTATTTGTTGTCTTCTATTTTTTCACCTATGGTAATATAAATTTTGATTTCATGCGTTCAAAAAAACACAATACAAGAAAATAACATATAACTAATCAAAACAAAACATGACATTCAAGTGATTGTATTTAGTATATGTCTGCAAAACAGTATCAAGTATTTAACGAAACGTATCTAACATGTGTTTAACAAAATATCTAACAAGTGTTAAACAAAACATCTAACAAGTGTTCTCAAAGAGACATTGAATTCTTTCATTGATGGGAAGCAGCAAAGCACTCCAATATCTTGTTCACATAATAGAAGTTCATGCCTGCAAATAAGAAGTATACATCAATTTACATTAAAGCATTAAATATGCTTACCAACAATTAAAAACTGGAGGTATGCAGCATGCACCATGAAATTAAAATCAGATTCTAAGAGAGAAATCAAAATCAGATTCCATTGTGGATTTGGAATTTTCGAACTCAAAAGGAACCAAAATTATTCAATTACAGAATGTGCACAGTCTTTATAACTATGAACATTTGAATATAACTATAAACAAAATACCTATTCACTCATGTGTATGGTCTTCGACGCATTCTGCCCACTTCGATCGCACTTCATCAATTTGAACTTGAGAATACTCAACCTTTGAGAACAATGAGAAAACATAGGTTATATTAATTGGCTCTAATTATTAAACATTTGCAAAAAACATGAGAACGCCAAATTTTAATATAATTTACTATTGATCACAATGAAGTCATGTCCGTAGTTGAATCTTCAACAATCTGCCTCATGTACCGCATCACAAAATGACCGCATTGGAATATGTCGGGTTGAAGATGAGCCTACGTTTAAAACAATTTTAAATGACATGTATGCAAGTAAAATCTCTTAAACTAAACAAATTGATGCATATGCAAAACAAAAATATCAACCAAAATGAATAAATAAAATAGAACTCTTTAACCATTTAAACTAGCCCTGATGAACTTTAACTGCATATTTAGTTCATTTATACACTGAGAAAAAAAGGAAGAAGAACAAGGAAAATATAAAACACATAGAACACGGCAGCTTCTTCTCTCTCTTTTCTACCATCCGAACGCCCCGTTTAACGTCGTTGGTGTCTTTGTCGGTCGTCTTCTTCATGGGTTCGTCGGAGTCGCTTTATGGTTTAACCTCCAATTTCATGCCTCACCATGCACATTCCCAGCCGTCACCTCCGTCTCAATCGAATATCACGCATGATGCACGTACTCCCGCGTGACGCGTGGATCAGTCCAGCGATGGGAAATCGGATTCCCTTGGCCCTGCGTCCGCATCGTTTTCCTGCTATGGGTTGTCGTAGAATTTTGCGCCATCCAAAAACACCCCAGGCCCGTCCCCTATGACACATGCATCCACAGGGTTGGTTCTGCCGGAGGCTTACCTGCCATCGCCTACGAGTTATGTTGCCTCCATGCATGTGGAGAGCATTAGGGGGGTGCACCCCCACCTCTTTGTATCCAGTGGCCTTTGGGGGGCCTTCCCTTACCCCCATGGTTGTCGCTAACCATGGGGGGCCAGCCCCTGTGTGGGATATTATGGGGGGTCGGCAGCTCCATCTTTCTCCAAGGCCGCCCCCTCCCAGGGGGGTGATGAACCCTGGGCCACTGTTTACCATCTTCAGGGCATCCCTCCTGCATGCCCTCCCAAGAATGCTGCTCAAATTGCTGGAAGCTTCCCCACAATGGCCTCCTCACATGAATCGAACCCTATATTTTTGGCTTATAATGCTAATGCTCATGCTAATTTGGGTAATACTTTCGCTAAAGTTGTTTCAGGTAATCCCCACCCTATAAATTCAGCTCTTCCCCAGGCCCCAGGTAATCTTTCCTTATTTCCTCATGTTGTTTTGGGAAAGATTAATTCTATCCCTAAACCTGTTAGGGAAGGCGATTACTATTCAGTGACTATTGATGAAAACATTTACCAGTAGCGTCTTGTTGAATTCTCATACTCTTTGATCGGGCGGGTTATTTTGGGAAAGAGCAACAAGCCATGGCCTACTATGCTTTTTCATAAACGGCTATTTGTGAAAGAGTTATGGGGCATTAAATCGATTGGAAACTAATCCCCCGAGCAAGGGTTGTTTTACGTATTAAATTTTCTAATGCTCGAGGCTCGATTGCGTGTCAATTGGTCACTTAATGTCTGGGACCATTCGTCTCTCTCCATAGGTTCCGGACTTCAACCCTTACAAGATTCACACTTCTATTGCCGGTGTTTGGGTTGATTTTTGAGCTTAGTCAGAATCTTCGGGATCCTAACACTATTTTGAGGATCGCCAGTGCTATTGGTAACCGGGTGCAAATTGATCAACGATGTCTAGATGGCTCCCTTGGTCACTTCATTCAAGTGTTGGTTGACATAGATCTTGAAAAGCCATTGGAGGATCATAATATGGTAGAGCGGATTGGCCAATGTTCGTTTGTGTTGGTTAGCTACGAGAAATTACCTAAGTTCTGCTCTAAGTGTAATATTACGAGACACTCAATTTCTTTATGTCGTCTTACTTCTTCAGGGCCCTTTGTTCTGATGAACCATTCTCGTTCGCCTATAGGTCGATCCAGAGCACCTGAAGGATATCCCGCATCTCAAAGGGGGCGCTCCAGAGTTCGAAAAATTTACCGCCAAATGCCTCATGCTACTGACAAGGGCAAGGCCATCACTCAAGGGTAAGCTTATTCGCACCCTTAGCAGGGGTTTCTAGGATAGGTCTCTCGATACGGCCAAGTCAAGGATGCATCAGGATGTCACTCAAGGGTCATCCCCGGTCATACATGACCTTACCATTATTATGGATTCTACATGACACAAGGAGTTCGAATTTGCAGCATATAAACGTTGGGCGGACTATGTTGATGATGTTTCTCATGCGCATGCATCTGACCATGTGGACCATACTATTTCTGATAATTTCGTGCATTCGCCACGGGCAGTTTCTCCACCTAGGTCTCAATGAATTGCATCTTTTGGAATATATGGGGAATTGGGAACATTGCTTCTCGTAATGTTCTTAAGGCTCTATGTTTTAAGCACAAATCATCATTTTTGGCCATTAGTGAGCCTAAGGTGGATATTAACTCCATCTCGGATTCTTACTAGACTAGTTTGGGTTTGCGTTTTATGACTCAGAATTTTCGCTCTAATGGTCGGGCGAATATCTTGGTGTTTTATAAACAGAGCATTTCTATCTTGCAGCAGGTTCTGATTTCTTTTCAGTGTATTGTTATTCAGGTTCAATGGGGCTCTCTGACTTTTCATATTGGTTTGGTTCATGGTTTATGTAATCATTTTGACCGTCGTACTCTTTGACTGGATTTGATGAATTTGGGTTTTAATGATTTGTTGCTCCTTGGTGATTTTAATGTTGTATTGGGTCATCATGAGCGTTCGGGCAGTGGTAGTCTTTCCCAGGCTTCTTGTCAGGATTTCAGGGGCTTTTTGGATGATGCTGGTTTGTTCTTAGTGCCCACTACGGGTAATTCTTTTACTTGGTGTGCTACTTGCACGCCCAGTTCCTTGCTCCAGCCTAAATTGGACCGAGCCTTGGCCACTTGTCAATTTTTCTCCCTTTGGCAAGCGGTTAAAGGTCTGGTTCTTCCTCGTATCAGTTCAGATCACCATTCCATATTGGTTTCTTGCTCGTCATCTATCTGGGGTCCGGTTCACTTTCGTCTTCCACGTATGTGGGTTTATCATGACTCGTTTTAGGATCTAGTTGTCTCCTCTTGGGGTCTGATGTTTCCCTCCCCTAACCCTCTTCTGCGCGTCTTGTGGACACTTAAAAGGCTGCGTCAGACTATTAAGACTTGGAATAAAGAGGTCTTTGGTGATGTTAATCGTAAGGTGGATAGTTAGATGGAGGAAGATCCTCTATCCCCTTTGCTTTTTTGCATTGCGGAGGAAGTCTATTGAGACCGCGGTGATTCAAAATCAGCTAGGGTCGTTCATTGCGCCTAGACGTATTATCTTTCCCTCTTCGATTCTTTATGCTGATGATATTGTTATTATGTGTGGGGCCTCTTCAGCTAATGCACGTATCCTTCTTCAGATCCTCACATTGTATGCTGGTATTTCGGGGCAGGCCTCAACCCTCGTAAATCTAAGGTTTACTTCGGCGCCTGGGTTTTTACTCATGTACGCGGGCGTATCCAAGCTATTATGGGAATTCAGTCAAGGGCCTTCCCTACGGTCTATTTAGGCGCTCCAATCTTCAAAGGGGCTCCCAAGGTTGCACTCTTGCGGCACGTCTTTGATAAGATTATCCTCAAGTTTCGGAGATGGAAGGGGACTGCACTCTCTATTGCTGGTAGAGTCTCCTTGGTTAATTATGTGATTACTAGCTCTTTTGTGCATACAATGATGATTTACAATTGGCCGAGATCCTTGCTTCTGCAAATGGAGCAAGCCATGCGTAACTTTATTTGGACTGGTGATGTAAACTCAAAGGGTTCGGTGGTGGTCAATTGGGCTAGATGTTGTACGCCTCGGGGAGAAGGGGGCCTGGGTGTTCGCTCGATTGTTGTGGCTAATAATGTTTTTCTGATGAAGCTGGGCTAGAAGGTTATGACCTTGGATTCTGTGGTTTTCAAAACTCTCCGGAAACGTTATCTGACTTTGGATGGTTCTCTTCGAAGATCGTCTATCCCTTCTTCAATCTGGACTGGGATTCGGCCTTAGATCGCAAGATGTTTAGATGACGGTCGATGGATCCCTGGGTGTAATTCTGAGGTTTTATTTTGGATTGACAACTGGTTGGGCTATTGCATTGTAGATAGAATTGGTATTCCGCATGAGTACAGATATCTATTTCGGCATCGCATTTTGGAGTATTTCTATGATGGGTCTTGGCACTTTACCTTCTCATTTGTTGAGGCTAACTTGGATCTGGTCCGAGACATTGTTCGTATCCCCATCGCCCCCTCTTCGAGGGATACGCGGGTCTAGATGCATTTTGATAATGGGAACATTACCTCGAAAGCAACGTATTTGTATATTCGGCCACAATCCCCTATGGTCCAATGGGATTCTTAGATTTGGTCTCCTCACATCCCAGAACATCGTTCGATTGTGGTGCGGCAAGCTATCCACAATCGTTTGGCGGTCCTAGACTTATTGCGTCCAAGGGGAAGCTTTATTGGCCCCTCGGTCTATGGTCTTTGTTGTGCTTTTACTGAGTCTTTTGATCACTTATTTGTCTCTTATGTCTTTGCAGGGGCTCTTTGGGGATGGATTTTTGGTTCCTTTGATGTCAACCTTTTTATGGCTCATAGCTTTAATGAATTCCTAGTGCGCTTAATGAATTTCCGTTTTAGTGCGCAAGTTGCTTTTTTTATGGCGGTGGCAGCTCTGTCATGTATCTGGTTTATTTGGCATATCAGGAATGATTTAGTTTTTAATGATAAGCTCTGGACGGTGGAGGCGGCCATTACTTAGCTTCGGGTTCTTATTGCCAATCATCTTCTTTAGATCAGGGTTGTATGCATAACGATCAAACTAAACTCTTCATCCTTCGTGATCTTCACATTCTTCGACGGCCCAGACCAACTCTGAAGATTGTGCAAGTTAACTGGCAAAAGCCCCTTCCGGGTTGGATCAAGGTGAATACGGACGGTAGTGTCTCGGGGGTGCCGGGGTCTCTTACAACTTCTGGGGTTTTCCGAAACTGCAGAGGATTCTTCTGGGGCTGCTTTGTGGAACGATGTGGTGTGGGGTACGCTTTTGAGGCCGAATTGGTGGCAGCAATTTGGGCCATTCATTATGCATTCACTAAGGGCTGGGCCTAACTTTGGCTTGAGTCTGATTATGTTTATGTTGTGGAACTGCTTCAGAAAAGATCTGTTACTGTTCCCTGGCGACATCTTAGCAAATGGCGTTATAATCTTCATTTGCTCTCTCAGATGGATCTGGTGGTCGCGCACATATACTGTTAAGGCAATCGAGTGGCAGACCTACTCAGTAAGAAGTCGATATTTGTGACTTGGTGGGGAGTCCCTCCAGCGGATATTGTGCCCTTCCTTACGGAGGACTATTTGGTCAATCCAATTTTTGGTTTGTTAGTTAATGGCGTCCGATTCTTTATTTATGTATTTTTGGGCGTTTCTTTTATGGGGGGTACTATTTTTCCTGCCAAGTGTGGGTTTTACCTTGGGAGGTTTTAACGAGGCCCCAACCATTCAGCTATTTGGTCGGCTTGTGACCATTTCATTTTTCTTTCATTGTTGGTTTTCTTCTGGATTCTTTGGCTACCTGATCAGCCTGTGATCAGGATCACACTTTTTTATTTTTTAATATATCTTTGATTTATTCAAAAAAAAAGGAAAAAATAAAAGCAATGCATCAATCTGCAGATTTCTATAATCTCCAAGGCAACTTATTATACAGGACTACAACTGAAAGGGGAAAAAACATTGCATCCAAATAACTAAGTCAATATTTTTGCTAAACAAAAGTTTTTCAAAACCAACAAAATTGTTGAAATATATCTATATATATATAATTTCTGATAATGTATTCACCCTTTAAGAGCACAATTCGATCATCCAAAAACAGAAACAACAATGGCGATGGAATCAGAAATATAGCTAGGGTAAAATTTCAAGGACAATTGTTATAGACAAACCTATAAATTTTCAAGCAGCAAATTAAATACCTTGGACTTTATCCATCCATGTTAAAAGGGAAGGTCTATTTCCTCCATGATTAAAAGATGAGCCCAACAAAGAAATACAGGTCAACAAGAAAAAAAAACGGAGTTTATTTGGATATGAAATAATGGCTCTACTATACCCACTAACAAATACTTGAAAGCCGTAACCAGCCAAACCCAACTGAACGGGAAATTTGAATTCAACCAACTAAAAATGAACAAAATAACCTAGAAACTAGTCTATTACGAAGATTCAGCCAACTAAAAACCCAACAATCAACAAATAAATGAATTTACATCTCCTATAGCAATTAACAATCAACAATCAACAAATAAATGGTTAATTTACATCTCCTATAGCAATTAACATTACCTATAAGCTCTGCAACACTGTAATTAACAAAAAAAATTCAGTTCCACATGAGTTGGCAACATAGCTCTTTAATTATGTCCGAAATTGGTAGTCTCTTGACATTCTTGTGAATTTCATTGTTGAACATTCTTATGGCCCTGAATTCACAAGTTCATTCATTAGTATAACAATATACATGAATGAAGACATATACTTAATCAAAGAGAAATAAAATAAAATCATACAAATCCACGATTTGTTTCTAAAGTGGGTTGTGCATTTGACGATAAAAAGGATCCAACAAATAAACAACCCCCTTGTGAGGGTTAATAACAATCAAAATCCAATGTTCACTACATAATATAAACAGAGTTAGAGAACAGAAATAATCAAGTTATTAAAGTATGCAACTCGAACATTACTTGCTATGAACACAAGTTTGTTAGTCAGAGTACCATTCAGCCAGCTAAAGCATGTGCCCGTCGTTCCATCTCTTCGTCAAGAAAACTTTTGTCATCTCTTTTTGATGGTACATGCCCTATATTCAATGGATCCACGAATCATTACTTATCAAGCTTGTTCTCCCACATTATTTTATTATATAAGTGCCTACAAATCATTTCAAAAATAGTATTGATTAGTACAAAACTAAATCCTGAATATTTAAATTTTAAAACAATGTAAATCTTACCAATTGTAGACAGATATACATGTGTAGGAAATTTTCTTTAACTGATAGAAGGGAATGATATCTTCCATGTTGACATAGAGTGTACGATCATGGTCAAAGACATCAAAATCTAAGCTTAACAATATATTTCCCCTATGCTGAAGAGCAAGCTTAACATAGAAATATAACATATATAATGTTTTTGGCATAATCAACGAATCCAAAGTGAGCTTTGTTGCTTTATCCACACCTTTCTTCCTTATAAGCTTCTAAAAATTGAATTATCACATATGTAAGATTCTTTAAACCAAAATGTGCGGAAGTTCATTATTTAAATTGAAAAATACAATAATTATATCATTACCTAATCATTCAACTTTATAAAGTGCTTAGGACAAGCAACATGGGATCCTACTGCCTCTCTAATGCTTTGACATTCTCCAGGGATTGGCGAAAGAGAATTTTCATGCACTAATTCATGAATAGAGACACGCATGCAGTTATTGGGCAATTGATTTCCTTGGAAAATTTGATTGGGTCCAGCAACCTTATAACAGTACCATATGCAAATAGTGCTCAATTCCAATGTCAATACTACACATTTACCCTATAAAGCGTCATCTTTGTCGATAAAATTTATGTCATCATCACCATCTGTTTCTTCCTCATGTGAGGGACTCTACTTTTCATCACGTGAGGGACTCTCTTTTTCATCATGTGAGGGACTCTCAGGACGATGGTCATATTTTACTGAACAACTTCCATTTTCATCAATTCATATGGCACACGCATTCTTGTAAATTGTTGCTTCTAGTCTCTTGATAAGTGCATCTAGTTCTGAATTTTTCTTACTTGTCTCCACTAACTCATTTTGTTGTTCAATGTAGAGTTTCATATCCACACTTGTACTCCCTCTCGTACATGGAAGAACACAGATGGAGTAACATGACCTCCAACTCCTTCACACGCCCGTGTTCTTTGGATTCAAGAGCCTTGCAAAGACTCGCCATCATTCCATCCTTCTATGTTCAACTTACCATCCTTCCTCTTTTGAATATAATCATCCTATAATGCAAAAATATGTCAAACAACTTACCATGTTCTATTGAAATAAAGAAATCAGAATTGTAATATTTGCTCACAATCTTTGCAATGGCTGATTTCAATTGTTCGCCTTCATGATTGCCATCTTTAGTGCATCGACAACTATCCAATGAATAGCTTTATTGATTTCGTCATCCTTTTGCTCTCTTGTTGTAGAACCCTTTGTTTCTACGAGTAAAAAATTAATAATAACACAACATAATCAATAATAGAATACAATACATACAAAGATTTTACTTTAAAATGCTCGGACAACCGACTAATAACAAAGTTACTCCAATCAGATTGGTCAATAGTAGAGTTAGGTGGCTTGTTTAACTACTCGTGTGTAGGTCCCAAGGGGTGTGAGTAAGGTTTAGAATGGGAGGGGGTTGAATAAACCTTACCAACTTTTTGATTTTAGTCCCTTTAAAATATTACAGAGTTAATTACACAGCTATGTCCTTGAGGGACAACTAAGTTATTTAATCAGCAGAAATAGCCACTCAACAGACTCGAAAGAGCTGTTGATAGAATAAGTCAGATGTTTAAACTAAACCTTAACTTGGCCGTGATGAGATTTTCAGCGGAAGACTTAACACCCTTGAATTTGAGTTATCTTTATTTTAACACTTGGTTTTAGCACTTTGTTATTTATCAGTTGGATAGCAAATTATCAGCAGATATAAATTATGTGTGCAAGAATATAAATATGCTGAAATGTAAATGACACAATAATATTTATAGAGGTTCGAAGATGGGGTAATTTTTCTACTCCTCTCTTCTCCAACTCTTGGAGGAATCCACTAAGTAATGATCAATTTACAGAGTGGATATCAGTCCAGATACAAGTCTTGGTCACACAGCTGACTTGCTCCTTTGGGACTCAGTCTGGAGATGCCTTGATCACACAGCTAGCTTCTCGTCCGACTCAGCTTCTTCATAAGACGGTTGCCTTGCTACTTCAGCTTACTTTCTCAAGCTTCTTGGATTTGATCACGAAGCCCTCCAATAACTTAAGATTAGTTCGACCTTGAACCTTCCTACAATCCTCCTTGGAAAGTAGACCCGTTTTGCTTCTTCAAAAGTTTCATCTTCAAGAGTTTGAAGTTGTCTTTCCTTCACAATTTAGTGTTGGATTGATTTCCTTCGAGATTTAGGCTTGAGGATTTTGCTTGAATAACTTGAGAATGTTTTTCAGTTTACAGTATGAATAATGCTTGTTATCTCATGTGTGCTAGGTTCAGGTAACCTTTTCTCAAAGTGCTTTTATAGTGCACTTTCAAAAATCTGCCCGTTGAAGAGATAGGCTGATTTTCAAAAGTCACTTGTGTTCGTTGGCTTGTCTTTTCTTGGTCTTCAATCTTGAGATGTAGACCTTTCCTCATATTAAATGAATGTTCAGCTTTTTAGAATCTGACACGAGGTGCAGTGCTTCCCATTGGTTTATTCTTTTTGCACGCTTCGGGGTGAGCACTTTAAGACATGGCAGCATGGAACTATTACTTATTTAAGTAATGTTCTTGACTTTTGTGCAACGGATTCTTTTCAGTTAACTCCTCTTTGCAGCTGCCTTTTCCCCAGGTGACTTGAGTCTGCTTCAATGATTGAAAGACTCATCTGTCACTTCAACTTGACTTGGCTTATTGGGTTGACTTAACTGACTCTTCTCACAGCTGTCTCACAGCCGATACTCCTTCAGTCGAGTCATTGGTCTTCTTTCTTGGCCATACTCAGCTATTTCTCAGTGGTGTCTTCACTTCACATCTTCAGTTGACTTCTTGTAATTCCAGGCATAGCTGACTTGACTCAGCTTATACAGCCCTATCTATCACAATAAAAATTACAAGGAAAATGGGGTGCCAACTTTCTAGTCTAAGTTTTACATGGCATTCATCAAAACCTAAACAATAAATTTCCCAACATCGTGATTATTGATCCTTTCAAATATGTATTTATGTTTCAGCAAGGTCTTGTATTGACGCCACTTGTCATTTGCCAAGCTCAAACATCCTAACTTCCATTTTGTGTCAACATTGAATGACAACTATAACAAAAAAATAGTTTGTAACAGATTCCCAATGCAGGTTAATATAGTAAATTAGAAGTAGTAATTTCTTTATGTATTATGTATATGAAAATATGAATATTATAAAAGCTCTCTATATGTCTCTCTATGTGTGTTGTTTCTGTGTGTGAATTCTCATTTAAATTTGTTTTTAGAAATGTGTTGAAAGATTTAAGCTGAAAGGTGATCAGATCAATTCTCCACCTTCCGATCCATGGGGCTTGAAGAAAATATGACCAAAAGCCGATCGAAGGCTCACCCTATCCCAGGTGACTAATATCTCATTATATGATCTATTTTATATAGTTTGTTTAAATAAAGCTAATTCTGTAATTAATTAGTTCCAACTTATGAATTTCTAAATCAAATTCTTCGATCTTGCAGAGGATATTATAAGTGTAGTAGCTCGAACGGATGCCCAACGAGAAAACAAGTGGAAAGGAGTATAAAATTATTAATGATTGTTCTCTACTATGTAACTCATCTACTGTGTATAAAATTATAGATGATTGTTCTCTACTGCGTATACTCAAGAAAACAAAATTTAACTACCAATACTACATGGAATATACTTACATTCACAGATTCCCATAACATGTCTTTGACTTCTTGTGGCACATGCGTCCAACTTTTGTAGGTTATCTTCATCTTTTCCCGAGCTATAACCCCGACATAGCTTTGCATTTCCACTGCACTTTTTCTAATAGGTTGACCATGTTTATTTAACTACCCAACTTTCTTAATGCCTTGCACTCTTTGCACAGCAAGACAATGCATGTGTGTAGAACATCTGGGCATTCTTGTTGTTTGTGTACTCTTGGAATCCGATTCGATGACTAATTCTCAATCTCATAGTAAATATCACACGATTCCTTTCTTAGCATCGCAAATTCTTACTTTGATCAAATGTCTTCTCATCATCCATCTTTGCCATGATTTTTCCTAGGCGCCATGTAGATTATTTACCTGTTAAGCACAAACAAGAATAAACTAAATTAGTTTGAGACAAAAGATTCCAGAATTATCTTCAAATGAAAACTGTAATTATGCCAGCAATACCCATATGCAATCACAAACAATAACATATGTATAATCTAACAAAGTTCATAAAATTGATCATCATCAGCTGCAATATTCTTACAAAGTTATCAAATTAAAATGACGAGTTGATCACTTGTTTAGTTATATGCTATTCTAACAGGTATGTTTTTCAATTATATTATAGAAGATGTATTCAGTTGCATTAAGACATTGGGCTTTCCCAAAATAAGTTTTTTATATGTTATCTAAATACCAAAATAACATTAACGCATAAACAAAAATAATAAAACAGCAGCGACTCTATAGTTAGAAACATGGAGGTGTACAACACTAAATGATGGAATTGTCAACCGAAGTCCCATCACAATCTTCACGAATGCACGGTAGTTCATTTTCATTTGTTCCATCAACATCCATTGGAGGGCAACCCATTGGTAAAACATCGATATTGAATTACGTCATTTTCAAATCATCACCATTAATGTAGTCAAAGTACTCTGATCTACCTGGAGTGGAAATCACAATAGACCATGCATGGTCTTGAGGGTCTTCAATATAGAAAACCTACTTTGCTTGACTACCCAATATAAATTGGTCAGATTTAAATCCAATCCATTTGAGGTTTACCAATGTAAATCCAAGATCATCTACTTTAATTCCATTGTTTTTCTCTACTCAACTGCATTTGAACATTAGAATCCAAAAGTTGTGAAAATCGAGTTCCCATATTTCATCAGTAACTCCATAAAACACCAGTTTGACACAATTGGATTTTTATCCTTTGCACCAGATACTTGCATGAAGTTTGCAACATAGAAGTTTCTTTGGAACAACCTCTTGTTCACATGAAATGGTTTCTCTTTCCACAAACGCAAACACTTTTTCTCAGCAAATACACAAGGGCTAGCCATTATCCTAGGGTACTCTTAAATTTCCCTTCAGCCACTTCAACGTTCAGCACATTTAGACATAGTTTATCATAGACGAACTCTTCCCAATTGACCTCTATCACCTCCATGATAGCAACCATGACTATTAAAATAGTTAATGATAGCTGATTGTAAGAACCGAATTTGATGCCCAGACACTTGGACACCACATCCATCAACTTATGATATTAAATGAAATTCTCATAACTGCATAAATAATTGTCAGAAATCTATATCTCAAGGTACGACGATATTAAAAATTCTAAATAAACTAGTTTGACTCCTCAATTAAAACATTTGACTCTAAAAATATGAAAGAAACAATAAAATAACTTCTGGCATCCATATCCACCACCTCATGCCTTCGCCAAGCTCCTTAACCTGAAAAATATTTGTAAACGTGGGATGAGCTTTCAACTTGCTCAGTGGGAAAAACAATTTGTCTAAAATAAATATGTATGTAAATTATTAATGCATCAATCATACGCATGTAATATTCTGTTCTGGAGTACTATAAGGTACATAGCCCGAAGGCTATTCTGTTTCTGTTTCTGGAAGCCCGTAAGCCATTCTAATTCTGGTAGCCCGAAGGCATTCTGTTTCTGGAACGTGCACCATGCTTCACTAACAACTTAGCATACATTTTATAAAAGACAAATAGAAATCCCCACAATATAATATCCCAGTATTTTTATGAGATATCAGTATCAATAATAATATTTTTAGTATTTACTATCTTTATTATGAGTATTATTTATTCTGATTTTCCAGTTTAAGTTAGCATTCACCATTCTACGTGCATTAGAATTCTAGTCCTCATGAGTTTCATTTTATCGGTAGAATTCAGAATCAGATTAGGATTCATGATTAGATTAGGATTTTGAGTCCATTGGGAGTCTTAATACACAATATATAAAGTGACCCTCCTTATACCTTATTCCCACATCAAAATTTGTCAGCTTTTCAAATTTCTTAAAAATCATGTGTTTATGTTCTTTTCTTTTTCTACTTCCTTTTCCGTCAAATCAACCACCATACGATAGCATCATATCAAAAAAAAAAAAAAAAAAATAAGAGCAAAATGAGTTGAGAGAGACAAGAGACTAGAGTGAGAAAAAAAAAGATGATGGGGAGCGAGAGAGAGACGAGAGAGAAGGGGCTATTTGTTAAAATGAATTTGAGGATTTGGTTTTGGCTTGCAACTTGGTTTTGACTCTTTATTAAGAGATTTAATTTTCAGTTTGAAGATTTAATTGAGGGCCTAACGACTTGTGGGGGATTCAATTGATTTTAGCAAATTTGGGTTTTGACTTCTAAGTTGGGAGCTAGAACTTGGGATCCAAAATTAGGGCATGTATTGCAATTGAGAGTTAATTGGGATTTTGACCAAGCCAATATTTACAGGACATGGAGAACACGATGCCTAGTATTCAGATAGTTGTTTTTCACGTTTATTCACATACTGCATATTGAGGTGGGAATTTCTATTAGTGTTTTATAAATTTTATGTTATATTGTTAGTGAAGCATGATGCATGTCCAAGAAATAGAATGGCCTTCGGGCTACCAGAAACAGAATGGCCTATGGATTTCCAAAAATAGAAACAGAGTAGCCTACGAGCTACGTACCTAATGGTACTCCAGAACAAAATATTACATGTGTGTGATTGATGCATTGATAATTTACATGCGTATTTATTTTAGACGAATTGTTTTTCCACTGAGCAAGTTGAAAGTTCATCCCACGTTTATTAACATTTTTCAAGTTAAGGAGCTTGGCGAAGGCATGAGGCGGTGGATGTGATGCTAGAAGTATTTTATTATTATTTTCATATTTTTAGAGTCAAATGTTTTATTTGAGTTGTCGAACTAGTTTAGTTAGAATTTTTAATGTCATCGTACCTTGAAATTTAGATTTCTGACAATTGGTTACGCAATTATCAGAATTATTATTTAATATTTATTTTTGTCAAAAAAAATTTCATTAATCAATATCGTATTATATATTTCTCTTAAAGTCAGAAAAATTGGGGCTTTACAGAAATAGAATAAGGTATGTAAAATCGTTTACCAATTCCCCAAACTAATTCACCATGATCATCTCTAATCACTCCGCCAATTCTGTAGCATCCCTTATTATAATCCTTTTGTTGGCTTGGTTTTTTAATAAGAGATTCCTTATAGAAGATCAGTTTTATTGGGTATTATGAAATGAGCTTTCAACATTACTCAATTTAAGGGTTAACATAATTTTATTTTTTTTAAACAAAAAACTTATAATATTATACCATTAAAGGAGTTACATTACAAGAGACTCAATTCCAACAGGAAACTCCCAAACCTCCCAAACAGATGGGAATAAGGAAGAAGAAGAAGAAAACCAAGCAACAAGGTGCGCAACAGAACTAGAGGATCATCGTATGTGAAATAATTTAGATACCCTAAAGGATGCCAGTTTTCTCTGAATTTCTTCGGCCCAAACTCCGGTATAACCAAGATTCTCTTTCGGCGAGATGACTACTTGCACCGTCAAGAGAAAATTTGTAGCAACATAAGCTTCATAAAGGCTAAAGCTGATTATTAAGTAATATGGTCAAACCTTCAGTAATAACATATGATTCCCCTTCTCAAACAGAATAAGGTACGTCAATTCGTTTACCAAACACCCAAAATAATTCACCATGATCATCTCTATTTACTTCGCCAATTCCGTAACATCCTTTATTATAATCCCTTTGTTGGTTGGGTCCTTTCATTATAACTTTCTTATAGAAGATCAATTTTATTAGGAATTGTGAAATGAGCTATCAATATTACTCAATTTATGGGTGCATATATTTTTTTATAAAACAAAAAACTTGTAATATTATACTACAAAGGAGTTACATTACAAGATTTTAATTCAAGAAGGAAACTCCCTAAACACAAAACAAATGTGGATAGGGAAGAAGAAGAAAAACTAGAAACAAAGTGTGCAACAGAATTAGAGGATCATCCCATGTGAAAAAAATTAGATACCCTAAGAGCTGCAAGTTTTCTTTGGATTTCTTTTGCCCAAACAAATGTGCGTCACGCCGTAGCTTTTCCATTTTGGTTCGCATCCTCACACGGGCAAGTGCACGGGCCGTGCGCCAGGTCGTGCGTCGATGCGAAGTGCAGAACATATGCGTCTGTTCGTTCAAAACCTGTCTTTTAGAGCCAAAACATGTGATTTTCCGTACGGGCACTTGCTTGCCTAAATAACAGAAGTCCCTGCAGATGATTTTAGATACGAAATTCATAAATCACAAGCATAAAAATCGGTCATTTGCAAAATCTGCATATTGGCATACTTCCTCCTTCAAAAGCTTGAAAGTCAGAAACATATAGTTCTTCGCTGTGATTCGAGATTGCAAGTGTTGTAAACTCGAAACTGAAATAGTTGTTGTATCTTAGGGACGTACGTCGGAACCATTAGCACTTGTATACGGGGCGTTTTCATCTTGGGGAGACTGAATCTAATTCAGGCCTGGACTAAGCCTAAACACTTATACACTTAGCCATTTTCCGAAATAGAAACCAGACAAATTTTTAACAACAATCGCAAGACAAAATACTCGTTTCTGTTGAAGACGATGGCATCAATCTCGTTCACACCAATGGCTGTTGCTCCTGCTCATGGCGAAAAGTCGCCCAAGTTCTCCGGTGCCGACTTCAAATGTTGGGAACAGAAGATGCTGTTTAACCTTACCACCCTGGGACTGTCTCGTTTTCTGAAGTTTGACCCCCCGACCGTTGGCGATGAAGAAATCGACAACAACCGGAGAATCGTTGTGGATGCTTGGCATAACAACGATTTTTTGTGCCGCAACTATGTGTTGAACGGGCTGGACGACACCCTCTATAACATCTATAGCATGTTAAAGACCTCCATGGAATTGTGGGATTCTTTGGAGAAGAAGTATAAGACGGAAGATGCCGGCACAAAGAAATTTGTTGTCGGCAAATTCCTCGAGTACAAGATGGTGACACCAAGACGGTGATCAGCCAAGTCCAGGAGATTCAAATCATACTTCACGACTTAGTGTCTAAAGGGATGATTTTGAATGAATATTTTTAAGTGACTGCAATAATCGAGAAATTGCCGCCATTGTGGAAATATTTCAAAAATTACCTCAAGCACAAGCAAAAAGAGATGGGGCTTGAGGACCTGATTGTTTAGCTTCGGATCGAAGAAGACAACCGGAAATCAGAGGTGAAATCCAGTAATTCTGGAAAGAAGGCTAAGGCCAATCTTGCTGAATCGAGCACTAGCAAGAAACGCAAGCACTCGGAAAAGAAAAAGAAAAAGCCAAAAAGTTCAAGGGGAATTGCTACAACTGTGGAAAACTGAACCACATGGCTAAGGATTGTCGACACCCTAAAAAGGGCAATCAAGGTGGCAACCAACAAGCCAATGTGATAGAGGACAAGTCGGTTCCAATCGACATGTCAGAACTCGATCTCACCGCCATTGTGTTTGAAGCCAATATAGTGGATAACCCAAGGGAGTGGTGGATAGATATCGGGGCTGCTCGTCACATTTGTAACGACAAGGAGATGTTCTCCTCCTACACTCCGATTAATGGAAGAAAACTGTTCATAGGGAACTCTTCGACTTCCAACATGCTCAAGATGACTTCTGGAAAGGAGCTTACGCTTGTAGATGTGCTGTATGTCTCGGACATCCCCAAGAATTTGGTTTCCGATCCTTTACTTAGTAAGGTCGGGTTTAGACTAGTGTTTGAGTCTAACAAGTTTGTAATGACCAAGAATGGTCAGTTTCTTTGTAAGGGTTACCTTGATAAGGGCATGTTTAAGATGTTTGTAATGTCTGTTTTTCGACAAGAGGCGAAGAATAAAACTATTACTTCTGTTTACTTGTTGAATTATTCTAATTTATGGCATGATAGATTTGGACACGTAAACTTCAACACAATTAAAAGGTTAGTGAATCTGGAATTAATACCTACGGTTTAAACCGATTCACAAGACAAATGCAAAATTTTTGTTGAAGCGAAGTTGGCCAAAGCATTGTTTCATTCGGTAACGAGAATTACCAAACCACTCGATTTAATTCATATAGATGTGTGTGATTTAAAACTTGTGCAAACTCGAGGTGAGAAAAAGTACTTCATAACTTTTATAGACGATTGCACAAGATATTGTTATGTGTATCTTTTGAAAAGCAAAGATGAAGCTTTAGTAGCTTTTAAAACTTATAAGAATGAAGTTGAAAATTAGTTTAATTTGAAAATTAAGATGATTCGAAGTGATAGAGGCGGACAGTATGTTGCTCCGTTTGAAGAATTTTGCTCGGAAGCGGGTATAATTCATCAAACGACTGCACGTTACTCACCTCAATCAAATGAAGTTGCAGAACGCAAAAATCGTACTCTTAAGGAGATGATGAATGCGATGTTGATAAGTTCTGGCTTACCCCAAAACTTGTGGGGAGAAGCCATACTATCTGCAAACTATATTCTTAATAAAATCCCACACAAAGGTAAAAATGAAACTCCATATGAGTTATGGAAGGGACATAAACCGTCCTATTAATACCTCAAAGTGTGGGGGTGTTTGGCTTAAGTCGAAGTACCTAAGCCAAAACAAGTTAGAATCGGTCCGAAGACGATTGATTGTGCTTTCATTGGATATGCTAACAATAGTAGTGCATATCGCTTTTCAGTGTACAAATCAGCAATTCCTGATATCAATGAAGGCATGATCATTGAATCAAGGAATGTTGTATTCTTCGATAATATCTTCCGAACAAAGAACGGAGAGAAGAAAGTTCGAGTAAACGAACTTATGAAACTGCAAGGTTACCTCTAAGTGATAATGAAGAGGAACCAAGACGCAGTAAAAGGACAAAAGTATAGCTAAGTCTTTTGGTCCTGATTTTCGAACTTATGTGTTAGAAAATGAACCTAGAACTATTCAAGAAGCATTTCCTAGGCCAAAAGCTCATCTCTGGAAAGAAGCTATCAATAATGAGATAGATTCCATCTTGCAAAATCACACTTGGGATTTGGGTGATCTCCCATCGGGTGGCAAACCTTTAGGATGCAAGTGGATCCTTAAAAGGAAGTATAAAGTAGTTGGATCTATTGATAAGTATAAAGCTCGTTTGGTAGCTAAAGGGTTTAGACAAAAGGAGGGATATAACTACTTCGATACATATTCTCCTGTCAGGAGGATTACATCCATTTGTGTCTTCATTGCTATTGCAACTTTGCATAACCTTGAGATACATCAAATGGATGTTAAGACTTCTTTTTGAATGGAGAGCTTGAAGAGAAGATCTATATGGAACAACCCGAGGGGTACGTTGCACCCGGTCAAGAGCGAAAGGTGTGTAAACTTGTTAAGTCACTTTATGGACTAAAACAAGCACCTAAGCAATGGCACGAAAAGTTTGACTCGACTATGAAGTCAAACGGTTTCAAGATCAATGAATGTGACAAGTGTGTCTACATTAAAGGTACTACAAGTGAATTATCTCATAGTATGCCTTTATGTGGATGATATGTTGATTATGGGTAGTAGTCATGATTTAATCATGAATACTAAGAACATGTTAAAGAGGAACTTTGACATGAAAGATATGGGATTATCTGATGTTATATTAGGGACTAAAATCTCTAGAACTTCAGATGGAATTGTCTTGTCACAATCCCATTATGTCGAAAGCATACTTAGAAAGTTTAATGCTTTTGATAGTCCTCCGGCTACGACACCTGTAGATCTAAGTCTACACTTGCCCAAAAATAGAGGCGAACCAGTTTTTCAGCTGGAATATGCAAGGATAATTGGCACTCTGATGTACTTAACGAATTGTACTCGTCCAGACATTGCATATTCAGTGAGTAAACTAAGTAGGTTCACAAGTAACCTGAGTACGGATCACTGGAAAGCCGTAACAAGGGTACTCAGATATTTAAAGTATACCACAAACTATGGAATACTTTATACAAGATATCCAGCAGTATTAGAAGGATACTGTGATTCCAATTGGACATCAGACACAAAAGACTCCAAGTCCACGAGTGGATATGTTTTCACAATAAGTGGAGGAGCAGTGTCGTGGAAGTCTTCTAAGAAGACGTGGATAGCTCGATCCACTATGGAATCCGAGTTCATTGCTTTAGATAAAGCTAGAGAAGAAGCAGAATGGCTTAGAAACTTCTTAGAGGATATTTTTTGTTGGAATAAGCATGTGCCTGTTGTGATGATACACTGTGATAGTCAATGAGCAATTGGAAGGGCACAAAGTAGTATGTATAATGGTAAGTCTAGACATATACGTCGGAGACATAATACCATTAGACAGTTGATTTTGAATGGGGTTATTTCGGTTGACTACGTGAAGTCAAAGGAAAACCTTGTGCATCTGCTTACAAAAGGCATAAATCGAGATCAATTGTATAAACTGTTAAGAGGAATGGGTATAAAATCCACAACTTAAAGAATGTTCATAGCGGTAACCCAACCTTGTGAATTGGAGATCCCAAGACCTTGGTTCAATGGGACAACTAAGTTATGAATGTTTAGTTGAACACTTGGAAAATGTGTTAGCTCATTCTCGATACATCCAAGTGAATGAAAACTTGATGAATGTGGTGAGGTTAAGTTTAAAACTTTTAATGATTCCTATACCGAAAGGTGGAGTATGGTAATATACTCTTCAATAGGAGATCACCTATATAAGTGAGAAGTAATGGTCGCTTCAACGAAACACTTATGAATCTAAGATGTGGTCCAGGGCCGAAATGGATACAACGTGAGAACAACAAGTGTTAGAGTTGTTATTGTGTAAGTACTGTTATCTCGGTTTACACAAACGGCTGAGTAGTTCAAGACATCGCGTCACTAAGCAGCTAGTAAATCTGATAGTATTTTACTAAGGAAGGTTCAATGCCACAAGCTACCTATCTTGATGCAATAACGATTCGCCGATACTTTCAAGCGAATCGGCATACACGCATGCATTAATTCATTCATGTGGGGGATTGTTGAAATTGTGTTTGGTAAAATGGGTGTTGACCCGATTTAGACCAAATAATTAAGTGGTTTCCATTAGTGAAAAATGGAATAGATTATTTATAAAAATTCTACTAAGAGAGTAGATGAGAATAGCAAAGTATCACATTTTATTTAAAAAAGTATCACTTATACTTTGCAAAGTATACATCTCAAATTAACAAAATTAATTAGTAGTTCCCCTAATATGGTATAACATTAGAGTAAAAAAGTATCAGTTTTTATTATACAAAGTATGACTTTTGTTATGAAATGTATACGTTTTCAAAATACCAAAACTGATTAATTACTTGCAAAGTTACATGCAGCCTTATTTAACATTATAACTTTTTATTATAAAAAGTTTCATTTTTACTATAAAAATTATATGTTTCCAGATTAACAAAAGATATTAGTAGTTCTCCTAAAAATAATAGTCTTTTATCTCAAAAGTATTAGTAGAACCCTAAAAATATTTAGTTTTTTCCATGTACATATTAAATAGATAGAATTAAATATAAGAAATGATAAAATCATAAAGACTGAAACTGTTGGAATTGTGTTTGGTAAAATGGGTGTTAACCTGATTTTGACCAAATAATTAAGTGGTTTCTATTAGTGAAAAATGAAATTAAATTATTTGTAAAAATTTTGCTAAGAGAGTAGATGAGAATAGCATTTGAAATTTCTCAAAATAAATTCCGGGTGAATGAGAAATTAATGCTAGAAGTTAGCCATTAATACAAGTAAAAGGTATGGAAAATGGAAAAAATGTGGGGAAGGTAAAATGCTCCATCCCACATAGGATAAAGAGGCAAAGTTTGCACACTATATATATCCCAAGTTGGACTTATGGGTTTGGGCCCTTGTGGGCACCCCAAGTATTTAAAGGGGTGAAAACCTACATGCTTGTGGGTTTCGTTCAAAACACACACGCGCGCGCCGCCGCATCCACCGCCCGCCGGTAAGCTCGGCCCGGCCCGAGTCGTGGGTCATTGGTCGCGGGCCTAGGCTTGGGCTTGGGCTTCAAGGCCCTTATTCTTTTTGGACCAAAAAATTTTAAAATAAATAGTTAATTAATTTTTTGTTAATTAAATAAAGCATACCAACTAGGAAAGAGGTTTGCACCCGAGCACGGGCTGACGCACGGCCCGTGCATCACGCCATAGCTTTTACATTTTGGTTCACATCCCCACACGGGCAGGCGCACGGGCCATGCGCCAGGTCGTGCATCGATACGAAGTGCATAATAGATTCGTCTGTTTGTTCAAAACCTATCTTTTCGAGCAAAAAGACGTGATTTTCCGTATGGACACTTACTTGCCTATATAACAGAAGCCCCTGCAGATGATTTTAGACACGAAATTCATAAATCACAGGCATAAAAATCGGTCATTTGCATAATCTGCATATTGACATACTTCCTCTTTCAAAAGCTTAAAAGTCTGAAACATATAGTTGTTCGATGTGTTCCGGGTTTGCAAGTGTTGTAAACTTGAAACTGAAATAGTTGTTGTATCTTAGGGACGTACGTCGGAACCGTTAGCACTTGTATACGGGGCATTTTTGTCTTGCGGAGACTGAATCTAATTCAGGCCTCGACTAATCCTAAACACTCATTTTCCGAAATAGAAACCAGACAAATTTTTAACAACGAAACATCTTAATGTAAGAAAGAGGAAAATGAGGAGAGAGAGGATGGAAGAGGAAAATAAGGAGGAGTGATAGTGAGGGGGAACGTGGGGGGTGAACAGAAAAAGGAGGAAGAGAGAGAGGAGTGATGGTGAATGATGGAAGAGGAAAAGGAGGGGTGAGATTTCTGATTTCTTATTTTACTCCTCATTAAATATATTCGGTATCCGAATTTGGATCCGTCTTAGGGATCGGTCCTATGAGAGACCCTCTCATGATCAATTTATTCGGATTGCGAAATGAGATATCAACATTCCTTAATTTAGGGGTGCATATAATTTGAATATTCAGTCGATATGAAATCAAAATTTATTATTGCACAACCAGTTTGAATCTCACTTTCCTACTTTAGGAACTTCGTTTTTGAATTGAAACGAACAAGGGAATTCTTTATGATTTTTTATGTTAATTATTGTTTTACTAATTTTTCTATTTTTAGGCTTTTTTCTCACCAAACTAGAATACAAGTACATCTATAATTTCTTTATTTAATTTATATCTATCTTTTAATTATTTAAAAAGTTAGATTAACACAAAAAATAAAGAGCTAGTCTTCTGTCAGACTGTTTAACGGATCTAGATCCGTTAGACGGGTCTACATATCCTACTCATCTCGCATACCTGATCCGGATTCGCGAAAAAACAAAAAAAACGAAGACTCCAAACAATCTGTAACTAACAGAGTTCCAACTTTGACTTTGTTGAGACCGAATTTTTCGCAGAGTTTCTATCATCCATCAAAGTTACTTGCTGTCATAGAACGGTGAGCATATTGGCTATTTGATAATTTCGGTAACCAAGTGAACCATTTTCGAAATGGCCACCTCCTATATATATTATATATTTATTGTATTCCTGGCTTATTTGGTTATATTGAAATATCTTGTCTATGGCCTTTGCAGGAGGAACGAATTCGCGAGGAAGTTGGCGAAGGACTTTCAGCTTGATTTGCAAAGTGGGACTTTGGATTTGTAAGATCTGCTCCTAAAGTTTTGGGGCATTCATACTTAGGTAGGCTAACAATTTTAATATGGTTTTATTAATCGGACCAACTTCTGTATGTGATTCAGAGTCCTGTTGCTCCTTCTCTTCTAATAGAGCAAAGAAATCCATGGTTTTAGATTTGCTATATTTTTTTCTTCAGGTGATACTGATACAAGTATTAGTATCAGCTAATACTTTTATGTAGATATATTAATACATTTTATAAGAAAAAACTAATAATTTGCAGGAGCACTACTAAAATACTCTATAGAAATTACTAATACTTTTTCGAGAAACTACTAATACTTTTCTGAGGGACAACTATACATTTCGGGAGAAAACATTAATTATATTCGGGGAAACTACTAAAATACTTTCCAGGGAACTACTAATACTTTTTCGAGGAACTACTAATACCTTTTTGAGGGACTGCTAATACATTTCGGGATTATATTTAGGAGAAATACTAAAATACTCTTCAGGGAACTACTAATACATTTCAGAAGAACTGCTAATACTTTTTAGAAGGACGGCTAATACTTTTCAGAAGGACTGTTAATACAGGTGGTCCCTGAAAACTACTAAAACATCACTGCTAATATTACGAAAATGCCATCAGGTCCGTGGGTCAGATCTGCCTAACAAGTCAGACCCGTTAAACGGTTTGACAGGAGTTTTTGTGAAAAATAAAACCACTAAACATAACATAAAATTATAAATCAATTATAAATAAAAAATTATGTTTGGGTTTCTGTTTAGATTCGGTCAACCCAAATTTCCATTAATAAAAATCGTTCAGCATGCTTCACATTCACCTCTACCCAGAAACGAGACAATCTCGTGAAGGGAAATAAAGAAGAGATGGTCTCCCATAGGACCGTCTTACGGATCCGTAAGACGGATCCTATCGGATCCGGATCCGCCTTCTGACCCGTGCATGACCTAGCAGGCAATTAAAAACAAACAACATGCATGCAGTAGACAGGG
Organism: Rehmannia glutinosa; assembly: GCA_016081115.2. Lineage (NCBI taxonomy): Eukaryota > Viridiplantae > Streptophyta > Magnoliopsida > Lamiales > Orobanchaceae > Rehmannia > Rehmannia glutinosa. The sequence continues at coordinate 30,777,045 of CM071931.1, read as the reverse complement.
ATGGAACCCGGATCTATGCAGAGGCTGGGATCAAATTCCACCACTATATCACTGGTACTTGTGGTACAATTTCCAGATCCATACCCTATTCCCATACCCTGGTAAATTAAAAAAAAAAAAAAAAAAAAACCGTCTTTGAATGTCTCGTCAGGAATCGAACCCGGGTCTATACCATGACAAGGAATTATTTCACCACTAGACCACTGGTAGTTGTTGTGCAATTTTAGTATAACCATGAATATAACTCATTCATAAATTATTAAAAATTTCCAAAGCTCGTCATATTTATTTTTCTTCTTCACTGTACAAAAGAACATGATACTTTATCTCAAAAAAACTGATACTTTATCTCATAAAAATGTTATTTTAACTCTTGTCAAATATATTTTTCCTTCTTAGATGTACTAAATTCCTAATATGTGACTATATTAAAGAACATGATATTTTATCTCAAAAAACGGATACTTTTACTTATAAAAGTGTTACTTTAACTATATCATATTTATTTTATATTTTTTCTTCTTTCCTTCATTCCTAATTTGTGACTATATTAAAAAGCATGATACTTTATCTCAAAAAATAGATACTTTAACGTATAAACGTGTTACTTTAACTATGTTATATATATATATATATATATATATATTGTAATATATTCATAATTTGTGACTATATTAAAAAGATGTTACTTTATCTCAAAAAACAAATACTTTTATTTATAAAAGTATTATTTAACTCTATCATATTTATTATTCATCTTCCTTTGTATTTATTATTAAAAAAAATAATACTTTATTTCAAAAAACAGATATTTTTACTCTTAAAACATGATATTTTGTGTCAAAAATATAAACTTTTACTCAGAAAGGTGTTATTTTAACTCTGATATATTTATTTTTTCTTCAATTTAATGTAACCATAATCTGTGGCTATATTAAAAAATATGGTACTTTATATAAAATAACTGATACTTTTTCTCATACAACTGTTACTTTAACTGGGAAGAAAAATGAAAAAAAAAAAGCCAACAGGTGGCTTTGACCGGCGTACCTGGTCAACAGGATCCGTGGGTCAGTAGGATCTGTCTTACGGATTGAGACCCGTAAGACGGTCCTACATGATTTTTTGCCAATAAAGAAAAAGGAAAAAAAATATTTATACTGAAGAATTTCAAGTTGGCAAAAACTCATATTGAACCGTCTTACGGGTCTAAATTCTTAAGACGAATTCTATTGGTCCGCATATCCTGTTGACCAGGTCCGCGGGTCAAAGTCACTTGCTCCTTTTTTTTTTCTTCCTCAGTTAAAGTAACCGTTTTATGAGTAAAAGTATCATTTTTTTTAGATAAAGTATCATATTTTTAATATAGTCACAGATTATGATTACCTTACAGTGAAGAAAAAATAAATACATCAGAGTTAAAGTAACACCTTTATGAGTAAAAATATATATTTTTTGAGACAAATTATCATGTTTTAAGAGTAAAAGTATCTGTTTTTTGAAATAAAGTATCACGTTTTTTAATATAGTCGCATATTATGAATTTAATACAAAGAAAAGTGAATAATAAATATGATAGAGTTAAAGTAATACTTTTATAAGTAAAAGTATTTATTTTTTGAGACAAAATAACATATTTTTTAATATAGTCACAAATTATGAATATATTATAATAAAAAAATATATATGTAACAGAGTTAAAGTAGCACTTTTATATATTACAGTATCTAGTTTTTGAGATAAAGTGTCATACTTTTTAATATTGTCACAAATTAGGAATGAAGGAAAGAAGAAAAAATAAAAAAATAAATATGATATAGTTAAAGTAACACTTTTATAAGTAAAAGTATCCGTCATTTAAGATAAAGTATCATGTTTTGTAATACAACACATATTAAGAATATATTATACTGAAGAAAGAAAAATAAATATAACAGAGTTAAGATAACACTTTTATGAGTTTAAGTATCTATTTTTTGAAATAAAGTATCAGGTTTTTTGAAATAAATTGGAGAATGAAGAAAAGAAAAAAAAAATAAGAAGTGAGAGAAAACATGAGGAAAAAGAAAATTAAGGAGAGATAGAAAAATACAAAAAAAAAGGAGGAGGAGAGAGAATGTTGCTGGCGTGAGAGGAGGGAGGAGAGAGAGTGTGTGAGGGAGGAGAGAGAATGTGAGGATCCGTCTTATGGATAAAATTCCGTAAGGCGGTCTTACAAGAGACTCACTCTTTGAAGTTAAGGATTTCAAATCTATTGAACTTGTTTCAGTAATCTCATAATTCAATGTATTTCAAATCCTTTGCTTATATTCTAAGTCATTGTGGTGGATTTCAAATCATGAGTTATTTGAAACCTTTCCACAAATCCTCCCTATCCAAATCATTACATCCAAATGCAACCTCAAGGTTCATTTCTCTTCTTATATTGAAAATCATGACCAGCAACAGCAGGCTTACAACATTTAAATGCGTACTTGCTCTTACTCTGCAAATATTGGTAACCCATACTTATGCAAAGGACCAATATATTAGCAATTGTCCGATAATTCAGATCTTCTATTCAGGGTTTCGAAATACAAATGAATGTTGAGTGTATAATAAAGGGCAAAATCTTATATGAGATGATCTCATGGATTATATTCATTAGACGGATCATATATGTAAATGAAATTCCAACTCGAACCTAAAAACATAAAAAAAAAATGTCTATATTTTTTTTTATTTTATAGGATCTGATTCAATGAACTTAAATCCATGAAATGGCTCGTATAGGCCCACCTCTAAAAAAAAATACAAAACTTCACTTGTGTGAAACACAACCATAACATCAAATCGATCCCTCTGGGTTTTTAACAATTTATTATTTTTGCCACAAATTATTACACAAATTTAGCAGGGACGATAATCAGTTCAAGATAATCGAACGCTAAAATCCAGACAAGATAAGTTGGGATTCCATTATTCAATTGAAACCTTTTTAGAATAAAGAAAATTTGATAGAGTCGGAAAATCATTTCCGGATGAATATATAATAAAAAAATGAAAGAAGGCAAAAATGTGGGCTTATAGTGGCATTCAAACCTTGACTATTCTGCCCTCTTCCCACATGCACTTTGCTTTTCAACGCAACAAAATCGGATCACCAATTTCACCCAAAAAAAAAAAAAAAATCAAATCAAAAACATAAAAAAAAGGTGTTAAAATTTATTTTACATTTCATTTTTAGTATATTTGGGTAAATAATTTTATTGATCTTTTGTGTAAAAGTAAATTATTTAGACAAGATTCTTTTTCTTTTTGAGAAATTTTGAATAGGATTGTAATTTTTCTTAAAATATTTTCCGAATGAAAAAATGTGAAAGTTAATTGACTTGTAACTAAATAATAGTTTTTTAATATAAGTAAAGTAAATATATTTTAGTCTCCAAATTTTGTTATCATTAAATTTTTCTTTGAAAATATATTTATTTGCTTATATTTAACATAAGTATTATTTAATTTCAAGTCAATTTACATTCACATATGTTCATTCAAAAGAAATAGAGGAAATTACATAAACTACCCTTATTTTTGGAAATTTGACAAAAATACGCTCCTCTTACATTTTTACCCTTTCGGTTCCCTTCTTCACATTTCTTATTGTTTGGTTCCCTTTCTTTACGCTCTAGGGTTAATTTGTTTCGCCCAAATTCAATTCCCACTCCTCGAATTAGTTCCATGGTTTCCGATTCTCACTATCATCGTGATTAACTCGTCTCATGCAGTTGAAATTCTTTAATTTTTCAGTTTCGTGTTGTTCCGTCTTTCTCTCACATTTTCTGTAACTTTTTTGTTGTAACTGCTTGAAACTGCTCCTTGAAATTTTTTGTTTTAATGGCACCTAAGAACTCTCCTTCAAAGAGTGTTTTGAGAAGTTCTTCAAAGTTTGAAGCACCAAATACTTCGAAAAAGAGAAAAGTTCAAAAGCTTGCTATTGGTAAAATGAGTTCGAAGAAGAGGAAAATCGAAAAAGTTGTTTATGATGAAGTTTTAGAGGTTAAATCGGCTACTAAAACTGTAAAATCTAATGTTGGTGTAAAAGCTTCGAAAAAGAAGATTGTTTCTTTTGTAGAATCTGATGTTGCTGAGGTATAATATTTCCATTTATCTTTCTAGTTCTTTTGTTCTTTTGTGTTTTTATGTTTTTTTATGTTGTTTCGATGTTGTTTCTATTATGTTTTTTTGTTGTTTTCTGTATTTTGTTGAAGTTCTTGTTATAATATTTCTTGTTTCTCTTCTTTGTTGTTTCTAGGGTTTCAAGTATGTTATTGATCCTGAGGACTGGTATACTGCTAGGATACATTTGGGTTCTCTTTTGATGTTATAAATAATTTGAAGAACTATCTAACTGAAAATCCAACTTGAGGCTTTTAGGATTACCTGTTTTGGGTATTTTTTGGACATGTAAGAAGTTGATTTCCAAAATGAACTTGTTCAATCTTTGTTGAACGACAAGTTGTTCACTCGAAGAAGAACGAGATAGTGGTTTCTATCAGTTGGAAATTGTTGAGGTTTGGGGTTGGTGAGTTTGCTTTAGTGACTGGTCTTACTTGTGTTGGTTAGAGGCCTTCACTTTCTAATGATGTTAATACTTCTATTTTTTTTCAGAAGTATTTTTCTAATTGAAGTAAGTTTAATTGGCAGTCTATTGAAGTTTTGTAGCGAGTTTGGGGTAATGATGATCAAGATGCTTTGAAGTTGTCTTTATTATATTTTCCGCATTTTTTTCTTTTCACGTCTACTGGGAGTTCTATGAAAATGTCTTTTTTTGAGATAATTGATAAGGATGGATATAAAACATATCCCTGGGGGAGGAATTTGTTTGATTTGACCATTCATGAGTTGAGGCAACAAGTTCTTGATAGAAACAAAGTTTAATTTGATGATGAGAAGCGTGGTGCGAAACGCGTCAAATTTTACAGAATTCAAGGTTTTCCATTGGAATTTCAAATCTGGTTTTATGAGTGTTGTCCGGAGGTTAATGGCAAGATTTGTGTGCATTTTGGATGTGATATCACGCCGATTTTGAATTGGACTTGCACAAAGTCCGTGAAAGATAATAAAGTGAAGCCTGGTGATTTGGAGATGAAGATCTTCAACCATTCTGCTGAACATGCAATATGTTATTATTCTTTTTTTCCCCTCTTGTTTTGAATCGTTTATGTTTCATAATTATTTCTTTATTATATCTGACTTTGTTTTTTAATTCTTTTTCTTTTAGTTGGAGTTGAAGAATTTGTGGTCGTTTGTTGACGAGATGGTGCAGTTGAATGTTGTAATTTTTATTATGAATTAAAGTACACCTTTAGTCCTATTGATGATGACTTTGTGATTGGAAATTTTAAGCGAAAATAGGCTGATATTGATATTGGATCAAAGTACACGATTGATGATATTGTTGGAAATCAGGAGAAGTTGTTCAAGGATATTTTTTGTTTTTTAAGAATTCCATTACAAAAGTTTTGAAAGAACGGTTTGAAATTATTTTCTCTGAGTTGTCGGATATTAAGAGAAAACTTGAGGTGTGTATATTTTTTTTATTTTTCTATTTTTTGTTATGTTTCTAGATTTTTTTTCCTTTTGTTTTTGTTATGTTTTAAGATTGTTTCTTGGTTGTTTCTTTTCATGACATCATATTTGTTTTTCATGTAGGTCGTTAATGGTTTGAATGAAGCTAAAAAGGATGATGAAACTGAATCTAATGGTGAAACTGAATCTAATGGAGTGTCATTATGTTCAAACCGCAAAAAAATTCGAGAGAAAAAAGATGGAGATGTTACTAGTAGTGATGGAGACGTTCCTGGTGGCGATGTAGATGTTCATGTTGGCGAGGTAGAGTTTGTTGATATTGGGGATAGTTTTGTGCCTACTGATTTTGGAGATATTGATGTTTCTGGTAAGGTTGTTGTTTGTGAAGTTTTGGAGAAAAGAACTGATGATGTTGAGCATGAAGATTTTTTTGAGGGTGATATTTCTCTTAGTGAAGTTGGTGTCACTGTTGCTGAGGGAGTTGCAGTTATTGGCTTGATAAGCTTTAGTGAGAGTATTGACAAGGGGTCTATTGAATCAACTAAGGATGCTGGTGATGAGAAATAATTTCTTAGTTTTTAAGAAATTGATAATCTCACTCCTTCTCAAATCGAGGATATTTTGAATAGTGCAAGTCAAACTGCTTTGGAGAATGTGTGTTTATATTATTGTTTCTATTGTGTTTTTGTTTTTTAATTCTTTTTTTTGTTAATTTATTTCTTATTGTTTTCTTTCTTTTTTTTGTTCAGGTAGTTTTGAAAAGTCCACTTGATGATTCTTCCAATTAATACCCTACTTTAACGAGGGTTTTGAAACCTTCCATTGCTGTGAGAACTCCTTTCACCACTCACTTTGAGTCGTCTAGTGATGCTATGGGGGAAGGTGCTGAAGCTGTGGACTTGGTGAATAAGGAATCGGAAGAAGGTGGTGACAAAGATGTGAATGTGGATGTCAGGGCAAAACTTCCCAAAGCTTTGGTCAAAGGAAGGTGTCCAATGGATGACAATATGGGTGAAGGTCCAGGGATAAGGGCTCTTTCTGATGGTTTGAATGATTGACTTGTTCAAGGATTTAATTCTCACGGGTATAAAGCTTTTATTTTTATATTTGTAATTCATAAAAAGCTGAAACGATTTTGAAACAAGTTTGAAACATATGTGAAACAAATTACCTAAATGTTTTCAAATTTTAGATTTATTTGTTATTTTGTTTTTTTATTTGACATTCTCTTTCAGTCCCAAATGTTACTCTAAGGAAGATGACAAGACTGATCCATCGTTGAAGATTGGTGTTTGCGAAGTGAAGTTTAAGTCATGGTTTCACAATCGATACGACGTTGATGAGCACTTGTCTTCTTCTATAAGTTATTATTATTTTCATGTTGTTTTTCAATTGTTTATTTTGTTTTTCAATTGTGTTTTTTCTTCATTTGCAGCATATTGATGTGCTTTTTTACTATTTGAGGAAGAAGTTCTTATATGGGCATAGTGTTGTTACATTTACAACCACTTATTTGATATTCGTTAGATGAATTCAAAGTATTTACAAGAAGTTTTCTCAAGCGAATAAAATGAAGAAGAAGCATTTTGATCTCATCGATGATTAATGTTAATACTATAGTGGTGGACTATATCATAGGATATGATATAGGGTGTGGATGACCATGGTCTGAGGTGGATCATATTTTGTTTCCTATTCATTGCATTGATATGGAACATTCGATTATGGGATGGTTGAGCTTGAAGGAGAGAACTATCTATCTCAACAATTCGTTGAAGAATGATGATTCTGTTAGAGTAGCTAGTGAAGTTATTAAAGCTTATATCTTGCTCCTTCCTCGGTTCCTTTCCATGGTAACCTTTAATGGTTTCCATTCCAATATTGTTCTTGGTGAGGGTGTTTATTTTGTTGATCCGAATTTTCCTATTAAAGTAGTTGTTATTGAAGGCATTCAATGGTAAACTAAAAAATAAGTTTTTACTATGAATTTTTCCTTTGTTTGTTCTTTTTTGTTGTTTTTAATTTGTTGTGTTATCTATCTCACTGCGTATCTTTTTTATTTATTTGTAGTGACTGTGGGGTTTTTGTTGCTTATTATGCGGAGTACTTTATTGCTAGGAAGTCTATGGATGTTGAAGTGTTAGATGTAGAGAATGAACGAGCATGGTTTAGTCATTTACTTTATAATCATGCTAAGTTGAAGCAGCAAAATGGTGATGATGATGAGAGCGACATTGGAATTTTGCCTTCACTTCTTAATGATTCTAGGTATTTGTTGTTACGTAAATTTAAATGATGGTGTAATCAGTTTAACAATATGTTTTATTTTTGTATTTTAGTAGTATGTAACTATTTTGTATTTGATTAGCTTTTTAGGGTTTGGATCGTTCTGGATCATTATTGTCTATTTTGATTAACTATAGATTTGTTGGTAGTAGGTATTTGAACAATTTGGCATGAGTTATGTATTTTTGTTCAGTTAGTATTTGTTGTTGCTTGTTTTGGTATTCAAAATATTGTGCATTTTGTTTTCTATTTCTTATTGTTTCTATTTCTAAATGGTTCGTTATGTTTTAGGAACAAATCTGCAACAGTTCGCAACAAACATTAGTTTTGTTAGCTTAGTCTCTATTTTCAAGTCTTTTTTGTTTTTCTATCCATAATTTTAGTTCGATTTTTTGCGGCGTTATGTTTGTTGGGATATGTTTTTGTAGCTCACAGTGTTTAGTGTTTAGGAAAAAGAAAATAATTCTATGCAACATAAAACAGCTCATGTTTTCACTAATTTATTACCATTTGTATAAAAAAAACATTCATATGAGTGTAAGAAACATGTTGGAAAAAATATAGGAACAATTTTTTTTGTCTATAAGTTGAAGCTATATCAATTACACATATATTTGTAATAGTAATATTCTACAATGAATTATATTTTGTATTTGGTATATTTCTACATGTTTTTGTATTATGACTAAGATTCCCATATCTTACACATTTGGTTTTGGCCTTATTCTCCCAAGTTGCCTTGTGTCTTACTTTCTTTGGCCTTCCAGATTTTACCTTGCCTTCTGGTGGAAGAGTCGTCATTGTTTCAATTTCATGTGTCAGGATCTAAGTATCTTCATATGGGATTGGATATACTATTTTCAAATAAGTAGCTTCGATTGTTTCCTTCTTGTAGTATGTCGGGCAATATTGATATGGATCTTCATTCAATTCTTTTAATACTGCTATAGCATGCGGACAAGGAATTTCATCCATTTGAAACTTGTTGCATGTGCAAGTCGTTTTTTCAAGGTCCACTATAAATATTTTCTCAGCTTCTGTGACTTTAAAGATAAAATCATTTGATCTCTTCACCTGAAACAAAAATGAAACATGTAAGAAACATTTGTGAAACAAGGGTTGTGCTGAAAATTTGTAGTAAATTACTCTTAAATTTAGAGAAATGGTGTTGTTTTTCTCCATACACTCTTTAGCTGTTTTTGTCATCTTTGTAAATGTTGATCTTGCTTCATTTCGATATTTGCATGTGCAATATTGAACTAAAGATCTCACGTACTCTAGCAAAGTTGATACATGTAGGTCTTTTCCCGCTACAGTTGCTGCATTCAATGATTCTGCAATGTTAGAAGTCATGACAAAGTATCTTTTGTTCTGACAGTGGAGTAGTGTTCATTTCTCGTAGCCAATGATGGAAAAGTAAGGTCTAATTTTGTTGTTTACTTTGTCAAGTGCAGACATTTGTTTTTCGAATTTTTCATTCATGTAAGCTTTTGTTGCTGCTATGAATGACTTTCTGATTTCCTTGTTTTTCTTTTTGAAATTTGCCTTCAAATTATTTAGGAGCTGATACGTGCACAGTCCGTGAGATACTCCAGGATATACCTAATTATTAAAATAATATTTTTGAGAAATGTGTCATGGAGAATATTTTTGAAACTTATATGTGAAACATGAAAGAAACGTATGTGAAATATTTGTGAAACATCATCAAAGAAAATATTTACATTTTGTATCTCATTTATTGTTGTTTCGATGTTGATGTGTCTGTCTGAGACTATGCACATCCCTTCCCTGAGACCAAAAGTTTGTCGATCTTTACAAAAATGCTTCCATTCCTATCTTGTGTGCAGGCAGACAATAAAGTCCCACAATAACTTGAATTCAGGAATGTACCATCAACAAAAACTACAAGCCTACATTGTTTCCATCCTTTTATTGATGCATTTATAGCCATGAACAAGAAGATGAATGTGTTGTCTTCTTTTCTTACTATTTCAGTAATCGATCCGGGATTCATTTTCTCCAACATGTACAGATAAGCTAGTTTTCTGATAATATTCATCTGCCCTTCCTCTTATTATCTCCAGTACTTTCTCTTTTGATCTCCAAGCCTTTTTGTAGTTGAGACTTATTCCATGCTCATTTTTCATGTCTCTTATTATATCTGCTGGTGTGTGTATACTGATTTGATGTTGTTGAGGTACTTTAATTTGATAAAGTCCCCAATAATTATTGTAGTAGCTTGTTGATTGTCATTCATTCTCTTAACGAGCGGACAAATATGGTTGCTGTCGTATTTTCTTAATATGAATCTTGTTGTCCCTGTATTTTGCAGATGCTTTCAAATGGTAATTGAAATTTTCCTCCAGGCACATTACATAGTATTGCTTGTTGTACGACATCTTGGCCTTATATTGGAAGTGATTTCTCAACGCATAACAACTAATATGTTTTAATAATTCCTCTTTGGTGTTCTAAACATCTTCGGTTTGGATTCGTTATTCACCATTTCTCGGTTCTTGAATTTCTATTTTTCTTCGACTATATTTTTGCTGATAAGGTTTGCATAGTCGATATAGTCAATCAGATTTTGGCCCATGTTTTCAATGGATGAGCTCTCTATTGATATGTTGTTTGTTCCCTCTATTGCATTTTGGTATTGTTTCTTTTGATTTTGAGAGGTATTGGTTTTTCGAGTTGACAACTACATCTATGCATAGAGGAAACTTCATCAAATTTGTTTCTTTGCTTTTTCTTGCAAGAAGAACTCCAGGTTGAAGTCATTTTCAATCTTCAATGCTGGCAGAGCTTCTGTCAGTTTGTATTTAATCTGCATTTTTCTTCATCTCTTCAGACTTGTATTTGTTGTTCCGAAATTTCCTTTAGGTTACTGAAAGTGCAATTCAGTGGAATCAGTATTCCTGTTATCTCAAAGTTGATGTAATCTCTATTTTCTTCCCATTGTTTGTTGTGGTATACCACTGCTGGAATTTTCTCCATGTAACTGTGGTATTCAATGAAATTATCCAATGTGAAACATGGATGAAACATAACTGAAACAAATATGAAACAGTGTTTCATGTATAGAAAGAAGCAATGTGATGTATTCGGTGAGGCATGCCTAATAGAAACAAGTTTAAAATAATATCAAAATATTTTTGAAACAATTACCTAAATAGGTGCACGTATATTGTGAAATTTGACCCATTTCCATAGCAAAGATAAACCAGAAATAATTTTTACACAATTATGAAACAAATTTCAATGATTTTTTAAACGAAAAATATCTATACACTAGAAACATTAACTTTGATGTCATGTTGTGAAAAATTCCATTTAGGATCATAAAACTCATGCAATATGTATATAATATTATATATTTTGAAATATAAGACGAAGAAAACAAGCAAATTAATGTTGTTCAGATGCAAAGAATTTTCAATAAAATATCTATTCGTTTTCAGATTGAAGTTTTTCTTCATTACCTTGCTTTTTTTTTTCTAGTTCTTCTATGCTTTTGTTGCGTCTTTATTCTCTGTTCTTTCTCTTTTCTTCGCATTTGTGTGTTTTGCTTCCTCGGTTTTTGTTTTGTGTTATGATCGAGATCCGAATTTTGATCGTTAATCATTTGTGTTGTGATTTTTGGAGAAGAATTTGTTTGTTATACGTGAGGCGTATATTTTGTCGCTTTTTGACCGGGAACATATTTGTGGGAAAAATTTGCGCATGAGCATATTGTTCGGGATTTGGGCTAAGATGTTGGGCATTCATGTCCTTTATAGAAGAATTATTTTGTTATACACTGCAACGTATATTAATTGACTTGAACCTATCCCTCCACTTACCTGCTGTAACATACTTTTACATCACGCAAATGTTAAAAAATAATGCACAATCATGTGTTTCATATAAAATATTTTGCGAGAGATATTTGATCAAAAATACTTGTAGCGGAACAAAGGGATACAATTGATGTTGATGTAAATTTGAATCTATATTCTGAAAAATTAATTCCCCTAAAAAAGAGCTAAAATAAAAGCAATTGATGTTGATTAGGCCCAAGTATCTGGCCAGTCACCACAATACAATTAGGCCCCATAAGAAGCAGAATGAGACGCCGATAAGCTCGATCGTATCCATTGGCTTAATTAGGTTTTAAATTCAAAACCCTTCATAACCCACCACCTCTCAATTTTTGACCTAGCTCTTGCTCCCTCTCTGTCTCTGCTCGCTGAAGGTTCTTGCCAAACATGCCGAAATCAAAAAAGCAACCGTCCAGGTCTACCCTCTATCTCTATTAATGCTAAATTATTGAACAATATAAAATTGAGCACAAAAACCCATATCTGGTTTCTTGATCTTGAACAATAAAATATTAGCCCGAGAACACCCTTGTGATTTGTGAATTTTGTAATTGTGCGGCAGATCGAGATTTTCAGACTCCAAGATAGTGGTAAAGGATGAAAGATGAATTAAAGCTATCAAAAGTTGAGTGTGGGATTTTTTGGACTACCAATTTAGAGTAAATAATTTTTTTATATGGGGTGGTGTTGTCCAAATCCCAATTGATCTTGATCCACAAGCTACGCCCAAGTATATACACTTTGTGTATACACTAGATACACTAAGTGTATATATAGTGAATTTTTAAGTGCTACGATCACAAATTCCTCGATTCGGAAAAAACGATCTGATTCCAACATAAGATGAGAATCTGCGCATGCAAACAAAGCTTGAATTGCCGGAACCTTAAAGACATTAAATGTATAATAGCAAAAACTACCCTTGATTTTTGACCTACTTACAAAGAACTCAGCTATATTTTAAAATTACAAAAAATACCCCTAAGTTTGATTCAGTGAAAAATCTAAGGGGTAAACTATACTTTTTTTTTATAAATATGAGGGGGGGTTTCAAATGTTTTTGATTATGAAGGAGGTAAATTTTAGACAAACCAAACCTCAAGTATATTATTTGTAATTTTAAAAGTTAGCAGAATTGTTTTTTTGTAATTAGGCCAAACCCAAGGCTACATTTTGTAACTAACCCAACATTAAAATCACCGTTGGTTTTGCGTGTTACTTTCTGAAAGGAAATAAATCAATAATAGCTGCTTATTTGTATTATTAGAACTTCGAACTAAGATCAAATAACAATGTGGATAGCATTGATGTTCAATATTCGTACACTGTATCAAGGTGGAGATAAGTTTGCCAAACGACAACCTTCTCGTAAAAGGGAAAATAAATAAATAAATAAATAAACGCAGACCAAGTATTGAGCTGAGAATGCATGATATGATAATCGTCTATCAGATAAATTGCTGCTTCTTGAGGAAACAATCATATATTCTAAAATCGTCCCGCAAGTGTCTCCAACACAGACAGAAGATAGTGCATCCTTCAATAAATTTACTTCCTCAAGCTGTGCAGGATATACTCAGCATAAAGGTCCCTGCAATTAACAGAATTGAGATTTTAGGAATAAAAATTCTAACTGGAACCACCTTTGTAATGAAGGCAGATAAACCTATGTTGACTATCATATCCACACACATCAAATTTGAAACTTACATGGAATATTGGATGGCATCGATAGCAGTAGCTGGAGGCAAGAACTCATCCACTGCTACTTCTTTGTTCTCATTCTTCTTGTCTAAATACTTGTTAAAGAAAAAAAAAAAAAAATCTGTCCATTTTTCATGCGGCATGAGATCCTCATCGAAAAAACAAAAACAATGAAACAACAAAACCACAGAGAATAATAGAACATTTGAAAAGGATACAATCTTCAAAGAATCGTTTGATTTCTGTTAGACGATGAGGTGGTAGTTGGCTGATATCAGTGTAGTGGCGATACTCTGGATCATCAGCACATACAGCAATGATCTTGTCATCTTTCTCTCCCTAATTTGGCAAAGAAATTTAATTTCATACATCTCTAACAAGTACAAGGAATAAAATCTATTTTCTTTGGTGGAATTAGTAATACCTGATCAATCATAGGCATCAAGCCTATGGCTCTGGCTCGAAGAAAAGAACCAGGAGCAACAGATTCCTGAAGGAAATCTACTTCAGTGTGATTCGTGATAAGAACACCAATACATAAGAAAAGGTCGACTGTAAATTTTAAGTATTTGTAAAATTTAGATAAAGTTGGTTAACCTGCATAATAACCAGAACATCCATTGGGTCGTTATCTTCACATAGTGTGCGAGGAATGAATCCATAATTGTGAGGATAGACCATGGAAGAGTACAATATGCGATCAACCTGGGCATTCATTGAAGCAATATATATAAGTTTGCAAGTGGATCTTTTATTGTCAACTTATACAAGAGGTGTAATAAGATTGTACTATTTTAGCATACCTTGATCAGACCAGTTTTCTTGTCAAGTTCATATTTCACTTTACTTCCTTTTGGTATCTCAATTACCTGCCAGAATATGGCAAGACAATTTCTAAGCCAGGAGCCAACCATTTGGAAACCGTAGACATGGAAAGAACATCAGATTTGTAAAAAAAGTTACTTGGACACATTAAAGCATATCAGACTGGCCACCCCCTAGAAAAAATGGACATAGAACGAATTGACAAACACATACGAGGATAACCATTGGCACCACGGAACCTTTCTGGTTATCAACAGTAAATTTCAACATGTATCCTTTAAACCATAACTAAAAGTCTCTGAAGGTTAAAACCAGAGCACTTCAAAAATTGGCAACAAGTAGTAAAGGAAAAACCAGTGTCCCACCGGGCTCCATTATTTAATTTCAGTGTCTCAGAGTGCCTATGTCATTTCACTATAAATTAATTTATTCTAGAATCGTCATTACTGGAAAGAAGAAAGATGACATACAACATTAATAATTTGGGGTGCTCCGGGTCCTGCAAAAAAGAAAGTCGAGGTATCAAAAATAGTACCACTGGAAAGAAATCTGTATTTGACTGAAACTTCCCCTTGATAATTGATTAATTACCAATCTCAAGGTCATGCCAAGGATGAGCAGCAACTGATCTCCTGGACAAAGATGAGAGGATCCTTTCATTTAAGCGGGGAGCACGCTTGTGAGGTGACACTTCAGCTCCATTCTCGTTGCTCATCCTGGAATAATCAAATCGGATATCAGCTACCTACGTCTAATCCTAACAACCCCATGTTCCCTGCTTCTATGTGAAATACTTTGGAAAACAGAAAACTTATCAAAGAAAATAATTGATTAAACCACTTGAGGGCCAATGACATATATGCTTTCCCTGCCCAATGAGAAACTACAATACAGGGGCTAGTCCAATGTTCTTTAGCAATCAAATGATGATGAGCCGCCCCAATATGAAATTAAAGAAACACTCGGTCCATGGCTTCTGATTTAACAATCAAAGCCAGGGGCCTGCTATCTTAAACCGTCTTTTCTAATATGATTTATACTGAACTTAATATCAACACAACATTTTGCATTCATCAAGTGACCGTCTTAATCCTATCAAACAACGGGCCACAGGGAATGAACAAAATAAAACAAATATATCAATAAATAAAAACAGGAAAATGTCAAAGATCAAATATTCATCTTTCTTTTGATGGATCTAACGGGTTGGTTGGTAAAGAATGTAAAAGATGTTTCCACAATCAAAATTCTTAAGGTTGTGATAGAAACAAAGGATTTGGATTTAGGAGAAGAAAAAAAAAAAAAAATCAATGAATTTGTTATAACAGATTTCGAATTTAGCTTAAAATCCAGCCTAAACTTAGCTCAGCGTCTGTTCAAACAACTAGGCCACGAAACAAAACAATCATAAAACAAAAGAATTGAGAATTTGTGTTCCATTTCATGAAATGGGGCAAGATCAACAAGTCCCAATCTTGCATTGAATGAGTAACTGAAGGATCCGATAATTATGGGGCTTGCACGAGAAACTTTTTACGGCTAGCTCATGTGGATCCCTCACCAATTTAAGATACATATTTGGGTAAGTTTTAACCCGCACAAAGGCTTAATGGTCACCTTATGTGGATGCCTCACCAATTTAAGATACATTTTTGGGTAAGTTTTAACCCGCACAAAGGCTTAATGGTCACCTTATGTGATTGCTGTTGAATCAAGAAACACGATTACACGAAGAAAGCCTATCAAAGTAATTCTTAGGCTCGTGGCAACATTCACCAATCACCATCCATTATATACATATAATCGTAAAGTTTCAGACTTGAGAAAAACACAAAAGAGAAAGCTTACAAAAAAGATAAAAAAAAATAAAATTAAAGAAGTGAATAAAAAATTATAAGAGGACAATGAAAAAATTCGTACCTGGAAAAAAAGAAAACAAGAACCTGATGAAGATGGAGATAAAAACTGAGGATGGATGCTAAAAAACAAGAGCATATATAGGCAAATAGAGAACTCGTCAAGCCCACGTGGAAACGCGGGAGCACGAATAGTTGGAATTCAGATCTAGGTTTTTATTTAGGTCTTAATAATTATAATATTTTTTGTTTTTTGAGGAAATAATTATAATATTCTGAGTAGTTACTACATAATTTAATAATGCAGAGTATGGTTGAAGGAATTTTGATTTAGACTTAGTCTGAAAGTAACATGGAAAGGATAGCAAATTGTGGAATGCCGGGCGCTCTTACACCGAATATGCCATTTCTTCTGATTATTAGGTATTTGCTTCCACGTTGTTCCAATTAATTTTAGGCCGTTTCTTACGTATATTTTTGTTGCATAGTTATCGAACACAACCGCGTCTTTATATCTATTACCAAGTCCAGAGTCATGTTGTATTTTTATTTTCGTAGCGTAGCTAGATATGGAGTTTTTTTATAAAAGAAAATAAATATATAATTTATATTCTTGTCTTTAAACTTAAAATTGTGAATTAATGATGTCATATTATGATTTCTATGAGAGGATATTGTTGGAAATTTGGTTTAGAAAAATATGGGTTTTGACCCATATCTGACCAAATATTATGTGAGTTTCATTTATGAAAAATGAAAATAAATTAGATAATCATAATCCATGAAATGAGTAGATGCGATTAGCATTTGATTTTTCTCAAAATCAATTCAAGTGAATGATAAATCAATACACTAACTTAGTCACTTAAAACATAAAATTATTACGAAAATTAGAAATGTGGGGCTGGAGTAAATCTCAATCCGAGATGGGTTTGTAAGCTAAAATAAGTTCACTTTATATAACTCAAATTAGAGTATTGGATTTGGGACCCAAGAGGAATCATAAGTTTTTAGAGGAGGGGAACCTACATGCTAGTGGGATAGGTCCAAAAACACGCGCTACCGCCATTCGGGTCGGATGTAGGCATGGCTTGGGCTCGCAAAACCCTTAATCCTCAAAAAAAAAAAATAGTACACGAACGAAGGGATATCAATTTGATCCTATGAAATCCCTGATTATCTTTGTTAGGAAATTTAGTATTATATATTTTGACGATGCTTAGAAAACTAGTATTAGAAAGTTGGCACAATAAAATGGTGCAATTTACTTTTTGTAATAGATAGGATATAAGATGTTTGAAAAAGTCATTTCAAAGTGCAAAAGAATCCCAGAAGACATGCTGAAGAAGATCAAAAGACTTTTAGCTGAGTTATACAATCTTCTAAAAACTTTCACCTGAGTAGTGAAGTTTTCAAAAGACTCTCGATTGAATCGAAGAAATTCGAGAAGACACTCAAGAAAATAGAACGCTCAGGTTGAGTCGAAGACGAAGACTTAACATCGGAAAACTTTCAAGATCGATCAAGTAGGGTAAATGAGCCGCATATCTAAAGTAAACTGGAATTATATATTGCAATGAGATCAAGGAAGATATTCATTAGATGAAACCAAAAGTGCGATGTTTAACCATAAAGAGCTAAGCATTTAATGAAGACTAAAGGAATGTAGCCAACAAGAAGCACCTACACTGCTGCCAGTTTCAGGATGCTGCAAAAATAAAAAAGTAGCATGACAGGTCAACATCAAGGTGCAAGAAAAGACGTGCCAATTGTGCAATGGTGTGATTTAAAATCCGCCTCTCACTTCAACGGGCAAAATTTAATTCACCCGTATAAATCTTTGAAAACATTTAAGAGGAACACCAAAAATATGAGACACAACACAAAGAAAAAATTAAAAGCAAGCAAGAATTCTCTATTAAGCAAAGAGTTCATATCCTCAAGCAAAACTGAGACACCTGCATCTAACACAACTATAGAAGAGACATGTTGTTTATTCAATTGAAAGAGGAATAAGTTTTTGAAGAACAAAATTGGGGTTCACATTTCCTTGATGTGAAGTATCTGTGGTGAGGTTCAGAGGAACCATGAACGAGGCAAGAGGGTTGTGTAAACAAATCTTGTGGAGTTCGTTGAGCAAGTAATAAGAGAGTTGTGTGACCAATTCTTGTGAAATAGTTGTAATCTAGGCAGTGGGCTAGTGTACTTTGTATTGAGAAATCATCTTACTTAGTGGATCCCTCCTGGAGTAGGAGAAGAGTGGACTAGTGTGATTATCCATCCACCAACCACTTTGTAAAAGTTTGTGTCTCATTTATTTTCAAAGATTTAACATTATATCATTTATTGGATATTTGTGCTAGCTTGCTAAATAACCATTAAAACCTACTGTGATGATTGACAAAGTTTTAAAAGGTGCAAATCTACCGCTGTACATAACTGAACATATATAAATCTAATAGTTATAGTTTATCAGCTGAGTTACTCTAATAACACCACAATCACGTGTTCTGTTACAGTTTAAGCAGGAACCTCGGTACGTGAAGATGCTACAAATAAATGCGGAAGTTTGCTTGATAAGCCGATAATTTTTCCTCTACAAGAGGACTTGAACACCCAAAGGCTTTGGAGAGAAAATTCTCAAATCAATATTCAATATCAAAGTTTTACAAAATAACAAAGGTATTTGCCTTTTATAGGCGACTCAAAACAAACCTTAAAGAAACTAGAAGAGGAAAAGAAGTCCTAAAAATGGTGGACATTCAATCTCAAAAGGAAAGAAATAATAAAACACGTTGCAAAATACGCCGAAGAATCGACTTTCGAACGATCATCGATCGATCGTTACGTAAACATAGATCTCTTTCCATTCATTGGCCACGCTTTGCTCTCAACGTTGAATGGCCACCAGATGGCCGTTCGCCCTAATTTTCCAAGTGAAAGGATCTTCCCTTTCCTGCGCTGCATGTTCGATATCCAAACGTGCTAATTTTCTCATGGTGTCTCATCAAAGTTGTAGCTCTATTTCTCACCTTTCAATAGAAACTTGAATAAGCCCAATATCAATTTTTTAGAGAATGTTATGGCCCAAATACTGAAGCCTGCTAGTGCTGAAAATTCCTAACACGTTTGGACATTTTTGAAAGCAATCCTCTATTGTTAGATCGTCAATGCTTATTTTTGACACATGATTAACTAACCTGACTCTATAATCAATATACTTGGCCTCTAACATGAATTTGGCCACTCAAATAACTCGAAACAACAATAATAAATCTAATCTAGGATTGACAAATACAAGAAACTAAATAACTCGAATATAAAGTCTTAAAAACCCAATTTAACTCAAATACTGGTAACACTGATGAAAATGAATTCAAAAGAGTCAACTATCAAATTACAAATAGAAAATATTCTATGAAGAATAAACAAAACTACCAAAAACCCCAGGGCTTTCATGGAAAGAAAACTTATAATGGGAATGTAGAAAATACCTAACTTATGGTGATTGACCGCCTTTGGAATATGATTAGGGCTCCTATGTGGCTCGTTCATGGAGGCAAATCGAAGGAAGAGCAAAAAGAAGGTTGGGTGCTTGTGGGGCGAGGCCACCCGGCCTTGAATGGGAGGGGTCTTAGCTCTGGATCCTCCATACTTGCAAAAATGAATGGATCAGAAAGGGGTTTGGTTCTCTCTATTTTTGGACCGGGCGGGAGGTGAAGGACATAAGAGAAGATTGCCCTCCCGGTGAGGAAAATGGGAAAATAGTGATGTCATCTATCTCGACAAGTTTCGCCTCATCAGTTGCACATGAATAGGCTCTTAGTTCAGTCACAATTCTAGTTATAGTAATGTCGATCATTTATTTGGCATCAAAGACATTTTGAATTTCATCTCGGATGATACTTTTTTAGTTAGGGATAGTAATGGGGATAGTTTCTTTCCAAAGCAAATATGCAAGCTAATTTTAGCTATCGACTCGCACCATTTTTGCCTTTGGATTAATAAATGAAATGTGTATTGTAGCTACAGCCCAAAAGCAACTTGTAGGTCTCAAGGGGTGTGGTGTAAGGTTTAGAAGGGCGGTTGAATAAATCTTTCCAAATTTTAACTTTTAGTCTTTTTAAGAATTTTAACAGAGTTGACTTCAAATCACCGTGTCCTCGGGGACAGCTAGGTTGACTATCTTCAGCTAAGTTACCCACTCAACATTCTCGACTGAGTTGTTGATCGTATAACTTGGCTGCGTCAGCTAACACTTAACTTTAGTTGATTTGGTTTTTAACAGCGGAAGACTTAACACCCTTTTGTTTGATTAAAGCTCATTTTTTAACACTTGTTTTAGCACTTGTTATTATCAGTTGGATAGCAGATTAACTTAACAACAGATATAAGAATATAAGCAAGAAAATAAACACTGAAAGTAAAATGACACAAATAATTTTTATAGTGGTTCGAGGATGGGGTAATTTATCTAATCCACTATTCTCCAACTCCTGGAGGAATCCACTAGGTAACAGATCAAGTTACAAAGTAGTTCAGTCTAGAGACAGCCTTGATCACACAACTGGCTTCTCCCGCGACTCAGCTTCTTCACAAGACATCTGCCTTGCTACTTTAGCTCCCCTTCAAGTCTTTGGATTTGTTCACACAACCCTCCAACAAACTTGAATCTCCTAGTTCGACCTTGAACCTTTCTACAACTCCTTCAACTTGGAGAGTAGACCCCTTTTTCGTTCTTCAAATGTTTCCTCTTCCACTGGTTGAAGTTATCTTTCCTTCACAACCTGTGTTGGATCGAGTTCCTTCGAATTTTAGGCTTGAGGAATTTTCTGGATAAGCTTGAGAATTTGCAGGTTATACTTGCTTTATAATTGCTTGATTCTTTCATGCTAGGTTCAGGTTTTTCAAGGTTTATTTTTCTCAATTGATTCCTTAGCCTTCTATAGTGCTCATTTGAAAATTTGCCCGTTAAAGAGATAGGTTATTTTCAAATGACACTTCTTGTTCGTTGGCTTGTCTTTTCTTGATACCGCAACAACACTTGAGATGTTGATCCTTCCTTGTATTAAATGGCTCTGTAGCTTTACGAGTCTAACCGACAAAGCTTCAAAGTGTTTCCCATTGGCTTATTATTTTTGCATGTTTCTAGGCCAAACACTTTAAGACCTGGCAGCTTGGACTTATAATTATACTGACTAATATTCTTGACTTTCTTCCAATGGATCAATGTCAGTTGTCTTGACTTGATTTCTTTGCTTTACCCCCTTGTGACTTGAGTCTTCCTCCAATCACTCTCTTGTCACTTCAACCTGTCCTTGTAATAGGACATTTCCTGTCTTGGCTCCTTTATTGACTTGACTGATACTTCCTCAATCTTCACACAATTGTTCCAGTCTAAGTTTTACTCTTCAAAATCTAGTCCTTGTAATTTAGCTTACATACAATAGATTCCTCACTCTAGTCTGCATAACATTGATTTCTTGCATTCTTGACTTAGTGACTTCACTCGGCTCTTTCAGTCATATCTATTATTACAACATAGAATTACAAGGAAAATAGGTTGCCAACTTTCTAGTCTAAGTTTTACATGGTATCATCAAAATCTAACAAATAAATGTTCTAACAATTTCCCACTTTTTGATGATGCCAAAACTTAGACTAGAAAATTTTAAGCATACATTTCTTTCTTAGTAATTTGCTGAGAATAGAAGCTATGACTTCTCCCACCGCTTTTTCCGACTCAGCTCCTTCCTCTGGAGTGTCTTTGTCTTGACGGGGTTTCAAAGAAACATAAGTTTCAAAGGGGGTTCTTCAAAATTCCTTCCCCTTTGCGAGATACTCCCATTCTCTTTGCCTCTTTTTCCATTACTACCTTGACTTTTCCTTTCAGCCCTTTAAGGCCTCATCTTCCCTCTTTTTGGCATCATCACCAAAAGAAAGGGTCGTGCCAGAAATAAGCCACTTCAAGGGGGAATGAAGTCCAGTTGGATGTTTGTTGAATTTTCCTTTCGCTTGATATCTTCCCTTTGGAGTAGGTCATGCGAACTCGACCGAAGTCCATTGGATGTAGCCTTTACTCAACCGCTAGCAACTTCATTTCTCGCCATAAGAAGATCAACTTCTGGTTCATGCTCTTTCCATCCCGCAATTTCACTTTCATGTTGCACTGGAGCAAATCCATGTCCGACTTGTGGGATTCTTCACCTCGACCATGAATTCCTTCCTCTCTGGGGAAATTTGGCATTATCCGCACTCCAAACCAACAACTCGCAAACAAAGCTTTGAAGTAACGGACCTGCTCTGAACGCATTGCGGTCTGCTGTGTAGCTCATTCCCTGATGCGTAAGACAACTCCTCGAATATCTGCGGTGATAGTTGCATCAAGGTTGTCAAAACGAAGATCTAACGATGCTTGGTGGCGTTCCATCTTCTCAATTTCATCACATATCTTCTTGAAAGCATTACTTAAACTCCTACAGTAGAAGCCAACTCTTCTTCCGCCACACCGCATCGAAATCAAATCCCATGGCACAATCGTATTATTTGGAATGATGGGCTCTTCTTGCACAATGTATTTTTCCTGTTCGCGGGTAGATTCGGCATCCATGTCTAGCAATTCAATAGTGAAAGGGAAGATGTTTTCTAACATATCATCTCGAACAAGAGGGATCCCCGGAGGTCCACATTAGGGGCCTTTTCTTTCGCTTGTTGCAATTAATCAGCTCTCTGTGCCTCAGCTGAGCCAGTGTCATCGGCATATAACGTAGTGATAAGTGCATTTTTGTTCACGTTTTTATAACTCTTTTTCGATAATTTCTTTAACTTTTTAGCTTAATAATCAATAAATTCAAGAAAAATCACATCGACTTGTTTTAAATGATGAAGGTAAAGACTTGAAACAAATTTATATGGATTTCATATGAAAATACGAACAAAATGAAGTCTAACACTGATAAAAAAGAAGTCAAGAAGAATCAATCTTGTGCAAAACACACCCCTAGTGTGTTGGGAAACATGGCCATGCTTCAAAGAGAAGAAAAACAAGAAAAGTAGAAAAACACACCCTGGCCGTGCTTTGAAAGCACGACTCAAAGCACGACCGTGTTCAGCATTACGATAAGGAAAACACGCCCAAACCGTGTTTAAAATCACAATCTGCTAATTGACATAAAAAACACGGGCTGTTGACGAACACGGCCTGACCGTGCTTTTTCTCCAGCTCAATTCTTTCTTTTGGCGGAAATTATGGGGACTTTTCCTTTTTGCTTTTGGACAACTTTTGTACAACTTTTACATCTCATTTTGCTGCATTAAGTCCCATTATTCCCTCAATTATCATATGAAAACAAGGATTCAACAACCGAACTTTGGAAGTGGAGCAATTATTTGTCAAAAGATGACATTGTTAATGTGTTCTTTCACAACAACAATGTCTATAAAAGCCAAGAGTTTGGGTTGGAGGATTCCTTCAATTCCAATTCCATTCATAATTCATTGATTCATTCACTCTAAATTTCAAAGCAAAATACATTGAGAGGATAAAAGAGAGGTAGAGTTGGAAGTTGAAAAGCATTAGAGGAGAGGCTTGGAGCTCAACATCATCAATCAAAGGAGGAAGTCTTGAATTGGTCTTGAATAAGAGCTAAGTACACCATGGTCATTTTATTCAAATCTTCTTATGTAGTATACTATTTTGTCAAAGCCATGTGTAGCTAAATTTCTAGTGTTTTAATGTAATGAACTCTAGAATGAATTTGTGATTAAGGTTTGTATGTTTTTAATAAAATCTTCATGTTTTGTGTGATTCACTTATATTATGCTTTATTCATTTGAATTGATATATACGCGATATTGATTTGAAGTTTATTTTTCATCTGGGAAATCGAGAGATTCATGGCGAAATAGAACCTATATAAGTGAAAAGAGTTGCATGCAATCCTAGATATAGGACGACATAAATCTTCTGGATTAGGGTCAAACCTAATATGGGAATTCACAAATCGTTATAATGTCTTTGTCTTGGGGGTTTTAGTTAGAAAGAGATCTCAGTTAATCAACTTGAGGTTAGAAGTTATTGCGCTCGATATAGGGTTTAACTTAAATCGGAAATTTCTACGGTCCATGAAACATGATATTTTACTAAAAGAGGTTGGTTTTTGCTTAAGGGTTTTTGGTTGTATCTTTATCTTGTTAAATCACAAAAACATTCTAGAGGGATTTACATTCAAACATATTTCTAGCTCTTGATTTCTTAATTCTACAATCTACTTTTATTTGATCTATTGTAAGTTGCAATTATTTTAAATTCTTTAGTTTTCATTTTTAAACCAACAAAACTCTGAAAATTGTTAGATTAGATAACAAAAGACGGTAATTATTAGTACTTACAATCCTCATGGGAATGACACTCGGTACTCAATAATCTATACTATAAAATGATAGGTGCACTTGCCTAAGGTTTTCTATAGTAGCTTTTGAGCCATCAAGTTTTTGGCGCCGTTGTCGGGGATTGTAATATTAAGAACGCTCTATTTTTGTTAATTTAATTATTTTTATTTTATTTTTTTACCATCTCTCTTTTTATCTATCCTTGTAAGTCTTGGATTACACTTATCCATTTTATTTACCGCAGTGCATGCCTACTCGACGTCGAATTTGGAAGCGTGATACCACCGGTAGCAACACAGAGGAAAGTACTAATACGGACCACGAAGAAGATATTAATGAAAGCAAAGATTTCGCCATGGCAGACGAACAACAAAGAACCATGTACAACTATGCTAAACCATCGTACGGCCTACCGTTGCAGCCAATAGTTTTGAGATCAAACCAAATTTCATTCAAATGGTGCAACAATTAGTTCAGTTCGATGGCCTACCTGACGAAGATCCAAATAACCATATCGCAAATTTCAAGGAAATTTGCGATACCTTCAAAATAAATGGAGTCTATGATGATGCCATCCGTTTGCACCTATTCCCATTTATTCTTCGGGGACGGGCTAAACAATGGCTAAATACTTTACCAAAGAGAACAATCACAACATGGAGCATCATGGCCGAAAAATTCATTTTGAAGTATTTTCCACCGGCCAAAACTGCACGATTGAGGAATGAAATCTCTTCATTCACTCAAGAAGATGATGAGACCTTGTATGACATTTGGGAGAGATTCCAAGAACTATTGCGGAAATGCCCACATCATGGCCTCCCTATTTGGATGCAAGTCCAAACGTTTTACAATGGGCTACTCTCGTCAATGAGGCAAATGATTGATGCGGCAGCCGGGGGAACATTGAACAATAAAACACCAAAAGCCGCCCAAGACCTGATAGAGGGAATGGCCAGGAATGGCTATCAATGGCAATCCGTACGAGGTAAACCTAACAGAACAATGGGTGTTTATAAAGCAGATGCAGTGGTTACATTAGCTGCACAGGTTGAAGCTTTGACTCAAAATATCGACGATCTAGTGGCGCCTAAACCACCACCACCGCACGTTTTATCTTATGAAACTTGCAGAGGATCGCATAATCATCAGGAATGCCCACACACAATACCGCAAGCTGAACAGGCCAATTACGTTGGGAATCAAGCCAGAAATTACCCAAATAATCCTTACAAAGAAGACATACAATCTACAACATCCAACCGAGTGAACGGTAGTGGGTTATCACTCTTGAGACACGGCCAGTAGTCCGCCATTGGGACAGTGTCTGAACACCTTATCGGGCGTAGTCTTGAAGAGGATCGCATAATCATCAGGAATGCCCACACACAATACCGCAAGATGAACAAGCCAATTATGTTGGGAATTAAGCCAGAAATTACCCAAATAATCCTTACAGCAACACATACAATCCTGGGTGCCGACAACATCCAACTGAGTGAACGATAGTGGGGTTACTCACTCCCGAGACACCTTAGTCTCCATTGGGACAGGTGTCAAAACACCTTATCGGGGGTAGTCTTGGCTAGGGTGCCCACATCATCACCTTCCCTAGCTTCATCTCCATTCCCCTAAAAGCCATCTTGAGATTGCACTGGGGAAGTGGTTGCAACAATAACGGTTGCAATCTCCTGCACCACTCCCAAGGGATCAGATCGAGGAGAGATATGAGAAGACTCTCCTGGACCTTCCTGAAGATGTTGCTCATGCATGGCTCGGGATTCTTTAACGGCCTGTTGGAACTCGGCCATTTCAACCGCAGCTGGGTCCATCTCCTCCAGGTTGCTGCTATCAGTTGACTCCATGAGATGTTCATGGGTTCCAGTTTGCATACATATCTTCGATTTATCGAAATCTTTGGCTTTCTCCAGGGCTTTCTCCTTCTCATCATCTTTAATAGCATGGAGGGCATCCATGCAGAAATCCTCATTGAGGGCATATTGGACAGTGACATTTCCAAGGAAGCTGAGAAGATCCTCCTCTTAATCAATGAACTCCGAATGAGCGAATTGCTGTCTGGAGTAATCTAGCTTCCATCTCCTCCATTCCCTTAGTCCCTATTGGATGTTAGGATAGATTGGAGAATACATTATCACATAGTCATCATCTTCTCCATCCTCTGGAATTGTAGCCAATGGAGCTTGCTCCTTCTCAGGTTCAAGTGCATCAGTTTGAGGGGGTGAGACAAATTTTTCTTTATGTGACTTGATTGTCTCAGCTCCTTCCTTCTCTACAGCTGTCTCCTGGGCAGCTGGGTCTTTGACACTCTGCTGATCTACAACTTTCTCTTGAGACTGGTCTTCATGAGCATCAGCAGTCTCCACGGGCTTCTCAGGCTGAGTGCCAGACTCGCCTGGCTTTTCCAGCTCTGACCTCTTAAATAACCATCTTCGCTTTGTAGGAACCAGGGGAATCTCTGGCTCTATATTTTGATGTTTTTCAAGAGTGAAGGCCTGTGTTTCAATATTCTTTTCCTTCAACACAGCTGCCTTGCGAGACTTGGCAATGCGCCTTTTCTTTATGACTGGAGAAGGAACTTGGGGTTTCTCCTCAGTCCCGATTGCGGGGGAAGGGGCATGTGATTCGACTGCTGGGGCAGGTGCTTGGGGTTTGGATACTAGGGCAGGTGTCTTCTTTGTTTTGGCTGCTGGGGCAGGAGCAGGTTTAGTTGCCACAACTCTCTTCTTTGAAACATGCTTAAGGGAGAGAGCTGGAGCGGTCGCAGCTGTATCTTTAGAAGGGTCAGCTGATTCCCCCTCACTGATATATCAGCTTTCCTGGCATGAGGTTTCTTCTGTGCGTCGGAGAGGTTTGCCTTAAACATCTTCTTATTTGCATGGAAGGGCTTCCCGATGTGCAGAGTGATCCCCTTAATCTCCATGAAAGGGAGCAAGCAAAAGTCCCATCCTCATTGAAGGACTTGTTGATTACATTTTGACAGATTCGACTGAAGACGAACTCAGCCTAGTTAACTTTCTTATCCTGCATGATCGCAACCATCACCATCAGCTTAGTCCGTGATAGCTGGTTGAAGCTTCCGAACTTCATGTCTACACACTTGGACACAATGTCCATCAGCTTGTGGTAGTCATCTTTGATCAACTCCTTCTTAGCTGTATAGACAGATTTCGCAGCAAACTCGGGTTTTGCGATCTCTTTCCAAGCTGCAGCCAAGTTCACATCCTTCTTGGCTATGTCCTTCAATCCTTCTGGTAGAAAAAGCAATGGTTAGCAAGGTCCTTCGCAGTGATTTTGATATCTTTCCCCGTGGACGGATGGGCGGAATCTCATCGTCATGAACTTTGGCGTTCATGTAAAAAACAACAACCTCCTCTAAGTAAGTGTGGGTGAACTCCATAGAGAGAAAGTCCTTCAGACTGGACTTCTCAAGCTTGTCCGCAATCTTCTTCACTAGGGCCTCATCAGCGCCTTGCTTGATCATCCCCTTGAATTCCACTGAAGCACTGAGTGGATCTTCTCTGAAAGCTTAGCAAAATCATGTGTGGCAGCCATTTCTAGACAGATTAATCGGTGAAATATGCGAAAAAATTGAACTTTGAAAGGTAGGGTTCCAAACAGTTGCAGAGAGAATTCTTCTTGCTTGCTGAAGACAGGAGTGTTTTGCGAGGAGAGAGAAAATGTTATTTTTGTTTATTTGAGACTTGAAAGGATGGTTTGGAATTTGAATAACTTGATCAAAATCAACAGTCAGGATTGTACCATTCAAAACCGCATTAATTTCCCCACATTAAATGCATCAGCATTTATATCCAATCATATATATTACTGTGCAGCTTTGGTACTGACAATCATAATTATGCTGGCGTCATCCTTAAAAACATTCCTGCTCGAATAAAACGATTGCATTTTTGTCATTTAGCTCATAAAATGATTCAACTATCATCCAAAGAGACTTAACTCTGCTTCTCTCTTCACATAAGATCACTCAGCTGTCAGCTAACTCGATACATCTGATTTCCCGACTAGGCTGTTACACTTGGCTGAAATGTGAAACTTGTTCATTTTCAATTCTCTCTTCTTTTGTCTCTGCTGATTGAGTCTTCTGAGTATCTTAACTCAGCTCAGTTAACCCTAACTCATTCTTGAGCTCTTCAAATCTTGATTCACATAATGGCTTTGTGAATATGTCAGCTAACTGCTTATCAGTTGAGATGTATTCCAAAGTGATGTCTTTCTTTTCAACATG
Source organism: Rehmannia glutinosa (assembly GCA_016081115.2). NCBI lineage: Eukaryota > Viridiplantae > Streptophyta > Magnoliopsida > Lamiales > Orobanchaceae > Rehmannia > Rehmannia glutinosa. The sequence goes on along the minus strand of CM071931.1, from coordinate 30,748,285 downwards.
ATCTCTTATAAAATGATATCTGACATCAATGTAATTTGTTCTTGAATGCAACACTAGATTCTGAGTGATTGTAATAGCACTAGTGTTATCACACATAATTGGAATTTCTCTTTCTTCAATATCATAGTCTCTCAGCTGCTGTCTCATCCATAAGACTTGGGCACAACAACTGCCCACAGCTATGTACTCTGCTTTAGTTGTGGATGTAGCTATTGAATTTTGTTTCTTGCTGAACAAAGAAACAAATCTATTTCCAAACATTTGACATGTACCTGATGTGCTCTTCCTGTCAACTCTACATCCAACATAGTCTGAGTCTGAGTATCCTACCACCTTGAATCCTCATTCCTTTGGATACCATAAGCTAACTTCCCGCATCCCTTCAAATATCTTAGGATTCTCTTAGTCATAGCAGAATGTGACTCTCTTTTGGTGCATATTGAAATTTGGCACATACACCTACAACAAAGGTGATGTCTGGCCTGCTTGATGTTAGATAAACCAATGATCCAATGAGGGCTATATATCTAGTTTGATCAACAGCTTTGCCATCTGCATCCATGTCCATCTTGATTGATGTATTCATAGGAATCTTTACTAATGACTTCTCTTCCATACCAAACTTCTTCATTAAATCTCTAGTATACTTGGTTTGGCTTATGAAGGTTCCATCCTTCAATTGCTTGACTTGAAGTCCTAAGAAGAAAGTCAACTCTCCCATCATGCTCATCTCAAATTTGCCTTGCATGAGGTTTGAGAACTTGTCACACAACTCTTTGTTTGTGGATCCAAAAATGATATCATCCACATATATTTGAACAAGCAGTATACTCTCTCCATCTTGAATCCTGAAGAGTGTTTGATCAACCTTACCTTTGGTGAATCCATTGTCAATTAGAAACTGAGACAATGTATCATATTATACTCTTGGTGCTTGTTTCACAATCCATATAATGCTTTCTTGAGCCTGTAGACTTTATCTCCAATAGTTTTCTGCTCAAAACCTGGAGGTTGTTCAATATAGACTTCTTCCTCTAGCAGTCCATTTAGAAATGCACTTTTCACATCCATTTGATATACAGTGAAGTTCTTATGTGCAGCATAAGCAAGAAACATCCTTATTGCTTCTAATCTGGCAACAAGAGCAAATGTTTCATAAAAATCTATACCTTCTTCTTGGCAATACCCTTTGGCTACCAATCTTGCTTTGTTTCTAACAATTGATCCTTCTTCATTCATCTTGTTTCTAAAAACCCACTTAGTACCAATAACATTTTGGTGGGTTGACATTTGAACTAATTCCCGTACTTTGTTTCTTTCAAATTGATTCAGCTATTCCTGCATGGCCTGAATCCAATGTGTGTCTTCCAATGCTTGAGACACATCTTTAGGCTCTATTTGGGAAATCAAACAAGTGAACATTGCTTCATGCTGTGCTCTGGATCTGGTTCTTGTGCCATCTCTAATATCTCCAATAAATAACTCAGGTGGATGGTCTCTCAGCCATCTCACATCAAAGTTGAGTAAGTCTTGGATTCACCATCTTGCAGCTACGTTGTCTTGAATAACTTCTTCATCTTCATTCAATTGTAGACCTTCCGGATGTCTTTGATATTAGGCTATCTCATCATCATCGTGGTTGAGTGCTTTCACTTCTACTTCAACATAAGGACTCTTCTGCATAGTTGGCTGATTTTGCTTATCAGCTAACCTAATCAATGTCTTCTCCATTCACATTAGGCTCATCAAACACCACATGGATAGACTCTTCTATGACCATAGTCCTCTTCTTCAACACTCAGTAGGCTTTAGTTTCACCCGAGTATCCCAAAAAGATACCTTCATCAACTTTAGCATCAAAAGCCTTCAAATGGTCCTTGCCATTGTTGTGGATGAAACATTTACATCCAAATATCTTGAAATATCCAACATTTGCCTTTCTCCCTGTCCAAATATCATAGGGAGTCTTGGTCAATTGCCTGTTAATCATGCATCTATTTTGAGTACAACATGTCAGATTTATGGCTTGACCCAAAATCTCTAAAGCAATCCAGATTCAACTAACATTGTCCTTGCAGCTTCCTTGAGAGTTCTGTTCCTTCTTTTAGCTACTCCATTTTGTTGTGGAGTTCTTGCTGCTGATAACTCATGAGCAATACCATTTTCCACACAATACTGAGTTATTATCCCATTGACAAACTCAGCCTTCCCGTCGATCTTATCTTTATAATAGTTTGACTCTTCTCATTTTGAACTCTTCTCATCAGTTGAGGTAACTTCTGCAGTGTTTCCTTCTTTTTACACATGAAGATTGTCCATGTATATCTTGAATAGTCATCCACCACCACTAAGGTGTATTTCTTTCCACTGACGTTGGTCGGGCTCAACAGGACCAAATAAATCCATATGCAAAAGATGCAATATCATGGTTGAAGAAGCACTTGGCTTATCCTTGAATGATGATTTGATCTGCTTTACCATCTGACATGCATCACATATGCTTTATTTCTTGTATACTGAGTCTGGCAATCCTTCCACAAGATGACTCATTGCAAGCTTGGTGTAGCAGTAGACCAATCCACTACATACATATTCTTTTACCTTGTTCCTTGCAAAGACAATTTCATTAGATTCAATATCTTGATCTGACATATCCCCAGGTTGAATCCTACATTGTAGCCTTTGTCAAAGAGTTGGATGATACTTAACAGGTTGAAGTTGAGGCCTTCAACATAAGCAACATTTGTGATCTCTAGTCCACTCTTCTTGATGGATCCTGTGCCTTTGATCTCCCCTGGAGCTTCATTTCCTCCAAATATGACTTTAGCACCTTTGATCTACTTGAATCTTGATAGAATTCTATTATTTCCTGTCATATATCTGGAAAAACCACTATCCATGTACCAGGTACCTTGGCATTTAGTTGTTCCTTGAACCTGCAATCAAGGAAATCAGTTTTTAGGTACCCATACTTGCTTGGGTACTGGGGGGTTAGTGCTATAGATGCTCCAACCAACCTATAGCCAGATGATGTGAGTCTAAGAGGTTGCCATCTATTAGTACTATAATCATAATGCACATTAGCAAATTGCTTGGGGGTTTTAGGATCATACAACTTTCTCTTTTATCTGTATGCCTGTATGTTTGTTTTAGCAACTGCTTTCTTAGGGTAGTTGTGAAATTCCTGAGTGTAGTGCTTGGGTGCATGAGTGTGCTGATAATTTATCTTTTGCCTTGGGAATGACCTTTGCTGAGGTTGAGGTCTTTGACATTTTGGCTTGTATCCCGTAGGTCTTCGTTGATATTTCACATTATTCCAATCAGCTTGGTTTGGATAGTTTCTACCATTCCCATCATATGTATTTCTTTGTTGAAATTTTTGGGGCATTTGGTAGCTCTGTTTGGCTATTACAGAGTATTTTCTGTTAGGAGTCTGCCATGGACCTATCCAAATTTTTCTCACCGTCCTTTCAAAGATACTCTCTCGCTTCTTTCCTTTTCCTTTATAACCAAGGCTAGTATAATTGTGATTGTGTTTTGGTGTGAATGTGGGTGCAACATTTGGTGTTTTGGGTTTTTGGATTCCTTCATTGCTTAAGGATCCTTTTTCCAAAATCACTCTTAGAGTTTGACTATGTACAAAGGAATTGAATCTGATGCCTGTCTTGTCTCCACATTCTTTTTGGCTCATAATAAGTTCATCCAATGATTTGGATGCCTTTGTAAATGAGGCATTCATATTTTAAAGATCCTTTCTCTTTTCTCAGTAGCAGCAAACTCCGCTAAGAACTTGGCATTTTCAGCCTTCAACTTAATGTTCTCATCAGCTATGTGACTCAGAGTACTCAGCTCTTTTGTCAACTCGTGAGTTTTGGATTTTAAGCTGGCCGTTTCTCCTCATTCAAAAGTGTGTGTCGGTTTTAATGTGCTCAAAATCTTTCATCATTTTGTCTAATGAATCATAAAGATCTATGGGTGATGAAGTGTGTGTATCACGGTCACTATCACTGGATCGAGAATGAGATGAGTTAGAATGTACCTCATCTTCTTGATCATGTTGATCTTGTTCTTTGGCCATGAGGCAGTCAAAGCCTCTTCCTCTCAGATCACTTGAGTAGTCACCTCACCACTATTTGAGTCTCCTCTACTTTTTGCACTTGGCCGCTCGGGAGTCTCAAAGCACCAACATGGATTTCTTTTTTCTTGTCTTCTTTCCCCGAAGACTCTTTTTTTTTTCTTCCTCATTTCTCGTATTTGTTGATCGTGGATAGGAATACAACAACAAAAAGTGTATTGGTTGTCCGCAGCGGTTCCAACACAAGTTTTCTTCTCTCTCGATCGCTCTCTCTCAGTTCTTCGATTATCAACTCTCGATAGTCGGCTCTCGATGTTCGACTCTCTTGGGCGGCCTGTCCTCCCTTGCTTTGGAAGGTGCTGAATGTCTTCTGGAGGTTTCACCCTTGGTTCTTTTATAGTTCTTGTTAAAGAACTTGTTGAATATCTTTACCAGGAGGGCAATTTCCTCCTGGTGAATGGTCTCTTTTGGCTCAGCTTTCTTCCCAACATCTTGCCAATAGTGCACTGCCTTGGTACAATCAAGTTTCCTCTTGCTCTTTCCTTCTCAGCTCAAACTCATAAGCTTTGAGGTATGAGAATAGCTCATGATTAGATGTTCTTGAGAGGTCCATTGAGTGTTTCAGGGCCATGACCTTCATTTCCCATTCAGTTGGGAGGGCTCTTAGTATCTTCATGCACATCTCCTTCTGAGTGTACTCTTTCCCAACAGCTGAAAGCTCATTTGTTATCTCTGTGAATCTGGCATCCAGCTGATCCAGACTCTCACCTGCAAGCATTTTAAAATTTTCAAAATTTTGAACAACAGTTAATTTATTCTCCTTTACGCCAAAGAGTCCTGACAAATGATGATTCAGATTGATAATCATGATGCCATGATATCTGGAGATATAAGAGGAGCAGTGCTGAGAATTCGAGAATGGACTACACACACTAAAGCACTTCGCAGAGAATACGTTGGCTACTTCAGATCACTCTTCTCAAAACTTCTGATCTGGTGTGGCGAACATGCTCAATTTCAGCAGAGGCTATGGGACAACACTGAATGCAATGAAGCCATATGACGAATATGAAGCTGCAATTCAAAACGGCATGCAACATATGGAGAACTCTCTGCGAGCTAACATGCTGGACTTGAAGGCAGAGCTTCACGCACTCCGCACTGAGCACAGAACAACATACTTCATTACACACAATAAACTCGGGTCTCTTCTCTGGTCGACTCCAAATCTCTCTCTCTTCTCTAAGAAGACCCCATGAAAATCATTTTTAAAACTCCAAAAGGCTCATTGACCAGTTCTCTCCACTCTCAGCTATCATAGGAATTGTTAGCTGAAGAGAAAGCTGGGCTTGCCTTCAAAAACATCAATCTGAAATAGAAGATCTTGAACGTAGGCAGCACGGCAGAGTTGAAGATCTCAAAGCCAAGTTTGGTGGTCCGCCAGCCAGAAAGCTCTAGGAATCAAGTGAAGAATCCATTCCCCACCGACTTAGTGGAAAGATCGATCGAAAAGTATGAAACTCTTTGACCGAAAAGAATATTTCGAGGGGATGGACCGATGAGTGCATGGGATTTGTCTTGGGAAAAAGGTTTGTTGTTGTAGATTTAGCCAAGAAGCGGCAGACCTAATCTTCAAAGAGTCAAAAGATACTTCAAGGGCTCAATCCAGTCAAACTCCCGCAGGAGCCGACCTACTAGGAGAAGAGGAAGGGATTCTAGATATGGTGGGAGAGCGCAGAATCTCTCCACCAAGAACACTTAAGAAAGTCATGTATGTTGATCCCAATAAAAGGACATCAATCTTCGGGCTTGGTCACGAGAACTCAAGAACAAAGAAGTTGCTCTTCGCGGGGATGAACTTGCACAAAAATATGAAGAAGTTAATGCGAGGCAGGTACGAGAATTCAATAGAGATTGAGTAGAGACTATGACAGAAAAAAGAGGAAAGAAGCTGAAGATAGGAGAATGAAAGAAGCTAAGGATGAGGAAAGAAGAAGGAACCAGCTGAGGCGATGAAATAACTGCAAAATTTTGTTGTATTTTTACAGACTTGTAAATACACAAAAAATAATGTAAGTAAATGTAAATGTAGAATGATATTCAATAAAATATCACATTTTACCAATCATTGTTTTTATGCACTTTTATGTTGTAATTTATTTAAGTTTTGGCATTATCAAAAATGGGGAAATTGTTGGGAAATTTATTTGTATAGATTTTGATGATACATGTAAAACCTATATTCGAAAGTTGGCACCACATTTTCTATTGTAGTTCCACTATTTAACAAATAGAAAATATAAGTTGAGTAAAAAGCATCCAAGTTAAAGATCACAGAAGTTGACTGAAGAATGCAGAGAAGAATTATCTGAGTTGCAGCTGAGTATCGATGAATTGTATCAGTCAAGAAAAGAACTTGTGTTTGTCAACAGACTAACAACTGAGTCATCCAAGATATATGGAAAAGACTCAATAAAGGGGTAAAGCACCTTAAGGACTCGAAGAAAGTTGTAGAAGTCCGTTGGAATAAAAAGTCAAGAACTTACCCAAAATAGTAAGGGTACATACCTGCAACCTTAAAATTGTCTTGCTGAAAGAGTGCAAGAAGCTGAGAACCAATGATGTTCGCGGAAAATCTGCAGAGTTTCAGGCAGCCTATAGAGCATTGAATTAATGAAGGGTCAACATCAAAAGCTGCACAACAAGACAAGCCAACGATCAAGAAATGAAGTTTGAAAATTATCTATCTCTTCAATGGACACTCTTTCAAGCTGTCACTATAAAGGGTTGAGGAATATTTGTGAGAGGGTACCAAGACACATACGAGAAAAAAGGCAAACACAAGCAATCTGAGCAAAGCAAGAAAAATGCTCTCAAGTTGTTCATTCTATTCTGATCCTTCACAAATCAGGGTTAGCTTATCCCAAATTTCTTTGGCTTTTGCACGACGACTTTGTTGAACATCACCTTGTCCAATGTCTTGTAGAGTATATCCTTGGCCACGTTGTCCAGGTTATATCTCTTTCTATCTTCATTTGTCCATTCAGTGCGTGGTTTTTCAACCATGGCAGGTCAAGCTTCAGCAACAACTTCTTCTCCCTCAGCTGCAGCTGCTCTTCTTACATCCGTATTGACTTTGCGTGTTTCCAATGGCCCATCTCTATCACTAGCCAATCGTGTAAAGTGGATGGATGAGCCTGCACACCAATCTTCCAGTCATCAAACTCTTCCACAGTGAATATTGGATTACGAGTTAGGTTTGCTTCCATGATAATAACTTTGCTTTTTGAAGATGAAAGACTTTGAAAACACAAGTGTTAAAATCTTTTGAAAAATATTGAGATCTAGTTCAGTAACCAGTGCGGAAGGCTCAATGAATCAACCGCTCTGATGCCATTTGTAGGTCCCAAGGGGTGTGGTGTAAGGTTTAGAAAGGGAGGGGGGTTGAATAAACCTTACTATATTTTATCTTTTAGTCTTTTTAAGAATTTTAACAGAGTTGACTCAAATCAGCTATGTCCTTGGGGGATAGCTAGGTTGGCTATCTTCAGCTAAGTTACCCACTCAACAGACTCGTCTAAACTGTTGATAGTATAACTTGGCTATGTCAGCTAACACTTAACTTTAGAGGTTTGGTTTTTAACAGCGCAAGACTTAACACCCTTTTGTTTGATTAAAGGTCATTTTTTAACACGTGTTTTAGAACTTGTTATTTATTAGTTGGATAGCAGATTAAATTAACATCAGATATAAGAATATAAGCAAGAAAATAAATGCTGAAAGTAAAATGACACGAGTAATTTTTATAGTGGTTCGAGGATGGGGTAATTCCTCTAATCCACTCTTCTCTAACTCCTGGAGGAATCAACTAGGTAACATATCAAGTTACAAAGTAGTTCTCAGTCTAGAGACAGTCTTGATCACACAACTGGCTTCTCTTGCGAGTCAGCTTCTTCACAAGACAACTACCTTGCTACTTCAGCTCCCTTCAAGTCTTTGGATTTGTTCACACAGCCCTCCAACAAACTTGTATCTACTGGTTCAACCTTGAACCTTTCTACAACTCCTTCAACTTGGAGAGTAGACCCCAATTTTGTTCTTCAAATATTTCTTCTTCAACTGGTTGAAGTTGTCTTTCCTTCACAACGTGTGTTGGATCGAGTTCCTTTAAATTTTAAGCTTGAGGAAATTTCTGGATAAGCTTGAGAATTTGCAGTTTATACTTGCTTGATATTTTGCTTGATTTGTTCGTGCTAGATTCATGTTTTTCAAGTTTTTTTTTCTCAATTGCTTCTTCAGCCTTTTATAGTGCTCATTTGAAAATTTGCCTGTTTAAGAGATAGGCTATTTTCAAATGACACTTCTTGTTCATTGGCTTGTCTTTTCTTGGTCTACAACACTTGTGATGTTGACCCTTCCTCGTATTAAATGGCTCTGCAGCTTTACAGGGTCTGACACAAGCTTCAGTGTTTCTCATTGGCTTAATTGCATGTTTTTGGGCTAAACACTTTAAGACCTGGCAGCTTGGACATATTACTATATTGAGTAATATTCTTGACTTTTTTCAAACGGATCAATGTCAGTTGTCTTGACTTGACTGCTGCCTTTACCCTTTGTGACTTTAGTCTGCTCCAATCATGAGAATGACTCTACTGTCACTTCAACTGTTAGACTTTGCTCCTTTCATTGACTCGACTGATACTTCCTCAATCCTCACACAGTTGTTCCACAGCTGGCTCTCTTTCAGTCGAGTCCTTGTCTTCCTTCTTGGCCATACTCAACTGACACACAACAGAGTCTTCACTCTAGTCAGCAGTTGACTTCCTGCATTCTTCACTTAGTTGACTTCACTCAGCACTTTCAGTCCTATCTATTACAACATAGAATTAAAAGGAAAATGGGGTGCCAACTTCCTAGTATAAGTTTTACATGGTATCATCAAAATCTAACAAATAAATTCCTTAACACATCGCCCTTCGATAAGGAATAGAACTGTATCAAGGAAGATCTGTTCCTAACAGCGAAACAACAGGAATCCTATTTTGAGTTTCTGATATTAAAGAAGAAAGGGAAAAGAAAACCCAATCCAATGAATGAAAGCTTACCCCCGATGAGAGATTACCAGGATCTACTATTTATCTTATTGATGACCATGTCCCAAGTATGCTCCACCAGAGGAAAATTCCTAATTCGTGGATACCTTGAGTCAACTACGAAATAACTGAAAGCCGATCTGATTCCTTGGACAAGACGAGAGTCACAATGCTTTCACTCTTACTGGGCTTTACCGAGTTGTTCATGGGACTGATGTTTTTGATAGCAAGTGAAACATTTTTTCACCTGCTGCTGATATGAGTCTTGACTTTCCTACATAGAGAAGAACATGCGGTTGACTTACTTCCATCCTTAGATGGAGGAGTGAAAGCAACTCAACCCAAAGCCAAAGACCAATCTAGCTTACATTTCACTAGTTCCCATAAAGAAAGAAAAGTCATTTTCTGACATCTCGTGAGAGTTCCTGGCCTGTTTGGACCTGAGTGACAAAGAACATTTCACTCGTACCTCTGCTCTCTTCTAATGACCTATTTTCCTCTTCTTCACACCATGATCATTGGCTTTTGAATGAGAGGTCAGATCGGGGAAAAAGATGGTTATTTTGTGAAAGAACTTTTGGGCCTATCAAAAGTGGAATTTGTGCTTGTGGCAATTATCGAGTAATCAGAGATAAAAAAGAAGACCCGAAATCTTGTGAACAATGCGGTATCTTGAAGCCTTCTGGCAGAGCTACATCTGGATGTTGGCAAAAATCGTGGAATAGTTCTGTACTTTCGTATTGGTATGCTCTACTGCAGCTTGTATCAGTGCCTCAATCTCTATCTTTCTGAGAAGCTTCTCAATTGGGACCACATAGCGTTTTGCTTTTGATTCGCAAAGGTCTTTTGTGTGTTCTATGCCTTTCCATTCATTTTCTTCTCTACAACACACCGAGATAGGTGAAGTGGCTGTCTTTATTGTCGATCTGCAAACTAATCGTAGGTTCTTTAATTGGAACCCTGTGATGTATTAAAAGGTGGGTATTCCACAAAACAAAAGCGCCATACCCCTAGTCCTTTACTTTAATGAACAAGGATGCTTTCCCTGCTAACCCTTCTTGGAGATTACATTGCTAGGTGTTATACGATCCTTTTTTCCTCAAGGAAAGACTTCGATTCCTGCGGACAAAGAAAATGACTTTGGAGTTTTGAATTCTCAGAACCTCTTTTGAATTATAGAACTTGAGGGGGTAGGCATCTCTCTTCGAGTGGTAGTGCAAGATCGGATGGTGTTAGCGCTGGAAGAAGGTCCTGGATTAGTTTGTACCGGTGTAGGTTCCTGAGTTTCATGCCTGAAGCTTGATGCTGTGGCATTGGATTGGTATGGATCCCCATATTAGTAGCTTCAGTAACATTAGCGGCTTTAATTAAGGTATGCCTTAACTTCATTCCAATTGAAACAATTTTCATCATTCATGTTATAGATGCCATCACGCAAAGTAGGACACTCTTCGATGGTATGGCCCGCATATTGGTGAAATGGACAGATTTGGAAATAATCAAGACCAGGAGGCCAGATGATTGGTTTTTCTCTGTGGTTCACCTTCTTCAATGACCTACTAACACTTCTCTTTTTGAACGAGCATGGAAAGACACTGTCAAAGACTCTAGCCCTAGCGACTATGAAAGCCCGGTTCCCGGGTCAATATAAGAGTCCATCCACGACATGAGAGGAAGAAAGAACTTAAGAGCATGTCTTCTTTTCGACCATAGCCATAAAGAGAAGAGTCTAACCCAGAAAGCCATCTTGTAGAAAGAAGTTCTTTCGTATCGTTGTAGTTGTGAATTGGCTGAATAAAGAGATGAAATCAAGAAAAGATGGAAGAATTAAAATAACTGTTCGGAACCAAGAAATGGAAGAACGAAAGTTCTATGAATTCACAAAAACTCTGTGGATAGAAACAAAAAAAGAGATATCAAAGTAGTTCAGATGATTCTATAATATTCTTACTTAAATTCGAAGTTATTAGTTACTTCGACTGGATGAATTCTAGCATCATTGTGGGAAACGTCGTAATGCCAGAGGAATCATTACCGCAAGGCATAGAGGGGGAAGTCATAAGCATATACCGTAAAATCGATTTTCGACGGAATGAAAATGACATATATGGTCCCCTAGCCTGGTGCTCATGACGTGCTACAAAACCTCCACCGTGAGGGGGGGCCAAGGAGGAATCCACCAATAAAATATCAGCAGATTCCAAAAGGAAGGCCTCAATGGAAAAACCCATGAACCAATTCAGGGCATTCCCAAGATATGAACACCATCACACTTATTGTAACAACTCATAAATTATATTATTTTGGGTTAGTAATTTTGAACTTTTAGGATTTTAATTTTGGTTCAATATAGAAATTTCCTTTTAATTATTATAAGTCCAAGAATTATTATATTGATAGGCATATTTTATAAGCCCAATTTAGTAAAACACATGTGTGTATTTTATTTGATTTAAAAATATGCAGTATTTTTCTTATCAAATTTAGAATCCATACTTTATTCAATGTTAGACAGAGTTAAATTATTTTCAAGCATATCGAATAAACTAGTCCTAATACATGATTTATGAGACTCTTAACCTATACTTATAGCACATACATGTACAAATCTCAGGAAATTCGTAAAAACATAGCAGACAAAAACTTTCTTTCTTCCTTCGCATATTCTAATGTGGAAGCCATAGTTTAACATTCTCTCATCTCAGGTAAAAACCTTCAACAAATTTTCAGATTTCTATCAAACTATTATCAATTATTCAACACCAAACCACCAAATCAAATAGCTTAGTCCACTTCTTGTCTCAAGTTACAACTATCATCACGAGCTACAATACAAGTTGCCTCATGTTGCGCCGCCGCCAGGGTGTGCGTGTGAGAGAGGAGATGCAGATGGATTGATGGGTGATGAAAAAAATAGAAATAGAGGGAAGAGAGTGCGATGGTTAGAGAGGGGCATACATCAATTTGTGGGTGGGTTGATTTATGTAGGTCCCAAGGGGTGTGAGTGTTAAGTCTAGAAGAGGGGGGTTGAATAGACTTAACCAATTTTTTGATTTGGATATTAAATCAGAGTTTTTACATAAGTAAACAACTTAGTGCTTAAAGACAATTGGGTTCAACCTCAACAAGAGAGTTAACCACTCAACAGACTCGACTGAGTTGTTGATAGAGTAACTAAGCTAAGTGTAGCGAGCTCTTTTAAACTCTTCGCCTGATGGATTCAAGGCAGGTTCTAACTTGAACCTCACTGCACTTCCTTCACTTCGTGGATGTGTAGACCCCTTTGTTCTTTAAAATAATTTTTCCTCTTCAACTAGTTGAAGTTTTTCTTCCTTCACTGAGTGTGTTGGATAGATTCAGTTCGAAAATAGGCTTGAGGAACTGAGTCCAGTTTTAGAGGTCGGGGATGATCAATGATGAGGAATATCTCCATGGGTTTTTGGACAATGCTCCTGTCCGTTTTGGCCTGGATGCACTCTACTGCACTGCCATTCTATATGAGAAAACGGATGCTGAGAAGGCCAATGCCCTTGAGAAAGGAAAGAAGCCGGTAAGCCAGCTGAAAGCAGCAACAATGACGTTGAAATCATTGAAGGAGTTGATCCTATGGAGAAGGCTCAGCTGGAACAGGCGCTGCATAAGTCCTGTGAGCTGCACGAGCAATCTATGCTTAGGGGTGTTGGAGAATCATCCATCTCTATCTCTTCAACACCTGCAATCATTGACATTGTGAGGACCATTGATCAATCTACCTCAGCAGCTCACTCTGAGGGACAAGTGACTAGGGAGGCATGTGATGATATTGGGATTAAAGGAGTGGAATAGGGTAACCCAACGGAGCCACGCCCTGTAGAAGTTGTTGAGACAACTGCCTTTTTGATTGAAAAATCAAGTGAAATAGCCAAGTCTCCAGTGACAGCTAGCCCCACTACCAATAAATTAGCTGGTGAGCCAGCGGAGGGGGAAGCTGATCACAATGCAGCCAGGTTGGAGGAGGCTGCAGGAGACAAAGAAAATTTGGTGTTTGGAGCAATATTGAGCCTACTGAACAAGACATTGTTTCCATCAATGATGTTGAAAGTGTTAAGACTATTTCAGCTGAGGAGTTAATAGCATTGAAGGCCAAAGAATTTACAAATGTCCAAATTCACATGAATCGAGGCACAAGATGGAATGAGGAGGACCATGGCGATTGACACCGGGTCTTGAAAGTGTAATCTTAGAGGTTAAGACCTTAAAGGATGCCAACATCGAAGACCCAACCTGCAAATCGAGTTTGCGTAAAAGGATTGTTGAAGGCCTTGCAGCAGTTGAGACTTCTGCTAAGGTGACTGAAGACCGTATGGAGGTTGAGACTTCCAAGGGAAATGTGGTTGTACCTGAGGCTCTTCCCAAATTGCCCGAATCTGAGTCAACTGATCTTGAAGAAATTGATGCTCTACATGACTCAGATGATGTCCGTGTTTACCTTTTGATATGTCTGTTTTTTACTAGATTTTGAAAACTCTAATAACCTAGCTGAGTCTGATCCAGAAGACATGGAATTGGAATCCCAGATGAAGGAGGCCCGTTTGAAAGCTTCCAAAAGATTTGTTCTGGTTGGTGGACCACCCTCCATAGTTCTATCACTTGCTCATGATGTTTCTAAGGCAATTGAGGCACATATACCTCAAAAGGATGATTGAACTATTGTCAATGAAGCTATTAAGACAAGCGAGGCTCGATCGGCTCAACAAAGCCTACGGCTATGATCAATCGATGAAGCTCAAACAGCTGACGCACAAAGAGCTGCTAGCCAGGGTAATTAGAGAAGTGCTCCCGAAGGAGGAGTGGAACCTTCATCAGCACCTATTGGCCTTTATGAATTGGAGTTCCCATTTGTTGATGAAGTTCTGCTTGAAGATGATAATGCGGAGGAAGCTGCCAGATTTCATGTTCAAATTGATCTAGCTGAATTCCAGGCTCTTGATGATTTGAAAATCGTCCTCTTTGCAATGATTTTGAATAACTCCTACCCGAGGATTTTTCGCCTAAAGAAACTGACTTTCGAAAGGCGTTCTGAGCCATGTGCACAGAAATGGAGGCAATGGAATGAGGCTTTGCTGCTTTAAAGTGCCATAGTCTCCATGCGTGCAACGTTTCTTCAAAGTCTGGATATGCAGTGGATTCAGGGCGTTCATCAATGATGGCATCTGGGTAAGGTTCTTCAATGTCAGCTTCCTTTGTCCCATCATTTGCCTCAGTATAAACCATTTTGCCCTGAGGACTGACAACCGTGCTATTTTGAGCTTCTTCAGCTTCAGTTTGTTCACCCATTTTTGTGGGTCAGCTGCTGAGCTATTTTGAGTTTCTTCAGTGGTGCTTTGTTCACCTATTTTTGTCGCTTTGTTATCCTTTGATTTGACCTTTTTACCTTCCTCGGATCTAGGGCCGGGTGGCTTGACTATGACCACTACAATTTGTCTTGGTATCTCTCTCTTGCAACAAACTTCTTCACAAGTCGTCTCTTGGAGCACCTCTCCTAGGGGACTTCTTCCTCCTCCTGCTCAGGTTCTTCAGCCATGATGGCTGACTCAGCTGTGAGTTGAGTCTTCTGCTTCTTGACAGCTGTCTTACGGGGAGCAGCTGTCCTCCTTTTCTTCGTCATTTTAGGAGCAACGACAACAGGTTCCAAAGAGGGGACTGGGGCAGAGGCAGCTGTATCCTCGGGATGTTTAGCTTATTCCCCCTCAGAAGTGGTAGTCTTCTTTGCATGAGCCCTCTTCTGAGCAGCTGACAGGTTGGCCTTGAACGTTCTCTTGTTAGCATGGAAAGGTTTTCCCTTGCAAAGGGGTACGCCCTTCCTCTCTATCAAGATAGCCTAGAACCAGACCATATCCCAGGGAATACACAAGCTCCCCTTCCAAAGATGAACTCACTCTAGTTTCCCTTGCGAAGGGGTACGCCCTTCCTCTTCTGATGGACGTTTAGGCACAATTTTCCAAAGATGAACTCGCTCTAGTTCACCTTGACCTCCTCTATAATAGCAGCCATAACAATCAGCTTAGTTTGGGATAACTGATTGAATGACCCAAACTTCATGTAAACAAATTTGGCTACCACGTCCATCAACTTGTGGTACTTTTCTTTGATGGCCTTCTTGAGGGCATACTAGTTCACTTTACCAGCTAACTCTGGCTTAGCAATCTCCTTCCAGGCCTTTACCAGGTCGAACTCTTCTCCAGTTAGTTCCTTGAGTCTGCTGGATGGAAGGTACAAATGTTTCACCAAGTCAGCCGCAACCAACTTAATCTCTTTTCCATTCACTGAGGAATGGCTTCCATCATCGTGAACAGGCGTATTCACATAAAACGTTGCAACCTCCTCTTGGAAGGTCTGCATCATCTCTAGCGAGAGAAATCTCTTGAGCCCAGATTTCCCCAAATGACGAGCGATCTTTTCAGCCAACACCTTGTCCTTCGACTGCTTGACAAGGCCTTCAAAATCCATGAGTGAACCAGTATGGATCTTCTCACCGAGTTTACAAAATCAAGAGCAGCTTGTTGGGAGCCATTTAAATTTTTTAGGAATTTCCAATGAAAATTTATGGTTTTGGTTGCAGAGAAAATGCTTGAGTATTTTGAAAGGCTGAGAGTGAAAATGAAGAGAGAGAAATGAAATTTTGATATATATGAGACTTGAAAGGACGATTTACGAATCTCAAAAATGCACTCTTCACATCCATTTGTAGATCAGAAGTTCTTGTGTCCGCATAAGCAATAAACATCTTTATTGCCTCGGTCCGAAGAACATGACCAAATGTTTCATTAAAATATATTCCTTCTTCTTGGCAATACCCTTGGTTACCAATCTTGTAGGTCCCAAGGGGTGTGGTGTAAGGTTTAGAAGGGGGGTTAAATAAACCTTACCAAATTTTCGATTTATTCCTTTTAAAAATATACAACGAGTTGACTCAAATAGTCATTTGTGTCCTTGAGGGAATGACTAAGTTGCTTTTCAAATTTGAGTTACCCACTCAACAGACTCGATAGAGCTGCTAATAGTATAACTCGGCTGCCTAAGCCAAATACCTAACTAGGCTGGTTTGGTTTTTAATAGTGAAAGACTTAACACCCTTTGTTTTGTTTTTATTTTGTTTTTAACTCTTTATTTTTAGCACTTGATTATTTATCAGTTGGATAGCAAATATAATACTAACATCAGATATAAAATAAATATGCAGGAAAGTAAGTTTGCTGAAAGTAAATGACACAAATATTTTATAGAGGTTCGAAGATGGGGTAATTCTTCTAATCCTCTCTTATCCAACTCCTGGAGGAATCCACTATGTAACAGATCAATTTACAAAGCGATTATCGATCGATGGAGACACCTTGATCACACAAAATGGCTTCTCTTGTTACTCCACTTCTTCACAGATAGTCCTTGCTACTTGACTCACTTCTCAAGTTCTTGGATTTGATCATGAAGCCTACTTCCTCTTCAACCGGTAGAAGTTATCTCTCCTTGACAACTTGTGTTGGAACGTGTTTCTTCGAGTTTGAAGATTGAGGAATTACTTGAATTGCTATGAGAATATTTCGAGGTTAATTTCTTGAATATTGCTTGCTTGTTCGTGTTCGAGTAACCTTTTCTCAATAGCTTCCTCAACCTTTATAGTGCCCATTTGAAATTTTGCCCATTGAAGAGATAGGATTTCAAATGTCACCTAATGTTCGTTGGCTTGTCTTTTCTTGATCCGCAACTTGGTGATGTTGACCTTTCCTCGTATTAATGGCATTTCAACATTGCAGGCCCGACGACACAGGTGCGTGTTTCCCGTTGGTTCATTCCTTTTGCATAATTCAGGAAAACCACTTTTAGACTGGGCGACATATTACTATATGGAGTAATATTCTTGACTTTAATCAACTACATTAGGAATTTTATTGTTTAGATTTTGATGAATGCCATGTAAAACTTAGAATAGAAAGTTGGCACCCCAAATTCTTGCTATAAAATGTATTGTAACAATTAGCCGTAGCCAAGCCGAGTTAAGTCGCCTACGCCTAACATGCAAGAAGACAAATTTGACTGGAAGAAAGACTTTCTTTGAAACAATTGAATATGGCAAAGAAGAGTAGACGGGAACTCTATCTTGAAGAAGCAACAGATGCACCAGTGGAGCATCAAAGTCAACTCAAGAAAAGCCAAGTCTCAGTTGAAGTGGCCATGGAAGAGTCATCCAATGATTGGAAGGCGACTCTAAGTCACCTGGGAAAGCAAGGAAATGCGGTCAAGTCGAGATAATCAGAAAAAGAACCGTTTTGCGAAATCAAGAGATTTACTTAAACAAGTAATATCTCCATACCACCTTTCTTGGAGTGCTCGGTCCCGAGGAAGCGTGCAAAAGGAATGAACCAATGGGAAGCACTACACCGTGTCGAACTACGAAAAGGTGAAAGAACAATTCATACGAGGAAATGGCAATTCCAAGGACGCAACAAGACAAGCCAACGACTGCAAGTGACTTTCAAAAATAAGCCTATCTCTTCAATCGGGCAAATTTTTGAAAGTTCACTATAAAAGGCCGAGGAGTTTGTTTGAGAAGTATGACACACATGTGAGATATACAAGCATATTAGAAAAATCAAACATTCTCAATCCTCAAGCCTACATTACTAAGTACATCAATCCAACACTCACCCGTGAAGGAAAGAGAACTTCAATCGCTTGAAGAGGAAACTTTTAAAGAAAAGGGGTCTACATTCCAGGAAGGATTGTAGGAAGGTTCAAGGTTGAGCAAGTCTTAAGCTTTTGGAGGGCTTCGTGATCAAATCCAAAGAGCTTGAGCAAGTGAGTTTAGTAGTAGCAAAGCGCAGCTGCCTGTGAAGAAGCTGAGTCGTAAGAGAAGCCAGTGAGTGATCAAGGCGTCTCATCGAGTCCCAAAGGATCAAGTCAGCTGTGTGATCAAGACTTGTATCGGGACTGTACCACTTTGTAAACCGATCATTACCTGGTGGATTCCTCCGGGAGTTGGAGAAGAGAGGAGTAGAAGAATTACCCCATCTTCGAACCTCTATAAAAATTTCTTTGTGTCATTTACCTTTCAGCACTTTAATTCTTGCATTTTAACTGCTTATATCTGCTGATAAATCTGCTATCCACTTGATAATTTATAAGTACTAAATCAAGCTTTAAAATCTTGCTTAATCAAACTTAAGGGTGTTAAGTCTTCCGCTGAAAACAAAACCACAGTTGAGTTAATTTAGAATCAACAGCTGAGTTATTCCATCAACAACTCAAAGTCTGCATGAGAGACTAACTCTACTGATTGACCAAATCGACTGTCCATCTAGGACACATCTGTGTAGAATCAACTCTGTATATTTAAAGGACTAAATCGAAAATTTGGTAAGGTTTATTCAACCCCCTTCTAAACCTTACACTTACACCCCTTGGGACCTACAAGTGGTATCGAGCGGTTGGTTCATTGAACCCTCCGCACCGGCAGTTCTTGAACTAGATCTCCAAACCTTTCAAAGTCTGCTTTAGTACTTAAACCTTCAAAACTCTTTTTATCATTAGAAGTTATTATCATGGAAGCAAATTTGACACGCATCCCTATGTTCACTATTGAAGAATTTGATGATTGGAAAATTCGTATGTGCTCATCTATCATTACATGATGAGATGTGGATAGTGATAGAAGATGGGCCTCTGCAAATATTAAAGGTGAACACTGCTTACGAAGAGTTGCAGCTGAAGGAGAAGAAGATGTTGCTCCCAGACACTGGTCATGGTTGAAAACCAAGAACTGAGTGGACAAATGATGACAGAAAAAGATATAACCTGGACAATGTAGCCAAGGACATCCTCTACAAAACCTTGACAAAGCCATGTTCAATAAAGTCAAATCATGCAAAACGCCAAAGAAATGCGGGACAAGTGACATTGATTTGTGAAGGCTCGTGAGCAAATCAAAGAAAATAAATTATCGGTGGTCAATCAGACAAATTTGAGAACTTCAAAATGATCTCGGAGAGAACCTGGATCAACTAGATGCTCTGCTCACGTAAATCACAAATGAGCTATCTATCGACTGGAAAGGAATATACGCAGTATGAAATGTGTATGAAAATCCTAAAAAGTCTTCCAAAATTAATGGGAAATGAAGGTCATGGCACCGAGACATTCCATGGACCTATCAAAGACATCCAACCATGAACTTATTCTCGCACTTCAAAGCTTACGAGTTTGAAATGAGAAGAAAAAGACCGAAAGAGAGAAATAATAACCAAAAAAGCTGCTTCTAATTGTTAAAGATGGGAAGAGAGCCGAGGTCAAAGAAGTCATTGACCCGTAAGAAATAGCCCGATGGTTAAGAGGTTCA